>SJXQ01003924.1:0-70682 GCA_006408695.1 Aepyceros melampus | reverse complement strand
TTAAGTCTGGGTTTATTTCAAGGGGAAAATTATAAAGAAACATCTCTGCCTTTATTTCAACAGCAGCTTGTGCTTGGGTAGATTTTCATCTGTCTGGCCTGTCCTGCCTGGAGGTGAAGGGAGGGGGTGAGGGTGGAGTCACAGAGAGCAGAGGCACAAGGAGACTGAAGCCCCGGGCTCTGCTAGCTGCTAGTGTCCCAGACCACCGGGTCTGTCACAGCTCGCCTTCCCAGCTGGATGGTTTGAGAATGAGAGGTGGGGACTGAGGGATGCACAGGGCAAGCAGAGATTGTCTCAGGCTGCCCACCTGGGAAAGCTCCACAGGCAGAAAGACAAGTGACAGCATCCCCACAGGCATTTGAAAGCCTTCCCCTGTGAGCCCAGGGCAGCAGTCAGTTCGTGACCACTGTGGCGAGTCTGGGTTCCATCCTGACAGGAAGTCAGACGTAGCAGAGGCTCATCCTGAGGATTCAGGACTCTGACCCAGACCGAGAATCTGCAAGGTTACCTGGAGCCCTTGAACCTGAATCAACCCTCACCTCAGAGACACAGAGAATGAAGGTCAGAGCTAGAGAGGCCCTCAGCCACCTAGCCCAGCTTTGCCATTTCACAGGTGAGGAAACCAAGGCCCAGTGGGGAGAAGCTACTTGCTGAGGCCACAGAGGGCCACGTGGTGGACCAGACCCACATCCCAGGTCTCCGTGCTACCTGGTGCTTTTCTGCAATGCTGCTTATGAGGGTGGGTGGGTGGCCAGATCTCCATGGAGCGGCCAAGAGCTCTCATAAACACACCATTCAGGGATTAGCAAGACCAGCACATACACTGGCCCTTGGACCCTGTCAGCAGTACCTGCACCCCCAGCACAGCTGGATTCCTCCAGGGCTGTCTTGGACTCTCAGGCTCTGGCAGACACAGGGACTCTGAACACCATGGTAGATATGGACCTGCCTTTGTACGGAGCCGATGTCAGACAAAGAGAGAATTTGCAGGCCGGGCGCTAGGCCCTGGCCTTTACCCATCAGAGAGCAGTTCTTAACAGAGGTCTCTGTCTTCCTCTGGAAGGGCCTCAGCAAGGACTCAAGCTGACCTGCTTGGGAAGGCTTTGATTGCCCCCTGGTGGCTATATCTGTCATCTTCAGCCCCCGCTTTCCAGGCCCTCAGTCTATTCATTCAGCAAATTTGTACTGAGCCCCCCTGCTGTGGGCCAGGAAACCCAGTGGTCAGTAGACTGTAGGAGATTGACATGCAAAGGGAGAGTTACAACACCGCTTGATTAGTGCTATTAGGAAAGGGCAGGGCACAAAGGAAGTTTAGGCAAGGAGCCTGAGAAAGACTCCTTAAGGGGTTTGGGCTGTCATGCTTCCTGGGCTATGCATAAGCACTCAGTTATTAAGGTTCATTTATTTGGAGTTTATAGTTTACCAAAAGATTGCATTTGCATTTTTTAGTTTATCCTACTGACAGTCCCATGAGGTATGTATGATAGTCCTTGTTTTACAGATGAAGACACTGAGGCTCACTCAGTGATTTGCTCCAAGTTACAGTCTTGTAATTGACTCAATTAGTATGGTTTCCAAGCTACTTCGTCTGGACCAGACATCCAGGGGGAGGTGGGCATACCAGGCAAGGGCTGCTAGTGGGGATTGGTGGCCACCTCTGCCACCAAGGTGTTGGTAAGGTGGAGGTTAGAACACCTCTCTCCCACCCTCAGTAAGCAGACTTCTGTTCATTCAGAGCTGCACAGTGAGGCCTGGTGGGCCTCATGGGGCAAACACAAACTGGAGAGTTCTGGGCTTGGTGATGATATCCCATTCTCATCACACACTGGGAAGTGAGGGACACAAGGGATGTTTCATTCCTCTTTGCTGCCCCCTGCACGTAGTTAGCCTTGAGCTCAGGAGCACAGGGTGAGCATTAAATGTCCCTCTGAATGAGATCCTTGAAGCCACAGCAAGATGGGCCCGCCTCAGGATGGGGAGCACAACTCCAGGAGGAACCTTGTCTTTCATGCCCACGCACAAGCTGGAGCTCCCAGGTCCTCGTTATAGAAGAGTGAAAAAGCCAGTGCAGTTGTTAGAAAAGGCAGTGACAGTGACCAGCAGCCGCAGGGCACAGCCCAGGCAGTACTAACTGGGAGATCAGCCACCACTGTCCGCCCTGGAGACAGAGACCTGGCCTTCCAGACCAAGGGGCGGTGCGGGTCCATTCAGGCTCTCCTCATCCTCCTGTGTGTGTGCTCAGTTGCTGCCAAGTCAGTCCTGGCTCTCGGTGACCCCATGGACTGTGGCCCACCAGGCCCCTCTGCCCATGGGATTTTCCAGGCAAGCACACTGGAGCGGGTTGCCATTTCCTGCTCCGTTATCCTCCTGACGCAGGACTAGTTCATCACAAGGTCCTGCTGACTCCCTTCCCAGACTGTCTCAGCAACCCCACTGCTACCCCAGGATCTAGGTCTCATCATTTCTGCTTAGAATCTGGTTTGTCTCCTAGCTGTTCTCCCCCTCCCTTCTCCCCACAGCTTCCCTCACAGGCAGGACCAGTGCCTCAATCACACTTGCTGGGCTCCCTCAGGGTGAGTCTGAGCCTCATGATATACAGACATCTCACAAGGGTAGGGGGCCCTCTGGGAAGGGGCTGGGCTGAAGAGAGCCTTGGTGTGGTAAAGCGTAGAGGTGGGCTTGAGTGTGAGGGCCATGTGCAGAGGTCTGCTGCACCAACAGGGCAGGCTACTGGGCGTGTCAACGTCGAGATGAGAGACAATGTGAAGACTCTGCTGGGGCTCAGGGTGACTTGTACCTCCTCCAGGATTCTAGGCTTGTGTGTTTCCTGCTGCTGCTGCTAAGTAAGTCTCTTCAATTGTGTCTGACTCTGTGTGACCCCATAGATGGCAGCCCACCAGGCTCCTGTCCCTGGGTTTCTCCAGGCAAGAACACTGGAGTGGGTTGCCATTTCCTTCTCCAGTGCATGAAAGTGAAAAGTGAAAGTGAAGTCGGTCAGTCCTGACTCTTCGTGACCCCATGGACTGCAGCCTACCAGGCTCCTCCATCCATGGGATTTTCCAGGTAAGAGTACTGGAGTGGGGTGTCATTGTCTCCAGTGTGTTCCTAATGAGTTCTAAAATGGAGCTCCTAGGAAGCAGTGTGTTGCAAGGACAGGACTCAGTGAAGAAGATCCTTCAGACCAAAGACACTGACAAGAGGTGGAGGATTTAAATTTGATGAAGCTTCTCTGATAGCCTATCACTGACCCAATATTACAACAGCTATTTTGTCATATTTAATGCTGTTTAATCTTCACCATAGTCCTATAAGGTGATGAAACTCAGAGAGGTTCAGTAACTGGCCCAAGGTCACAAAGCTGGAGAATAACAGCACCAAGATTCAAAGCCAGGCCCCTGCTAATTCCAATGTGATTTGTTACAAGAACATCTGTAGACCTTGCTAATTTCTGGACATGATGTGCAGACTTTCATGAAGGAGTCAGATATTTGGAAAGCAAATGTTCAAGGGAGGGGGCACCAGTTATTTTTAGGTAAGCAGATTGCCCCTGCCACAGAGTCTGAGCTCCCTGCCAGCTCAGTCTTATCCCAGGACATATATTGTCTGCTGTGCATTTGGTCTTGTCAGAGCTCTATAGAACTGCATTTTCAAGGACTCCATCACTCCCTAAGCATACAAATGTCTCTCCTTCATTTTTCCCGTTAAGCAGATTTAAAGAATGAACTAATCTTGGCCACCATTAATTTCACAGCCTACAATTATTTGCATCCCCCCCACCTTTTTTTTTTTTTTGACTTGAGTCATTTTAAAAAGCCCTTATGATTCTTTTAATCCCTTTTAGTAGAGCAATTCCATTCTCTTCTCTCTTAACCTCCTCTCTCCTGAATGTCCCCTACCCTACCCCCACCATGGAAAGCTTTAAATAATGCAGCAAATTCTTGTTTCATTTCCTTTTCTCTGTTTCCAGATGGATTTTTTCTCCCCAGAACATCCCTGGGAATCATTTCTGTCAGATGCTTCACTAGATGTCCCTTGGTCTTTAAGCTCATCTGTCCCCTCCTCCCACCCCGAAATTGCAATTTGCTATTTTAATTATAGTTTCTCTTGCCACACGTGAGGCCTTTTTTTCTCCTATTTCTCCACCTTTCTTAGATTTTAATCCTTTCTTCCAGTGCAGAGAATTCATGAAGATTTCTGGATTCCTCCAGTTTCCTTCCTTGCTGGTAAATAATTCTTCTTAGTCTGTGTATGATTTTCATTGTTCAGATGCTGAATTAAGTCGCTGAGCAATGAAGCCAGGGTGCCCCCTGTGAACTAGTGGCCCCGTCCGAGCACAGATTGAATCGCCACCCTGGACATGATGTGTCCCCGGTCAGTCTGCTGGCTGTAGTCCTGGGACTGACTGTCTCCTCGACCCTAGGAGAAGGGCGGCCCTAGGGCCACTGGCCACATGCCTCTGTCTCTCTGGCCAGCTGGTGAGAGCTCCTAGGACTCTCCGAATTGGATTCTAGAAGTTGCTCCTTGCAGGCTGGGCCAGCCTTGACCAAAGACAATCTGGGTCACCAGCAGCTGTTCCCCAGGTGCCTGCTGCGTCTGTGGGCTGAGGCTGCAGCTGGACCTGCGTCTGGGCAGGGAGTGAACGGGGAAGTAACCTGTGTGACGAGGAAGCTGACGAGGCCTCTACGCGAGGGGAGGACTGGACGGCAGTTCTCCAGTGCATTCCAGGCATAGAGGCTGAGCTACTCACCAAGGAGAGGAACTACTTGAAAGCTGCCACCCATCCTGTTTGGGCTCACAAACCTGTCCCTGTTCTGTCCTTCAGACAGGTATGTAGGTTAGGACCAGTGACGGTCATTGACTCTGGGTGTGTGTTGTGTAAACTTCAGCGTTGAGCCTGGCTCAGTCAGAAACACGGGATCCTCCAGAGTGACCTAGGAGTCCTGGAGAAAGGGGTGATACCCCGATAGCTCTGTAACCTTGATGGGGCACATCAGCGCCTGAGCTTCAGGGCTGATGTGATACAGCTTCCATGAAGGGCCAGTAATGGGCCACACTGATATTATTACACAGGCGAAGACATGCAAGCGACATCATTCTCCCAGTCATTCATTGCTTATCTCCTTCTGTAAGGGATCTGAGATAAGAAACCAGTTGGAAAGTGGAGAAAGAGAAAATGCTGTGGAGATCCTGAAGTAATAGGTAAGGTCTGAGGCTGTCTCCAGTGGGAGTGAAGGAAGTGGATGGGAAGGTGGTCCTATGGAGCCAGGTGAGCAGGCAGAGTGAATACAGAGGCTGATCCTGAGAGTCCTGGAGCAGGCTCACTGGGGGATGAGAAAGGAGCAGACCGGGCTGTGCATTCCTTGTGAGCCTGCCTCCCTGTCCTGGAGGGACATCTGGAAAACCAAATAAGATGGCAGAAAATGAGGCAAATAAATGGTTCCAAAAGTTGGGGTCACACCCATTTTGTGAATAATCCTGACACCTACTAGGTGTGCTGTGTAAATTGTGCTTTTCTATGCCAAAGATTTGCTTGTGAATTGGCCTTTTATGCTTCCTTGAATAGTTCAAGGGCGGTACAATGTCAAAGAGTGGCTTGGAGAGGTTTATTTTGCTCTTTTCCTCTTCATTAGGCAGTCCTCCAAAAAGCACTAAATACAAATAACATTTTTTAAAACATGGGCAGTTGTTGTAAATCAACTTATGTTGATTACATAAGTTGAAATCAACATAAAGTGTGATTATGTTGTAAAGTGTAAAGTGTGTATGTAAAGTGTGAATCCAAGCCCCATAAGAAAAGTTGCTATTTTCATTGATCTGTAAAGAATCAGCTGAATGCCCACTACACCTTGGAGACAGGTCCTCAGATCTTGATTCCAAGCTGACTGCAGTTTCTGGGTCTTTCTAGGCAGAGCCTACAGTTCCCGCTACAGGAGTGCTCAGTGGGGTCCTGGTTTGAGGCTGGCTGGAAACAGAAGCTCAGAGTAGTCTGGAGCTGGGAGTGATGAGTTTGTGAGCCAGTAAGGATTTTGGGCTGGCTGGATGCAGGGGGTGCACGGCTTCTGGGGAGGAAGGCAGGTCAAAGTGGAGATGTGAGGGAAGTCCTTGGCGGTCCAGTGATTAGGACTTCAAGCTTCCACTGCCAGGGACCTAGGTTTGATCCCTCATAGGGAACTAAGAACCCACAAGTTGCATGGTGTGGCAAAACAAGAAAACAAAAAACAAAGATGGAGGTGGGAGAGAGTCTGGTTGTTCAGAGAGATGTAGGGGTCGGTTTGTTGAAAGGGTGGGTATCTGGGAAGGAGAAGAAGGAAATGAGGTTGGAGAAATGATGGTGCCACACCCTTGGGTGCAGGGTGAAGGAGGCAGGTCTGCATCCTTGAACAGGACTCTCCACTGAATGCTTCCAAGCCCAGAAAAGCTGGGTGAAAATTGGATTTTAGGAATGTTGGTCAAATACAGGATGAATGGGAGGGTGGAGGCCAGCCAAGGAGGTCAGGAGAGGGAGGCTGTGACTCTGAGTCCAGCATGAGAAGCAAGGGCCTTGACCAGTGTGTGTATAGCTTAGAGATGAAAGGATACATAAGAAGTAGAATGGAAAGGACATGATGGTGGGGGTTGGGGGAGACAGCCCAAGTGGGAGGACTTGAAAGGAGGAGAAAAATGCCCCAGAAGCAGGCGACATGGGTACTTTCTATTCTCAGATAAATTCTCTGGAGAGGGCTAGTTAATCAGGCTAGTTACTGCTGTCCAGCCCTCACTAACGTGGACACTAGAGCAGCAGAGAGAGTTCCCACAACTCCCCCCTGCCCCGAAATGGCAGGTTGAGACAAGTAGGGGTTAATGTGGTCTGCAAATAAACCGCAGGTTAATCCTCAACAGTGCTTAACGCAGGGTAAAATGTGATAAATTATTCACATCGTACAGGGTAATAAGCAGGTTGAATTGGTGGCACCAGGCCTCTTGAGCTGTATTTTACACTCAGGTCCTCCTCTTATTCCTCTTATTTAATCATTTTCAGAACACCTGACTTAAATAGATGTTTCAGGTCTCATTTTTTTCCCTGCAAAAATAAATTAGATCATACATTCATCTCATGACATCCTGACATTTACCATATTCTTATATTAAAATAAAGATGATTAGGAAGAAAGGAGCTCAGTAATTAGGCACAGGAGGAAGCTGGAACACACTTTCCAAAGGTTACCCCTTCTGGCCTTCATGGAAGAAGAAGGTCTCTTCTGCAGAGAGGCTTCAGAAAGCTCATTTGCATAGGAGATGCTACCAATTGATGGTTCATCTGAGGGAAGGAAAATTGTTTCTTTCGAGCTGACAGGGATTCTCTCTCCTGTGGAGCAGGGTGTCTGAGCAGAGGTTCTCACAGGCCTCCAGGGTGTCTGTAAAATGTATTATCATGAATAGGCCTTTTGTAGCCAAGAGCCTCCCACGAGTGGGCAGCCGTTCAATGGCTCCCATCCACAGCAGCTAATTGCTCTGAACAATGGGGGATTTGCTTTACCTTCCTCAGGCAGTCTCCCCCAAAGAGCACAGAGACCTCTGTGAAGAGAGGTTTCTTGGAGAGGGAACATTTCTCTGGTAGTTCTGCTGTCGGTGGAACTTAAAGCCGGTGTGGAAGCGTTGGAAACCACGGAAAGAGGATGGCAAACTAAGGCATCGATGAGAGACGGGAGGAGAGCACAGAGAGAAGAGGGGTAGAGCTAGTGGTGGTGGGTGAAAGAATCAAGCCCAAGGAAAGAAGTGGCTCCTGGGGCAAGGCAAGCTGAGGTGGACGGTAAGGTGGGCAGGGAGCAGTCAGGGCTGCAGGTGAAGCTTTGGGAGAAAGAATTAGGGCTCTCAGAAAGAAAAAGAAGGGACTTCCCTGCTGGTCCAGTGGCTCAGACTCCACGCTCCCTATGCAGGGGACCTGGGTTTGATCCCCAGTCAGGGAACTAGATCCCACATCCCACATGCTGCAGCTAAGTCATGGTGCAGCCAAATTAAAAAAAAAAAAAAATATATATATATATATATATATATGTTAAAAGCATACAGTTAAAAAAAAAAAGGAGTCAGAAAGGAGGGACATGGGAAAAGGTTAACCAGAGAAGGAGCTCCAGGAAGAGTATAGGAGGCAGCCCGCATCCCCAGCTGTTCTGATGAGCCCAGCTAAGGGTAGTTTAAGAGCTGTCATCTCTCCTTACCCCAAATCTGCTTCCTCTGTATAAAGCAGGACACACATGCACACACACATATGTGCATCTTCCGATTTCTTTATTGCATTACTGTCCATAAAGTACTTGGCAAACTCAAGCTGCTTGCTTCCTCCCCGCCCCTGGGTTGTTGTGGGTATGCTCCTCTCCTTCATATCAACAGCCAGGCCAGGGAGGATGTTTTTGATGTTTAATTAGAAATACCAGACAGATGGGGACTAATAGGGTTTGCAGATGCTTCCAAAGTGGTGGGTTCTTTGTGTCCCAGAAATGGGTTTTGGGTGCCCTGGGCAGCCCATTCAGCATGTCCAGTGAGATGTGACAGTGGTCCTGACCAGGACACCTTCTGAGAGAGGGGCTGGCATGGATGGGAGTGGCTGGGCCACCACCTTGCTAGCTTCTCTTACAATGGAAAGAATGGTCAGCAAATGTTTAGAAGTAAGTGTCTTAATGGATATTCAGCAATGAGGATGGAAAGTCCAGATTTGGTTGCAGAAGACAGTGGTTCATGTGAACTGCATCACAGAAGAAATCAGAGAGGGATGAGGCAGGGTGGAGAGAGGGGCAGGGGAGGCAGTCCACATTTGCCAGTGGGTGTGAAAACCTGAAAACTCTCCAACCTTTACCGTCGAGGCAGGAGGCACCTGATTGATGTTCAGTGATGGAGTGGACCACAGGAGTGAGAATGACTGAAGGAAGTCTTTGCGGGGGCTGGCAGGCAAGCCTGGAGCTAAGGGAACATCAAGCTGCAGGAGTGTCTGTGTACTGCCTGATAGGACCCCCCTCCACCCCCCGCCCAGCAGCCCTGCTTCCAGCTTCCTAAGCACGTTCATCTGAGCGCTCCTGTTAGTGCTACTTAGCAATAGATGATGAGCTGGGATGTCAGCACCAGGCTCTGGAATGTTGCCTGTCCACCATCAGTATGGAAGGGAGGATCCCTGTCCAGGCTCCCCTGGGCAAGACAATGCTGAGGACGGCCAGTGGTGGTATGGAAGCTGGAGACGGGGCATCGGTCACGAGGGCAGAAGGCTACTGTTGCTGCTGCTGCTAAGTCGCTTCAGTCGTGTCCGACTCTGTGCAACCCCAGAGATGGCAGCCCACCAGGCTCCCCCATCCTTGGGATTCTCCAGGCAAGAACACTGGAGTGGGTTGCCATTTCCTTCTCCAAAGCGTGAAAGTGAAAAGGCTACTGGGCACCTTGAAATACTGACTACCCCAGAGCCTCAAACTAGAATAAAAGTTTATAGCATTCCCTTGAGGTTCAGCCCTTCTGAATGTCTTACTTAAGGTTTGTCTTTATTTCCTTCAGTCACTTCAATAGAACCAATATTTACTGAGCCCACATTTAAAGACTGGCCCTTAAAGAGCCCCCCAGCCCAGTAAGTCCAGTTCGAGGGACAGACAGGTAGACCAGTCATCTCATACTAAGTGCACAACAGATGTTTGAACAAGGTGCCAAAGTGGCATCAAAGAGGGAAGAGGGGATTTGAGGATTAAATAGTTAAAAATCAGCAAACATTTATTAAGTGTTTACCACATTCCAGACACACTGCTAGGGCCTTCCATCACTTAATTCCCTTAGTGATTAGAAAAACCCAGTGAGGTACGCTCTGTTATTATTCTCATTTTACAGAAGAGGAAACAGGCAAGGAGGGTTTTTAAACACGATCTAAATTTACATAACTAGTAAGCAAGAAAGCAGGATTTGATGCTACTACATCCAAGTGACTTTCTCAGTAGATGAAAGAGACGCTTGCCTGGAGAGAAAGTGGAGGAGAGCATTGTGAGCAGAGAAAAATGCAGTGAGGTCACATGACATGTCCTGGGCGCAATGAGTAAGCTCAGTTTCACAGGAGCAAAAAAGTATAAGAGCAAGATGGAGTGGACTAGGGACTTCCCCGGCAGTTCAGTGGTTAAGACTTCACCTTCCAATGCAGGGGCTGTGGGTTTTATCCCTGGTTGGGGAGCTAGAATTCCACGTCTCGTGGCCAAAAAACCAAAACAGAAAACAGAAGAAATACTGCAACAAACTCAGTAAAGACTTTAAAAAGGTCCACATTAAAAAAAAAAAAAAACTTAAAAAAAAAAGCAGTGGACTGTGAGGTTGGAGGGGCCAGACCATGTAGGGTCTGAGAGCTTAAACAGCACCCTCTCGTCATGAGATACCCTTGAAGGGTTTTTAGAGGGAGTCTCAGAGTTAGATATACTTTTAAGAAAGACTGCTCTGGCTGCAGGATGAACTGGGGTGATGGCAGTGGGGAAAAGGTTGGGGGGCTGTTGTGAGCAAGTGAGATGATGAAGAACTGAACAGTGAAAGAGGAGGTATCTTTCTGAAATGATATTTAGAAGGTTGATTGCATGTGGTGGCTAAAGGGGAGATAGTAAGGGTGCATCCCGGGTTTCTGACTTGGAAACTGCCATGGCTACCAGTTGAGGTAGGAAGAGCAGGTTTATGGGAGGGTGAAGGTAGGGAGCTAAATGAGTTCAATTTTGGACATGCTGCTTTGGGGGCACCTGAGGGACTTACAGATGCATAGCGAGCAGTGGGCAATTGGATCCAAGGATCTAGATGGGTGTTGGCCACCGTTCCATCTTCTCTGTTCCATCCTGCAGACAGTTCCGCCCTGGGAGCAAATGACAGGAAACATGAGACAATGGAATCTGGAGTTGGCAAGGCTGAGTGTGATTAATGCAGAAGAAACGAAGTCAGTGTTGGATGCCAATATACCCAGACTCTGTTAGACACAGCAGAAAGTGATCAAAGGTGGTAATGGATGCTCAGAATATTCACTCCACTAGACAGGGGGAATCCTTAAGTGGTTTGAAGAGGGAGTTCGATAAAGGCTTGAGTGTCTTTTATTTTTAGCATGAACTTTTATTCAGTACAATGAAATTTGTTGAACAGTCATCATAGTCACTGAGTCAACATTTATTAAACACCTACTGTGTGTCACGCACCTTTACATGAGCTAGGGATATAGCAGTGAAGAAAACAGACAAAAATCCTTGCCTTCTGGAGCTTCCCTTCTGATGAGGGAGGATAGGAAGACAAATGATAAACAAAAAAGAAATAAATACATAATATTTGGGTTATCAACTAACTTACAGAGCTACTATGTTGTACTGTGCTCAGTTGTGTCTGACTCTTTGTGACTCTGTGAACTGTAGCCCGTCAGGCCTCTCTGTCCATGGAATTTCCCAGGCAAGAATACTGGAATGGGTTGCCATTTCCTTCCTACTCCAGGGGATCCTCCTGAGCCAGGGATCAGACCCCAGTCTCTTGCTTCTCCTGCATCGGCAGGCAGATTCTTTACCACTACACCCCCTGAGCGTGTGTGTGTACATTACCCGCTCAGTCATGTCCGACTCTTTCCAACCCCATGGACTGTAGCCTGCCAGGTTCCTCTGTCCATAGAATTCCTCAGGCAAGAATACTGGAGTGGGATCGTCCCAATCCAGGGATCGAACCCAGGTCTCCTGCCTTGCAGGTAGATTCTTCACCATCTGAGCCACCAGGAAGCACCTGAGCATCTTCACAGAAATTAGGGGAAGGCCACTCTTCTGGGCTGAGGCCAGCCAGTGGCTAGTCACAGAGCTTGGCGAGCAGAGCCTGGGTCTGATCTTGCTTCTTTGGCCAGGCGTCCAACCCACACAACTTTCATGGCAGCCCTAGAAAGAATGCCAATTGAATGAGGGAGACAAATAAAATAAGGGAGGCAGGTGGTAAAGGGAAAGGGGTGTTACAATTAAAAACATAAGAAAGCCTTCGCAAAGAAAATGACGCTTGAACAAAGACTCAAAGGGGATGAGTAAGCAAGCTGTGTGGCTCTCTGGGGGTAATGCATCCCTAGGCAGAGGGGACAGACAGTGCAAAGGCTTGAGACAGGATCCTGCCTGGCATCTCTGAGGGGCAGCCAGGGGGTCAGTGTGGCTGGAGCGCAGAGGTGGCTGGAGCAGGGAGCACAGGGGAGAAAGGGGTAGGAGATGGATCAGAAAGGCAGCTGGGGGCCAGACACTGGAAGGACTTTGGCTTTTGCTCTGAGTGACAGGGGAAGCCTTTGAAGGATTTTGAGCAGGGGAGGGACATGACTTGATTACTTTTTAATGAGCTCCATCTGGGGGAAAATACAGTTCAGAAGGGAAGAATGGAAGCAGGGGAGTGTTGAGGAAGCTACCACAGTGACCAAGATGGGGGTGATGGCAGTTCTGACAAGGGAGTTAGCAGAGGAGGTGAGAAGTGGTCAGATGCCAGATATGGTTTATGAAGCCAACAGAATTTGCAGATGGATCAGATACGGGGTGGGAGCACACAATGACCCGAGCCATGGAAAAATAGATTGCCATTTGCTGAGAAACAGAAGGCTTCAGGAGGCAACACTGGTTGGGCACAATGTCAACATTTTAATTTGAGCACTCATGGGAATGTGCAAAACCACCCTCCCCTGTAATAGGCCCTGACCCTTGCAATGACCCCAAATTACAGAGGACAAAACCCAGAGCCAGAATAACTTGTTTGAATCTTGCCCTGCTAATAAGTGACAGAACTAGGATTCAGACAGATCTGTGTGACTCCAAAACCCAGGTTCTTCACCCCATACCACGTGATCTCAGAGAATTCCTTCCCTGCCGATGACCAGAAAGAAGCTACTCCATGAGCTACATGGGAGCTGAGCCTGTGCCTCCTCTATCTCTGTATTCCCAGAGTCTGGATTTGGTTGAAGAAACTAGTCAACAACACTCCTCCTCTCAACTGGAGTCATGCAGATAGAAACACCAGCTTTTCTTTGACAAGCTTGGGGTGGAAGATGAGGCTTGATGGGTGTCCACAGGGAGCTTCTTGATGTTGGCCTCCACCCTGCAGAGCTTGGTTGCTGCTGCGGGCCACATCATAGACCCTTCCCCTGGAGGCAGTGTCCTGCGGGCAGACCTTCTCTGAGAGAGAGGGAAGGAGAGGAAGGGGGTGGGCTTAGCATGCTCTGGTCTTTCTCTTAAACTTGCTGTTAGATAAACCATTCCTCTCACAGGAGCATGGAGATGAAGGTCTTCTCAGGTTTGACTCCCACCCCAAACCTGGCATGTGATGCCACAGCTGCTCAGAAAGTGTTTGGGAAAAAGATAATTTTTTACGGCTAAAATACAAGCAAGTACTTACTACCTTTCAAAGACTAGAGAAGGCACTTTGCACATGTTTCCTCCTCACCATTATATAATCCTATGAGGCAGGCAATATTTTTATTTCCATTTTACAAATGACAAAATGGAGATTTTGAAAAGTTTAGTACTTGACCTAGGGTGGAGCCAGGATTTCAACCAGGCGGTGAGTCCCAGAGTGAGACCTCTGGATGAGCACATGCACTCCCCCCATATACTGGTGAAGCCCCCACGTGCTGAGGGCACAAGACACACCATTAGACACTAGCATGAAGTGTGTTGGGAACCAGACGAGTGAGCTGTTAGTTCTGCCTAGAGTTGGGGCAGGGGCAGAGGGGGTTGTGAACAGTCCCGGAAAGAAGGTGACAGTTGACATGGGTCTCGAAGGACAAGAAGGAATTTGTCCAAGGGATGAGATTAGGGGAGGGAGGAAATGGCATTTTAAGTGGAGGGACCGGCTTGGGCAAAGATCCTGTGCCTTGAGCAATATATGGTCAGTTCAGTCGCTCAGTTGTCTCTGACTCTTTGCGACCCCATGAATCGCAGCACGCCAGGCCTCCCTGTCCATCACCATCTCCCGGAGTTCACTCAGACTCACGTCCATCGAGTCTGTGATGCCATCCAGCCATCTCATCCTCTGTCGTCCCCTTCTCCTCCTGCCCCGAATCCCTCCCAGCATCAGAGTCTTTTCCAATGAGTCAACTCTTTGCATGAGGTGGCCAAAGTACCAGAGTTTCAGCTTTAGCATCAGTCCTTCCAAAGAACACCCAGGACTGATCTTCAGAATGGACTGGTTGGATCTCCTTGCAGTCCAAGGGACTCTCAAGAGTCTTCTCCAACACCACAGTTCAAAAGCATCAATTCTTCGGTGCTCAGCTTTCTTCACAGTCCAACTCTCACATCCATACATGACCACTAGAAAAACCATAGCCTTGACTAGATGGACCTTTGTTGGCAAAATAATGTCTCTGCTTTTGAATATGCTATTAGGTTGGTCATAACTTTCCTTCCAAGCAGTAAGTGTCTTTTAATTTCATGGCTGCAATCACCATCTGTAGTGATTTTGGAGCCCTCGCCAAAAATAAAGTCTGATACTGTTCCCACTGTTTCCCCATCTATTTCCCATAAAATGATGGGACCAGATGCCATGATCTTAGTTTTCTGAATGTTGAGCTTTAAGCCAACTTTTCCACTCTCTTCTTTCACTTTCATCAAGAGGCTTTTGAGTTCCTCTTCACTTCCTGCCATAAGGGTGGTGTCATCTGCATATCTGAGGTTATTGATATTTCTGCCGGCAATCTTGATTCCAGCTTCTGCTTCTTCCAGCCCAGCGTTTCTCATGATATACTCTGCATAGAAGTTAAATAAGCAGGGTGACAATATACAGCTTTGACGTACTCCTTTTCCTATTTGGAACCAGTCTGTTTTCCATGTCCAGTTTTAACTGTTGCTTCCTGACCTGCATATAGGTTTCTCAAGAGGCAGGTCAGGTGGTCTGGTATTCCCATGTCTTTCAGAATTTTCCACAGTTTATTGTGATCCACACAGTCAAAGGCTTTGGCATAGTCAATAAAGCAGAAATAGATGTTCTTCTGGAACTCTCTTGCTTTTTCGATGATCCAGTGGATGTTGGCAATTTGATCTCTTGTTCTTCTGCCTTTTCTAAAACCAGCTTGAACATCTGGAAGTTCACGGTTCATGTATTGCTGAAGCCTGGCTTGGAGAATTTTGAGCATTACTTTACTAGGGTGTGAGATGAGTGCAATTGGGAAATAAGGGCTTCCCTGATAGCTGAGTTGGTAAAGAATCTGCCTGCAATGCAGGAGACCCCAGTTTGATTCCTTGGTCAGGAAGATCCCCTGGAGAAGGGATAGGCTATCCATTCCAGTATTCTTGGGCTTCGCTTGTGGCTCAGCTAATAAAGAATCTGTCTGCAATGTAGGACACCTGGGTTCAATCCCTGTGTTGGGAAGATCCCATGGAGAAGGGAAATGCTAAGCACTCTAGTATCTGGCCTGGAGAATTCCATGGACTCTGTAGTCCATGGGGTTGCAAAGAGTCGGACACCACTGAGCAACTTTTACTCACTTCACTCACTTGGGAAATAATGTGTGGACCAGATTTTTCAGAATAGGATCACAAAATGGCAGTCCGCCCTCCAAATTCAACCTGAAGACAAGTGTAGTATGTACTTGTAAGTTGTACACTATAAATGTATTTTTAATTGTCCCAACACTTAAAAATTCAGTAATTTCTCATAAAATTCTGGACTTCTGGCTTTTCTTGAAACGCTGGAAGATAACTGTATCACCGTAACCTTGCGTTCCTGTGTGGCCACCTGTGCTGAGAGCCGAGGATCTGCCTCCTTCTTCAGGTGGGCACGTGCTCCCTCCCGCTGCCTCCCACTCCCAGCACCTGCCTGCTTCTCCCATTTGTTTAACAAACCTCCCTGGCTCCTACAGGCCTTGGAGTTTGCAGCCTTTGAGCTAGATACTCAGACGGAGCTTTGACGGGGCTGCTGTGCCATGGCAGGACTTTAAATTTTATCCTGAAGGTTATGAAAGAGAGGAGCACGTGATCATATGAGCACAGAAGGCAGGGGGATGGGAGAGAGATGGAGCTAATGTTGAAATTGTTAGGCACGAAGATACCCATGGCTCCTTCTGGAGAATTCCTCTTCTCGGTGAAGCAGTAGTTATTCCAGGAGGATCACTGTCATGGGCACTGGACTTGGAGTCAAAGGACCTGAATTTTAAAAGAAGGCTGTCCTTTTAAACAAGACCTCCAGCAACTCTGTTTAGGAAAGGAGGAGACTTGGGTCAAAGTCCTGGCTTTGCCATTTGCTCTCTGCATATTTCTGACAAGTCACTTAACTTCTCTGAGCCTCAGTTTCCTCAGCTGTAAAACAGGAGTAACACTACCTAGTTTACAGAATAGTTGTGATTATTGAATAAAGGAAGGTGTTTGAACATGTTTGTAGACTGTAGAGGTCCCAGAGAGAGTAAAAGATTACTGGGATTGATCTTACAGGAGACCTCAGGTGCAGGGCTTGGCTCTGGGAATCCCAGACATCTAGAGGTAGCACAAACCCCCAAATATCTGGGGTTCCTGCTGTCCTGGGGTTTTCCTAGTGACAGACCACATCAAGCTGCGTGAGCGGGAACATATGCATAAGGATTTATGTCACCCGCCTCTTCCTACCGCTCAACACACGCGCGCGCACACACACACACATGCGCGCACACACGCACACACACACACGCACAGCATCTAGTGGAAGGGTAAAAACACACCATGTAGTCTGAGCTGGATTTGGCTTCTGGGCTTGGGGCAGGGCAGAGGGGACCCAAATCTCCTGTATCTAATATACAGCATCCCGATGACTTAGGGAGGGAGGCTGCACAATCTGCCTGGTTTCCAGCCTCTCCTTTCTTCTCTCCCTTCTCTGCCCTGCTGCTCTCTCCTCCCCCTCCCCCTCCCTCCATCTCCAGCCCTGCAATTCATCACTGCTCTGTGTCCATGCCCTCTGTGACCGCGTCTCTCGGCAGCACTACTTTTGCATTTTGATGTTAAAACAATATTTTACCCAATATATGACAGCACTTGGAGCATTTGCAAAGGCCTTTCACATCTGTTATTTTGTTTGATCCTCACCAGGTCACTGTCAGGTAGGCAGGGAAGGTATTATTAGCAGGGGTGATAGTCAAAATATTTAACAACCAATATCCAAGGGGCCCACCAATTGGAATGGATGCAGGCCGTACCGCTGGGCAAGGGCTGGAAGTATCCTCCCTTCCTTAGTGGAGGAAGGTCTGGGGAGGGGAGGGGGTCCAGAGGAGGGACCAGGCAGGAAGCGGCTGGGGAGGGGACCAATTTGAAGGACTCAGGGAAATGGCTTTTTCTCAAGCAGTGTAGAAGCATGTCTGTTTCTCAAGCATGTATAACTGTACCGGTGCCTACAGCTGACTGACTGTCAGGCCAGTTGCTCGGATGTGAGAATTTAGGTCCAGGGAGGTCAGTCACTTGCCCAGGGTTGGAGGTGAAAAGAGGACCGAAGTTAGGTCCCCAGACCTCTCAGGCAGTGACTTTTCTGCTGCTTCATAGCGCAGGCTAACTGCAAGAGCTTTTGTTTGTATCTCACCCTCCATGATGACAGCACAGCAGCCTGGAACACTGGTGAGTGCTGCTCCTGAAATATGATCCTCTGCCTCACACTTCCCTTCACACTTCTTTTGCCAAGTCTTATCTGCTCTCTGTCTCCTGTCTCCTTCTCACATGTGTCGTGATCCTGCCCCCTGAATTCCCTCACTTGACTGTCTCATGACCCCATTTTCCTTTGTACTGCCTATTCATGCTTTTGTAAATATAGTTTTCATTAAACTAATAGTGTTTGAAAGTGAAATAGTCCTACTAAGTATTAATATAGGGCTTCCCTGATAGCTCAGTTGGTAAAGAATCCACCTGCAATGCAGGAAACCCAGGTTTGATTCCTGGGTCAGGAAGATCCCTTGGAGAAGGGATAGGCTACCCACTCCAATATTCTTGGGCTTCCCTTGTACCTTAGCTGGTAGAGTCTCCACCTGCAATGTGGGAGACCTGGGTTCAATCCTGGGATTGGGAAGAAAGGCTACCCACCCCAGTATTCTGATGTGGATATCCCATGGGCTGTATACCACGGGGTCACAGAGTCAAACACAACTGAGCCACTTTCACTTTTCAAGTATTAATATAATGAAAAACCAATTGCTGTCTGGTTTATTGCTCCTCACCTTTGATTTCTGCTTCTCAAGAGGTAATGACTTTCAACATGTTTTGCTTTTTCTTCAAGTATTTATCTCAAATTTCTAGTGGAAGTAAATGCTTATGTTGCAATTTTAGATTTTTTCTATTTCAGATATTATCTATTGACTTCTAGCTCAGATGCTGTCAGTGTTCCACCTGTGCCCCTTAGACATTCCCATGCAGCATCCTTCCTCCTTTCTAACTGTAAGGGTTGCATCTCTGTAGCTGAAGGCTCTGGGACTCTGCCCTCACATGCAGCAGGCTGACGGGAAATGCATATGCTGGCGACTTTCGGAATAGGTGTCTAAATATCTCAGCTTCCTCCCTTTCAGGTGGGATAATTCTGATTCTATGTTTTCTCCCATTTTCCAGAGTTTTCCCAGAGGGAATAAGTTCCAGTTACCCATTCTTTATTGCTTGTTTCCCCCTCCCTATGTTGCTTTCCTGCTTCTTTCTGAGTGTCCCTTGCACTTCCAGATCCAAATAAACTACCTGTCCTAGTTCCAGGGTCTACCTCTGGGGAAATCCAAGAATGTATCTTTCTTACAGGCTCTTTCCCTGCACGCGCGTGCACACACCTACCTCCCCATACCCCCCCCCCACATTCTTTCAATATTATTGAAGCATGGTTTTTAGTTAAATCAACATTCACCATTTACATGACTATGACTATGTAAATACTGCTCACAGCTGACTGACATAATAAACTATGTATGATTACATTTTTTAAAATAGCATTTTCCCACTAAAGTTAATAATTGCTTCTTTTCTCCCCTGCAATTAGTTTTCTATGCATTTATAATCAATCCTTCTCCAAACTCTCTTATAGGCTAGAACTCTTTCTAACACTCAAATAAACTGGATTATCTATACATATGTTCTACTATCTTCTTGAAAACTTCACTCCTGGAGCCTGAGGTTTTCCTGCCCCAGGCTAGATCAGTGGCTCCCCTGGGTTGCCGTACAACTGTCATCCTGGAGCTTCCTTGATCATCTTTCTGGAAAATTCTTAAGTCTTTCTCATCTATTAGATCCTCTTTCTTTCTTGGATCCCATGTCTTCTTTCTTGGTTTATTCCTCATTCTATCCGTTAATAGCTTTATAAGAATGGGTACATCAGAGACATATTTTTTGAAACTTGGCATGTCTGCAAGTAATTTTGTTCATGTTTATTAACAGTTTGACTGCTTAGAGAAGTTTAGATATAAAATAATTTTCTTTCAGAATTAGGAAGAAATAGCTCAGTGGTCTTCGAGCTTCCATGCAGCCATGCTTTTATTTGTTTTTGTTTTACTTTCTATAGTAATTTGTTTGATGATATGTTTAATATTTATACATGGATTCTTTTTTAGCTGTTCTGTAATATGCTTATACATTTTTGTATTTGAGATGCTTTATATATTAATTTCAGTTTTTTATTTTATGAAAAATTTTATGACATTATTGAGATATATTATTGGATTTATAAAATTCACCCATTTCAAGTGTACAATTTAGTGATTTTTCACAAAACTACCAAGTTGAACAGTTATCACCACAAACGAGTTTTATTTATTTATTTTTCAGAGATATGAAGCTTTCGTCAGGTTAACACATGATTTTGCCAGAGCATTTACTTGTTTTTATTAAGTTGAAGTCGCTCAGTCGTGTCCGACTCTTTGCGACCCCATACACTGTAGCCTACCAGGCTTCTCTGTCCATGGGATTTTCCAGGCAAAGGTACTGGAGTGGATTGCCATTTCCTTCTCCAGGGGATCTTCCCAAACCAGGGCTCGAACACAGGTCTCCCGCATTGAAGACAGATGCTTTACTGTCTGAGCCACCAGGGAAATCTTTGATTTTTAAATGAATTTACTTGATGACTTGGGATAATAGAGACCCAGTTTAGGACATGGTCAATGTCTCAACCTGAAGTCAATCATCTTTGGCTCATGACCATAAGTCAGTTCTAGAAAATTTTCATCACCCCAGTAAGATTCCTCCTGCCCATTCAGCATTGTTTTTGAGAAGTCTAATGCATAATGAACCCCAATCCTTTCTGTGTGGCCCAGTTTTTCTCTCTAGGAATTTTAAGGATCTGCCTTTCTATTTCTGATGTCTGAAATATTACAATGATGTCAGTATAATCTCTTATACCATTCTGGAAAATTTTTAAATGATTTCCTTGGCAATTAATCTCCAGAATTTTCTCAGTGTCCTCTTTCTTGAATTCCTGTTCTTGTATTGAGCTTTCTAGAATAATTCTCTAGTGTTCTAATCTTTCTTCCCTTAATTTTTTTTTAAATCCCTTGTTGCTTTATTTTAGAGAGACCTTCTAAATTTTTTTCTTCCAAACTTTACAATTTAAAAAAAAATTAACCCTCTTTATTCCTAAAAGCTCTTTCTTATCTCTGAGGGTTCTTTTTTCTATAGACCCAATCTTGTTTCAGGGGTACAATGGTTTCATTTCCCTCTGAGGATATGAATAATGCTGTTAAAATTTCTTTTTCTTGAATTGGTTGTTTCTCTTGAGCCCACTGAAATCTCTTTGCGTGTGCACTGGGCTGGTTGAGTGCACTGGGCGGGTCCAGGGTGGAAAGAGAGGCAACTGGCGTGGCTGGCCTGAGACTGGCTCCTCACACCCTAGGATGAGTGAGGTTAGGACAACGGGGTTCCCAGGGTGTGGCAGGGACGCCCCCTTTCCCCCAGGCCCCTCATGCTGGGCAGTAACCCAGGCCTGCAGTGGAGGAGTGGACCACATCTCAGTTTATCCAGCAGACACTTGCCCAAACTCTTTCCTCTAGAGGGTAAGTCAGGCTTTCTGAATTCTGGTAGCCTAAGGAGGTCAGAGGTGGAGGAGACTTTTAATTAAGGTAATATAAAGGATGGAGATTTTTACTTAATCCTTCTGATTTCAGTATGGTGCCTTATGGCTTTGTCTGCTTTTCTTGGTATCTTCCCCAAGTCCACAGTCTCTCTCGTTTGGCCACTCCAGAGGCCTGCATTTTGCTGGGTGGGATGGAAAAGCCATCTGGCTACATGGAATGGAGAGAAGAATCAGACTTTTACCTCTTCCTTGTGTTTTCAGCCCGACTCCATCCCATTAGCTTCAGAGTTACCTGGTACCTCTATTTCCTAAAGTTTCCTGGGTTTGGTGGGTTTTTCTGTTTGTTTTTCTTTCTTTTCTTTTTTGGTTTTGGTTTTCATATCAAATTAGCTTCCTTCTTGAAGGCTTTTCCACCCCCTGCCTGCCCTCCAGGCAGCTTTCTTGTCTTTACTTCATCAGTTAATACTCACCCAACTACTTTTCGTCTTTCCAAATTTTTTTAGTATCTTCCATCAGCTATTGTCTCTTCTCTTGTTCCTGGAGTCCTTGTGGTTTAAACTTTATTATTTACTGTCATTTTAGGAACAGAGTCAAATGCATATGTTTAATGTGCCAAGTCTAACCAGAAATTCCCTTCCTTTTCTGTTGCCACACTCTATAGCCTGACTCACATTTCTACTGTGGACTGCCCCCAAACAAATAGTCTCTTTCTGGCCCCTTTATGTTTGCCAGTAAAGCTTATGGAATATTCTCCTTACCTTCTTTGCATCCTTCAAGGCTAATATTAAATATCATAGCCATGAAAACTTCTCCAGTTATCACTGCTAGAAAAATACCTTACCCTCTTCTAATTCCTACTGCGTGTTTCAGCTCTCCTAAGATACCCCCTACCAAGTGGTATGTACATCCATCACCTTTCTTATATAAGTTCCTTGAAGGGAGGAACAATATCTTTACATCTTTAATTCCTTTCAACCAGATCAATATATTTTTGTGGAATAATAACTGTAATAATCAAATGTTTGCTCTAATGTGTACATTTTTAAAATGTGCATTTCAACCACAATGGTTTTTAACACTCACAGTGTTAAAATTCTGTAAGGTAGAGTATTAGCTTCAAGTTTTGGATGAGGAAACAAGATGTTAAACTTGCCCAAGGTCCAAGCAAGAGGTAGGATCAAAAGTCAAATCCTATTCTCTTTGTCTCTAAAGTCCAATTGGTGTGTTTCAGTAATCTTTTAAAAAAGTATTGTTAGTTCTCTTTGTTTCATTAGCTTGGATACTTAGCATTCTTCTCCCAACGATGTGCTGCTCTCTCCACTCTGAACGTGCAGGTGCGTTGTGGTTATGCCATTCATTCCAAGCCCTGGTCCCTCCAGCTGGAGTCTCCAGGTTGGCCCCTGTGTGTCCATATCTGTCACTCATTGGGCATTTACTCTCTGCCAGACAATTAGTAATGAATATGGTTAAGAGCATGGGCTCTGAAGCCAGATTTAAATCCTCTACCTACAGCTATGAGTATGGGCAAGTTACAACCTCGCTATGCTTCAGTGTCTTCCTCTATAAAAGGAACTTATAATAGTAGATACCACATAAAGCTACAGTGAGAATTAGATCAATTAAATACACAGAAACTGCTTAGATAAGTGTGCAGAAATTAATGATACCTCTTATTTTCACATGCTTCATCTCATTTAACTTCACACTGACCCTATCAAGTCGAAATTATTATCTTAACTTTGTAGTAAGGAGCCTGCTATACAGATATACATTGAGGTCCATCTGACGCCAAAATCATGTTCTTAACCACTGTACTACCCGGCCAGAGACAGACGCTGTATGTGGACATTTCTCAGGCTTTTAAAATTTGGTAAATCCATGAACAGGACAGTGAATAACTTGATCTCCAGAGAGAAAGTGAGAACCTCATTCTGTGTATGGATGAGAGCCATCCTTAGCCCTGATAAGACTAGAGTTGGGAAAGCAGGGCTCCAGCCCCCACTGCGGTTTGACGTCCTCCCCACACTCTACTCTTGTCTTGTTTCTCTCATCTGTAGGATGAAGGGTTGCACTGGCCATCTTCAAGAGCCCTTCGGTTCTCTTGCAGTCTCCCAGCAAAGCCAGGGTACTATCTGCTGAATGCCAGCGCCATCTGGTGGCCGTGGGCCATAACCCAAGCCCGTTCCTTCCACTGCCACCTGGTGGCCACTAGTGCCCCAGTTTTTTGCATGGCATTTTGAATTAAAAAAAAAAATCAAAACATTCACATGTTATCTTTATAACAACCTGATAATATACGTAAGGTTGATATTTGTACTCCCTTCTACCAACAGAAAACTGGTGTGCAAAGAGGTTAGGTGATTAGCATGGAGTTACACAGCAAGCTGGTTGGGTGTCAGAGCCTGGTCTAAAAGTTTCTGGGATATTAAGCTACCTCTGAAACAGATCTAGTGGACATTATTGAGAACCGACCAAGTGTAAGATGCTCATATTCATTTAGTCTGAGAATATCAGTGAGATTCTGTGAGGCTAAATTATTCATTCAGCATGGGCATAAAGAGGCAGGATCTGGACTCAGATTCTACAACTCTACCCAACATATTGCTCCTCTTCCTCCTTCATGCCTAGGACTGGCACACAGAACAACCAAGTCTTCTACCCTCCAGAATCCTATAATTCCTCTTCGGGACTGAGTCCCTACGTTTTGGCTTGGCTGATAGTCACCCAGAATAAAGACTATATTTCCCAGGCTCCCTTGCAGCTAGATGTGGGTTGGACTCATATAGGCAAGTCTAAGAAAGAGTCTTTGAAGGAAATGGGCATAACCTTCTTTGCTGGCAGTTTCTAAAACAGTTCCTAGTGATCCTACTTCCTGGATGTCACATTCTTGAGTAATTTCCTCCCCTTGGGTGTGGGCTGGAGCAGTGTTTCTAAGAAATAGAATGTAGCATAAAATGATGGGAAGTCACTTCTAAGATCAGCTTACAAAAGACTGTGACTTCCATCTTGCTCACATTCTTGATGTGTCTTCTTGCATGCTTACTTAACTAAAACGAGCTGCCACATTGTGGATGGAGAAGCCCATGTGACAGGGAACCAAGGCCCTTAGTCCAACGGCCTGCAGGGAAGCGAATCCTGCCAATAACCATGTGAGGGAGCTTGGAAGCCAATCCTTCCCAATTTGAGCCTTGAGATTCACAGACTGAGCCAACACCTTGGTGGCATACTTGTGAGAGACCCCGAGCCAAAAGGCCTGGCTAAGCCATGCCTGGATTCCTGAAATTATGAGATGATGCATGTTGCTGTCTTATGCCTCTAATTTTTGGAGTAGTTACACAACAATAGATAACTTACATACCTTCTTTCGTTTTCTCTCCCTTGCCAGTCAGAAGGTGGTTTGATGGTTTGAGAAGACAACTTGGACCGGGATATAGACTTGGGAACTGAGGACCCCCATGAGGAGAAATGAGATAGACAGAGTCTGGGGCCTGACACAGTGGAACATTACTATTATTTTGAATTTTCTTTCATTTTAAGCAGAGTCCAACTCTTCCCTTTTTGTTTCAAAGAGGTGTGTGTTCTTTTAGTGTAAGCAAGGCTATCCCAAGCAACATGGTGAATAGGTGAAGTTTGCATTTGATGCCTCTACTCTTTTCTAGCTCTTTCCCTTGTCTGATGCCCAGTTCATGTCTTCAGGGCCTTCCTATGACTGTCTTAATAGAACAGATCCCAGCCTCACACTTCCCTCTTCACTCTCTTTTTGCTGTTGAATTACAGCAGGGCCCTTGTGATGCCACTTCTTCCATCAGGAGTCTGACAAGTGTGTGCATATTTGCTTGCCGGAGTATAGGAGGAGTGGCAGGGGTGGGGCTGGAATAGCTTTCAAATGATGGTATTTCTGAAATTGCGGATTTATCAGAAAGAGATATTTTGAAATAATGAGATCTTCCAGGTTTTTCTCAACTAAGTGCACATGGGCTGCTCTGTACTCTAAGGTTGAAGAGAAAGAGGATGTGGGAAGGCCCTAGAATGAATGGGTGAATGAAAAGGAAAGGCAACTGTTGTCAAGAATACAAAATGGTAGAGAATACATATCTTACTTCCTTTATGACTTTGGGGAGCAATTTATGGTTCCTGAGTTCCCTACCCACCTCTTACTCTCATTCTTCTTTTCATTGCCATTCTAATAATACTTGGATATAAAATTTTATTCTCACTAAAGGTCAGAAGAATTTGGCTTTTTGAGCTCTCATAATTTATTTTTTATTATGAGTCTTAATAAATATTACATTTTAATTGTTTCTTCCTGCCTAGGGAAGATCAGGGAGTATTTCTCCTATCTTTGTTTCTGGCACCAAGCATGGTGCCTAGCACATAGTAGGCTCAAGCACTCAGTACATGCTTGTGTATGCCTAAGGGGGGTTGTTTATTTCTTAGGAAGCATCCTCAGGTCAGAGGACGCTTTCCATGCAATACCCCCTCCACACACAAACTGTTATTGCAGAATTCATTTACTTATTTAATAAGCAATTATGGAGCTCTTAACCATATGCCAAGTACTGTTCTAGATGCTTAGGCTGAAAACATAAATGAAACAGAGCCTCTCCTTTCATGGTGCTTATGTACTAGTGGGAAGACAGAACTTAACCGATAAGTAAGTAGAATAAACAGCATTTTTGAGGATGATGAGTACTATGGAAGAAAATAAAGTATGAAAGGGTGGTGAGGGAGTCCTGGGGGAAAGAAGGTGGCTTGTGAGAGAGTCAAATGTGCCCCCCATCCCCAGATATTCTGAGTGCTCCCCTATACTTCCTGGTTTCCACTGCAGCAAAGAAAAGCCAGGTGGCTGGTGTTGGTCAGTGGACTACGAGCAGAAGGGGTACATATTTTTCAGGCCAATGCAGTTTAGAGTTGGTAAGCCTTTTCTGCTCACCTTCCTCAGAGAACTTAGAGGCATGTGTTCAACTGAGAGTGTCACCAGATGGGAAGAACCTGAGCCTCTGGGTCCTGAATAGAGGAGAGTAAGTACTCCACCCCCATCTGCTTTGCTTTTGTTGCCCTAACAATGGCATTTGAACAAAGTCCCAAGGAAGGTGAGGGAGTGAGCCATGTAGTTAACTTGAGAGGAAAAGGGTTCCAGGAAGGGGGAACCTGAGAATGACATCTGGATCAGCTTGACTTACTTACAGACAACCAATTTCACTTCTCTCCAGCTGTCTTGGGTGGTTTGCCTTTGTACACCAGGTTCCTTTTTTAAAAAGGAAAAGAGACCAATTTATTTTGTGATTGTGAGCAAAGAAAAGTGGTACAGCTATCTACCTCTTCGCCTCTTCCCCTCCTTCCCAGGTCTCAGGGATAGATGAGACTTTTTTCGTTTCAGGATAGATGTTGCTTACTCTGGATGTAATGCTGATGGCAATGTCTGGATTGTACTTTCCATCCTCCCTGTCTGGGGAGGGCTGGATGAGTAGGGTTGGGTATCAGACCATCATCCTCCTGAAGCATCCCTTGGGTGGTGCTCCCCTTCTAGCTCCTGGCCATCAGAGCAACTCACCCTCACTGATTTCCATGCTCCAAGGCTCCTACATCATGTGTGGGACTTTTTTTTTTTCCTCATGGATTTAATTTCTCTTACGACCACTTCACAGAAGTTCCATTTTAATGCTATATGCTCAGTTGTTTTGTCTTACTTAAAAAGACAAGTTTAATACATCCAAACATTCTTCAGTCTAGATCTTAATGACCTGTACAAGGTTAACTTTGATGAATAGTAC
The DNA here is from genome assembly GCA_006408695.1 of Aepyceros melampus. Classification (NCBI taxonomy): domain Eukaryota; kingdom Metazoa; phylum Chordata; class Mammalia; order Artiodactyla; family Bovidae; genus Aepyceros; species Aepyceros melampus. Next base: position 43,962 of record SJXQ01003924.1, on the reverse strand, counting down.
ATTTTAAGCCAAAACATACTTTCTGAACTCTAAACATGGTATAGCTTTTGGTGCTTTTTTCAAAGGCAAGGAAATCATAACAATATTCTGTATAGAAAAATTCTAAATATAAAATATATAAGCTGATTCCACTTTTACCTTTTTCTTCTGTTAAAAATCCCAATGCCTATGTTTACGTAATTACACATGAAATTTTAAGAAACCTCTAATACCAGTGTTTCTCAAACTTAAATAATGTTCAGTTTCCTTGTGGGGGAAAAAGAGTCTCATGGACCTCTAGAGTTGGCTTAAATTATTTTTTATGATGTTGCATACACATATATATCTATGTGTATATATGCAAACTTGAAACTAAGGAAAAGATTAATTTTTATGGATTTTATGCATCTATAAAACCAAAACAAATTTATAAATTAAATACAAACAAAACTACAAAATGAGGAAATTAAAATTTACAATGTTGATTTTGCTGAAACCAAATTGCCCCTCACAACATAAACATTTTACTGACTGCAATAGCACAGACCTATTTAACCACATACCTCGTGATGACTCAATTCTCCCACTAACCTTTGTTTGTATGGTACACCACAATATAATTTGGCTATAACTTGTTGTGACCACATCATTTATTTTTTAAATCCCTCTGTGTTTTTTTCCTCATATGCCTGCAACAATTCACTTAGTGCTATTTGCCAATCACAAATCCAAACAGAGGCAGTGAAATTGCATTCCCAGAATAACTATAAAGGGTTGATAAATATATAAAGATATTCCACCCCACCAGTAATCCAATACAAATTAAAATTAGAGCCACTTCCATTATCAAACTGGCAGAGCTTTTGAAAAGGATAAAATAAATGCTGGTAGGTATATGTGATGGGCACCCTTGAACACTTCTGTTGAGAATGAAACTGGCCTGACCTTTCTGGAAAGAAATTTGGCAGTAGGTATTCACAGACTTAAGAGCTTTCAGAGCATTTCAATTAGTAATTTCACTTACAGGCTTTTATCCTATGGAAATAATACCCCACATTTTGAAATGTGGGCAAAGGTTTCCTTATAAGGATATTCAATGCAATGTTCTTGTTAACAGTGAAAAATAAGAAAGCCCCTCTAAGTGTCCAAAAATAATAGCATCAACTATATTATCCATAATTATGTCAGTCAGTCAGTTCAGTCGCTCAGTCGTGTCTGACTCTTTGTGACCCCATGAATCGCAGCACGCCAGGCCTCCTTGTCCATCACCAACTCCCGGAGTTCACTCAGAGTCATGTCCATCGAGTCAGTGATGCCATCCAGCCATCTCATCCTCTGTCGTCCCCTTCTCCTCCCACCCCCAATCCCTGCCAGCATCAGAGTCTTTTCCAATGAGTCAACTCTTCGCATGAGGTGGCCAAAGTACTGGAGTTTCAGCTTTAGCATCATTCCTTCCAAAGAAATCCCAGGGCTGATCTCCTTCAGAATGGATTGGTTGGATCTCCTTGCAGTCCAAGGGACTCTCAAGAGTCTTCTCCAACACCACAGTTCAAAAGCATCAATTCTTCAGTGCTCAGCTTTCTTCACAGTCCAACTCTCACATTCATACGTGACCACAGGAAAAACTATAATTATGTAGCCATTACAAATATTATGAACAATTTGAATAACAGGATATAGTGTTCAAGATAGAACACTGAGAAATATGGCCATTGGCAGCAACATGGATGGATCTAGAGATTACTGTACTAAGCAAAGTAAGTCAGAGAGAGGAAATACAGATACCATATGACATCACTTATATAGGGAATCTAAAATGACACAAATGAACCTATCTATGAAACAGAAATAAACTCACAGACATAGAGAAGAGACTTGTGATTGCCAAGGGGGAGTGAGGGTAGAGAAGGGATGGACTGGGAGTTTGAGGTTAGCAGACTACAGGATGGATAAAAGCAAGGTCTTACTGTATAGCACAGGAAGCGGTATTCAATATCTTGTGATAAACCTTAAAATGGAAAAAAAAAAGAAAAAGAATATATATATATACACATGTAAAACTGAATCACTTTGCTGTATAGAAGAAATGAACACAACATTGTAAATCTACTATAGTAAAATTTAAAAAACAACAAATAAACAAAAAGATATAACATGGAGGAAAAAATAAAAAGCAGGATATAATACTGTATTTTATACATAGTTCTATTTACAAAGTAAAAGACCCAATGAAAATAAACCAAAACAACAAATGCTTTTTTTCCACCTGAAATGTAAGTAATTTATGCTTTACTTTTTTGTAGTTCCCGATTTTTTTCAAGTTTTCAATAATCAGTATACAATTGTTTTGTTTTTATAATTACTGTCAACAGTCCTGTAAAGGATAGCATGTCAGCTTGGACCATGCTCAAACAGTCCTTATTATGAGTTGGAATTGCTTCCCTACAATATCTATCCACAGGTCCCAGATTTACTTTCTAGAGTTACACAGAGTCCACAATTGCTGCAGGGATATTTCAAAAGGGTCAGTTAGCAACCTTCCCCACCTCCCTCCTCCATAACCCAGCTCCCCACCCCCACTTCTGTCAATTTCGTCTCTGCCCAACACTTCAAACTGTTCTCTGTCAGACAGGGTTTCTGATCTCACTAGCCTGCTTACCTTGCTCCAGACAGGCTCCTATTTAATAGGTTTCCTCTAAAAATGTGATAGACCTGAAAGCAGGTCTCCAGAGTTCTAAAGCACAGTTGCAATTATGCCACTCCTCTGCTTAAGAACTTCCAAAAGCTCTTACCAGAAGAGCAGATCCCCTCCAGCCCTAGCTTGGCATTAATGCCCTCCTGGATCTGGTTCCAGCCTTTTCTATCTCTAACACACTGTATATCTGTGCTTTCAAACTATGAGTTGCTATGTATTAGTGTCATGAAATCAATTTATTGACCAGAATAATAAAAAAGAGTAGAATGGGATAGAAATACAAGTTGCATTGCACATACTAAAGGCAATTGATATCACAGGAAGCACACACACACATACCCACAAAGTCACTAGGTCATAACTGAAGTCTATTTCTTACTGTGAGTGATGATCAAAAAAATTTGAAAGGGAAAGGAGCCACTGCCCATGCCAGAGCCTCCTCGGGTCAGCAGCTTGTCTCTAAAATAGTTTTGTACTGCTTTGATCTCACTGTTCCCTCAGCCAGGAATTCTCTCTGCTGTCTACTGAAATCCAGGGCCCTAATAAGATGGCACATCCTCCCTGAAGTGTTCTCTATTTTCCCTCAGGTGTGATCCTGAAATGATGGTCTTGTTTCTTCAGTTCAGTCCCTCATTCATGTTTGACTCTTTGAAACCCCATGGACTGCAGCACAGCTGCTGCAGTGATGGCTTCTCTGTCCATCACCACCTCCCAGAGCTTGCTCAAACTCATGTCCATCGAGTCAGTGGTGCCATCGAACTATCTCGTCCACTGTCATCCCCTTCTCTTGCCCTCAATCTTTCCCAGCATCAGGGTCTTTTCAAATGAGTCAGTTCTTCGCATCAGGTGGTCAAAGTACTGGAGTTTCAGCTTCAGCATCAGTCCTTCCAATGAATATTTAGGACTGATATCCTTTAGGACTGACTGGTTGCATCTCCTTGTAGTCCAAGGGACTCTCAAGAGTCTTCTCCAACACCACAGTTCAAAAGCATCAATTCTTCGGCGCTCAGCTTTCTTTATAGTCCAATTCTCACATCCATACATGACTACTGGAAAAACCATAGCTTCGACTAGATGGACCTTTGTTGGCAAAGTAACGTCTCTGCTTTTTAATATGCTGTCTATGTTGGTCATAGCTTTTCTTCCAAGGAGCAAGTATCTTTTAATTTCATGGCTGCAGTTACCATCTGCAGTGATTTTGGAGCCCCCTCAAAATAAAGTCTGTCACTGTTTCCATTGTTTCCCTTCTATTTGCCATGAAGTGATGGGACCGGATGCCATGATCTTAGTTTTTTGAATGTTGGTTTTAAGCCAAATTTTCACTCTCCTCTTTAACTTTCATCAAGAGACTCTTTAGTTTTTCTTCGCTTTCTGCCATAAGGGTGGTGTTATCTGCATATCTGAGTTTATTGATATTCTCCCAGCAATCTTGATTCCAGCTTGTGCTTCATCCAGCCTGGCATTTTGCATGATATACTCTGCATATAAGTTAAATAAGCAGGGTGACAATATATAACCTTGATGTACTCCTTTCCCTATTTGGAACCAGTCTGTTGTTTCATGTCCAGCTCTAACTGTTGCTTCTTGACCTGCATACAGGTTTCTCAGGAGGCAGGTAAGGTGGTCTGGTATTCCCATCTCTTGAAGAATTTTCCACAGTTTGTTGTGATCCACACAGTCAAAGGCTTGTTTCTTACAGCACTCAAAATGGCTTGCCTTGTACTGTAACTTTGTATGCTGAGTTCTTAAGAGTACCTGGAGGGCAGGGTGGTGTCCTACCCACCTTTGAGTCCTTCAAAGACCCAAAAGCATAGTGAACCTGGTTGATGCTCAATAAGTGTCTTCACAACTGAATATTTTCTATATCTTCTCCCAGGAACATTTTTTGTTATTTTCCCTCCTTCTATTTTCTTGACCGTAGGCCCCAGCAGGCATAAGATCCTGGGGTCCCTGTTATCTACAGTGGTGGCTCTAAAAATCAGTCTGTCCTGAAAGTGTTTATCTTTCTTGAGAAGTAATACAAGAAATAAATATATGCTTTTATTCATTTTAAAGATATCTCCTTTATTTGAGAGCTTATCTCTCCTATACTTTTGGTGTTAAGATGTATTTTTATGGAGCAATGTTGATAATAAACTAGAAAATAATAGTTGACTTTTAGTGTGTGTGTGCTAATTATCTTTACTTGGCAAAATTAAAAAAATAGTAATTCTATGTTCGTCTTTAAAAAGATTAAAATTAAAATTTGCTGGTTGCAAACTCTGAAAGCCTGGGAATCAATTACCCTTTCTGGGCTGGCTGAAGATAGGTTCGCTTTCTTAAATGTAGATAAATTCACTAAATAGGGCTGGAGGAGGGTTTCTCTTCTCATCTTGAGGACTATTATTTATTCATCTGCTCTCCTCCTCTGTTTCCACTCTCTAGTTCCTAAATATGTTAAACTGAAGTGAAGTCCCTAAGTCGTGTCCGACTCTTTGCGACCGCATGGACTCGACTCTACCAGGCTCCTCTGTCCGAGGGATTTTCCAGGCAAGAATACTGGAGTGGGTTGCCATTTCCTTCTAATTACCCCTTAAATTCCTTGACCTAAATGTATTTCTGGCCCTTTAAATGGGGGCGTGGCGTAGCGTGGCGGACCGCCCAGGAGAGGCCCGGGAGAGATGAAGAAAGCGGAAGCGTGGCCAACGGGTATACACTGCGCGTGCGTGAGGCTAGAGCAGGGGGCGGGGTTACGTGGTCCGTGGGTTGCGGGGGGGTCCTAGGCTGGCCCGGCAGAGAGCTCAGGTAAGGAATCTCCGGAGAGCGGCCCAGCAGGGTGGGGACGCCGGTCAGGGCCTGTACGTGGGGCGGCAAGAGAACGCGGGCCGAGTCCCTGAGCCTTGCCCCTTTCCGACAGCGGCGCGGCTTCAGACAGGCTAACTGGACCAAGGCCCACCGGACCGGGCGGGGTTGTTCTGGGGCGGAGGGGAGTACCCTGTGTTTGGCCTGGAACTGGGTTAGTTTCCACTTGTTGGTTTCATGGAATGAGAGGCTGAGGTGCAGAGGCACTTGCTTACCCAGACTGAGAGTCTTGGAGGCCAGTAGTCACTCCCCCAGAAGGAACAGGTGTGCCACCTGCCTTTGGGGCCTAGAGCACAGGTGTAGGCTCTTCCATCCCTCGAGGCCTGGGATGAGTGTGCTTCTCTAGTGTGGAGCCGAGGCTTAGGCGGGGTGTCCACCTCTTAGGGTTTGTGCGCACCCTGTGAGGTTCGGTCCAGTTTCTCTCTGGTTGCGAAGTGTGCCCTAGAGTGAGGGCAGCAGGGGACACGTGGGTCTCTAATGTTCGAGGCCGTTCCTGTGTCCTGGTTGTTCACCAAGTGTGGTACTTGGGGGAAGTGGTGGTGGCCGGGAAGGGCAGAGTTGCCTATAATGTTTGGGTGTGTTTCAAAGGAGAGAAGGTGGGATAAGTTAGTGTCAGTAAGAGAGGATCCATGCCACCGGTTTTTAGAAACTGCTGGGGACCCTTCTTCAAACAGGCATGCCTCCTTCATACCCTGCTAATATTAGATTGATACTAGAATGGTCAGGAAGGCTGTGTCCACTACCACACTCCCAGCACCCCAGAGAACAAACCAAACGTGGTTGTTAACTTGTGGTGCCAGCTTTATTCCAGGTGTCAGCTATTAGGAGATCAGTTACGAATCAGATGTTTCAGGTATCTGATGTAAATAGGGATGGAGACTCTACATGTGTTTGTGTAAGATATGGGTTTGCTCATGGTTAAACTTAAGAGTAGGTATTGAAATCTCTGGTAATAGCTGGTGTATTCCATAGAATGCAGAATAAAGATAAATGAGAAAAAATTCTGGTTGATCTTTTGGGTTTCTTATCTCAAAGAGACATAGGTGAAAAATTTTCTCCAGGGGTCAAGGGAATAATATGTTGCTTATCCTTTATACAATTCCTTTGTACCTGGACCAGTATCAGCAGATGGGTGTTTTCTGTCTTCCAGAATACTGGGACATCTTGGTGACTTTTCAGCTCTTTCCCACCCTTTTATAGACATTTCAACCACTGTGATATCAAATGCAATTATGTTAATAAAAAGTAAGGCCTGTTGAACTTAAGTGTATTTAACTTTTGATATGTTTATAGTTTTCACAAGAATTTAGATATCATCTTAACCTACAGCTTCAGGTGTCATCTGTACATATTTGTAAGAACAAACTGTTCTATTCTTAAATGGATCTTAATGTTTGAATTATCTTCATTCTGTGTAACAGCCTTTCTGTTACTTCATCCAACCTTAAGCACCGCAGAGAGAAGAGAAATTTCCTACCTCTAAAATTTATAAATTTCAGGAAAGGACACTGGTTGGCCAGATTGGATGAAGAGTGTCATGTGCTTATTCTTCTGGCAAAGAAGATAGGGTATTTGATTGGCAGAACCACCAAAATTACATGGTTGAAACCTGTTTCTGAAGTCCATAAGTGAAATGAGTACCCTCAAGTGTGATGCCCAGTTAGCTACAAATAACATCATCCTTGGTTAAAACTACCTTCACATGGATCAGAGTATAAATTTTCAAGTTCTGTGCTCTATGCACTGCTGCTGCTAAGTGGCTTCAGTTGTGTCCGACTCTGTGCGACCCCATGGACGGCAGCCCACCAGGCTCCCCTGTCCCTGGGATTCTCCAGGCAAGAACACTGGAGTGGGTTGCCATTTCCTTCTCCAGTGCATGAAAGTGAAAAGTGAAAGTGAAGTCGCTCAGTCGTGTCCGACTCTTAGTCACCCCATGGACTGCAGCCTACCATGCTCCTCCATCCGTGGGATTTTCCATCCAAGAGTACTGGAGTGGGGTGCCATTGCCTTCTCCAGCTCTATGCACTACACCAGCATAATTAAATTAGAAAACACTTTCAGACTTTTTTCTGTCTTACATGTAAGTGTCTGGTTGCAGTTCAAGGTTAAAGTGACTTATTTCCACATCACCTGTGACTGGTAGTGTAATATCTTTACTGCTGGTTTCTGAAATTTTATTTTTCCAGTTTTTCGTAGGCCCTTGAAGAAGGTTCCCTGGTGGCTCAGCTGGTAAAGAATCCGCCTGTGATATGGGAGACCTGGGTTTGTTCCCTGGATTGGGAAGATTCCCTGGAGAAGGGAAAGGCTACCCACTCTACTCTACTGGCCTGGAGAATTTCCATGGGGTTGCAAATAGTCAGACATGACTGAGCGACTTTCACTTTTGAAAAAGTACCTTGAAAGTTGAGTACCACCGCAGTACCCTGTGAAGGAGTCATGACATATGATCTCTTAGGAAGTCAGTCACAGCCAGTTTTTGCTCCATGTTGGAACAGCACGCTGTGTGTTACTTTGAGCACAGGTGAAATGGATTGTGTATGAGGCATGTGAAAGTGAGACTGATGAAAGGCCAGCAGATACCCATCCCTTCCCCCACACACACTCAGAAGTTTGTAATTATTGAGTGGAATGGTATGCAGAGTCCAGCCCCTATGAGAATCATTTCTTTTTTTCCCTTTCTGTTTGCCTGAGAGAATGGTTGAATTCCTGTAAATTGAATGAATGTACGATGTGCATGCTTAGTCACTATAGTCGTGCCTAACTCTTTGCAGCCTTAGGAACTGCAGCCTGCCACGCTCCCCTGTCCATGGGATTCCCCAGACAAAAATAGTGGAGTGGGTTGCCTCCGGGGATCTTCCTGACCAAGGATCCCGACCCAGGCGTCTCTTAACCCCACCTGCGTTGATAGGTGAATTCTTTACCAGTAGTGCCTCCTGGAAAGCCCCAAATGTATGATATATTTTTACTATTTTCATCTTGGCCTATAGGTTGAGTTAATGTAAAACAGCACAAAATGTTGGAAATTATGGAGTTTGTGTCATGTCATACGTGAGCAAAATAGTCATTTGAAAACATGTTAGAGATTGAAAAACTTAATTGCAGAGAGGGGAACTTGCAAGGTGGGGGGCTTTTGGGGAGTAGAGTGACTCACCGTATTTTATTCTGAATGACCAGAACTGCTGTTTAAGGCTCTTAGAAGCCAGTGATGCAGCACTGCTTGGCTGTTTCTGTGGGGAGGGCGAGTAGCTGCATGGATTGGTGTAATTAGGCTACTGTGTAATTAGGCACTGGGAATACAGTGATGGAAAAAGGGCAGATGTGATCTTTGCTTTCTTGGAACCCACATTCCAGTTGAGGGAAGGAAATGGAGGGTCAGACAGTGAAAAACAATGATTGTAATGTGATAGGTGGAATAAAAGGAGAACAATGTTACAGGTACCTACTAACTGGGAACCTAGTCTAGTTGAGCGGGAAAAAAATAAGACTTTGGAGGAGGCAAAGGTTTAGCTGATATCTGAAGGATGAATATGATCATCTGTAGTTGACAGGCCTGATTGCATAAAAGTGGAACTAATTATAACTTGGCTTATTATGGCATAGATTCCTATATGCTATGAGTCAAGTAGTATCCTCTGAAGCTTAACACAGGTAATAAAACTGATATATTTAATTCACAACACAAGAGTTATTCCTATCTTCTAATTCTTGTGTTGATCAGTAGACATTTATTGAATGTCTGTGTAACTGTGCAGGTTAGTGAACCCAGTGGTGTGGAGTATGCAAAGACACTTGGTCCCATTTCTGTTGTACAGCTGGGGAGAAAAGATGTAGTCACGTGGTAAGTTAACTAATGAATCAGTACAGGGAAGGTGCCAAGGTGCCATTCTAAAGACGTTCATTCTGGATTCTGAGGATGCTTAGGGAGGGAAGGTTCCCAGAAGGAAGGACGGAAAGAGGGAATTTAGATAAATGGAAGGAAAAGGAAGGGGATGTGAGCTAGTGTGAGCAGACATGGAGGAAAAATGGAAGCTGTTCTTGAGGGACTCTGGATGCATATAATAAGGTTAGTTTTAAAACTATTATTCTTCCTGGAATGGTTTAAATTTTATCCTGTAGGCATTGGGGAACTGTTAAAAATGAGCCCATTTACCAGAGTAAGATAATAGAAAACCTCACAGAAGTTCATTCTCTTTTATATTTTTCTTCACAAAACAAGCCACAAGAAGACGACTCAAAACAAATAGAAAAGAAACACTTGGATTGGAAAGACCAGAAACAAAGCTGGCATGTAAAGTTGCTTCCATGTCACGATTTTGTGATATCTTTCAAAGGCTATAGTGTAGTAGGAAAAAACCCAACTTGATTTGATTTCAGTGTAATGTGGTAAGTGTCTCATATAACACTTTTGGGAGGAAAAGAATGTCAGCAAATTAAACAGGATCCTGAAACTTGAACAGTTGGGAATGTCTGCTGAAGTTTAAAAAAAAAAAAAAACTAGTAGAATTCCGCTTTAACCTGGCTTAATATAGGTCACATTCTAGAGTTCTTATTCAGTTGGCCAGTGTCGTAATGGGGTCATTGCTGTTTATATGGTCACATCTTTTTTTCCCCCCGGGTGTTTCTTGGGCCTCCTTTATTCATTGATCAGGAATAATTAAGAGGGAGTAGCCTTGGGAGCTCTCAGGATGTCAGATGATCTTTGGTTGAAGCTATTAAATTATTAGGTTATCAGCCCTCAGAAATGGACAACATACTGGGTAATCATGATTCTGTGATATACTTTCTCTGTTAGATTAATCTGATTCACGTAACCTGTTGTGTAGTTTGAAGGTACACTCTGGCATGGCATCCCCTTGAAGAACTATAAAAACCCTAGATTATGGGATGGTTGGGTGAAAGCTAGTTATAGAATTGTATCTCAAGAGGAAATTACTGGTAGTTCATTTCTTTGTTCTGCATCAAGTGTGTAATATTAGTCAGTCACTTCAGTCGCTCAGTCGTGTCTCTTTGTGATCCCATGAACCTCAGCACGCTAGGCCTCCCTGTCCATCACCAACTCCCAGAGTTTACCCAAACTCAAGTCCATTGAGTCAGTGATGCCATCCAACCATCTAATCCTCGGTTGTCCCCTTCTCCTGCCCTCAATCTTTCCCAGCGTCAGGGTCTTTACAAATGAGTCAGCTCTTCGCATCAGGTGGCCAAAGTATTGGAGTTTCAGCTTTAATATCAGTCCTTCCAATGAACACCCAGGACTGATCTCCTTTAGGATGGACTGGTTGGATCTCCTTGCAGTCCAAGGGACCCTCAAGATTGTCTTCTCCAACACCACAGTTCAAAAGCATCAATTTTTCTGTGCTCAGCTTTCTTCACAGTCCAACTCTCACATCCATACATGACTACTGGAAAAACCATAGCCTTGACTAGAAAGACCTGTGTTGACAAAGTAATGTCTCTGCTTTTTAATATGCTGTCTAGGTGTAATATCAGGTACCATGTATTAAGCATTTCATCAGTAGTCTGCATTTGGAAGAGTTTGCTCAATAAATATTTGGGTAATACCAAGTGACAAGAGAGGAGTAGGTATTTCAGAATGCTGGTGATATGGCCAGAAACAATGAAGTTTGCTAGTGAATTCATTTTCTATTTCTGCTGTAACAAATTACGACAAATTTCATGGCTTAAAAAAACCACATATTTATTATTTTGCAGTTCTATAGTGCACCAGTCTAGCATTGGTCTTACTAGGCCCAAATCAAGCTGTGGCAGGGCCAGGGTCCTTCTAGAAGAGAGTCTAGAAGGACCATCTCCTTGTCTCTTGCAGTTTCAAGAGGCTGCCCCAGTTCCTTGGCTCCTGGCACCCTTCCTCCATCTTCAAAGCCTGCAGCACAGCACTTCTCTGACCCTGCTTCTGTTGTCACATCTCTTTCTCTGACACTGTCTTCTGCCCCTTTCTCACACTTTTAAAGACTATGGTTACACTGGGCTCATCTGGATAGTCCAGGGGAGTCTCCCCAACTCAAGATGCTAACCTCTACCATTCAGTTTATGTTTTGCTTGTTTGTGTTTAGTCACTCACTTGCATCCAGCTCTTTTGTGGCTCCATGGACTGTAGCCCACTAGGTTCTTCTGTCCATGGAATTCTCCAGGCAGGAATACTGGAGTGGGTAGCCATTTCCTGCTTCAGGGGATCTTCCCTATCCAGGGATTGAACTCAGGTCTCCTGCATTGCAGATGAATTCTTTACTGTCTGAGTCACCAGAGAAGTCGATTCAGTTCATGAGGAAACTTTGCTATTATTGTTATTATAAGAAGTATAGCCTTCTGGTAAGGTGACCTTTGGATATACTTAGCACTGGCTAGACTTTTAGAAAAGTAACCAGATCTTGTTTCAGGGTCTTTAAAAGAATTTGGAAATCTTGCACTTTTAAATTTCTTGAATACTTGTTCTGTGTTTAGACATTATTCTAAATGCTTTACAGTCATTATATCATTTGTTCTTTACAGTAACTCTGCAAAATAGGTAATTGTATTCCTGAGATTTGGGAGTCTTAATTGTGACTCTTCCCCCTCCCACCTGCCAGAAAAAAAGAAAAACTGGGGGACTGTGTTGGCTTATGTAGCCTAAATGCTGGAAAGCTTGTCCGGAGCTAACATCATACATAAAAGATGGGAGCCTGGGGGCTGCATTATATCAGGACACTGTTTCTTCCTCTTCTCTGGTTCTACTTATAGGTTGCTTTCATTCTTGAGTGAGAATGAAATTTGTACCGAGAGAGTAAATTTTGCTGGTAGAGATAGTGACAGATGCATAGTTGGTGTTGATATGTTTTGAATAAATGACCTCCTTTTCTGCGTTATGGGATGGGGTAGAGGTGGGGAATACTGCTTAGCCTTATTATTCATTGTTTAACGAGCAGCGGGAGTGGCTTTTCCTTACAGTTGCATTTTGGTGCATCTTGGTGAAGGACCCTGGCTGTATTGTGCAGTCTTTGTTACTAGGGGCTTTTTTATTGACAGCCTCCACAGAAAGCAAATAGTTTGAAAGAGCTTTCCCCAGAACAAGAGGTGATGCTCTGGGCAGGCAGCACAAACAGCCACAATATTTCATCTTACAGGTTTGAAATAGAGGAGCTCAGAAAGGGTAGACTGATTGACCACGGTCACAGATGGGAACTGATAAAGTCCAGATTCAGATACGATTTTAGTTGACTCTTTGGTGTACATTCTTTGCAGTTTGCCACCATATCACACTAACAGGAGCTCGGTGAAGTGAAGGTTGGAAATGAAGTAGGGTGGCATGGCAGGGTGACTTTCTTTTTTCAGAGAATGCTTGATTTCTTGAAACTTCTTGAGCCTGGTATTGGAGTTCACAGATGCTGAGCTGTTTTGAGAACCTCTTATTAACTCCAGATAGAAGATATAAAAAGAGCCAGGAAAAAATTGTTTTCCTTTCGGAGTTATTTTGGGGACACACATGGGAAGAATGAAATGTTTTAGGTTATAGAGTCATTTAAAGTTTTTGTTTTTGTTATGTGATTTTTTTCCACTATCTTAAAAAATGTATAAGAATAAAACTTAACTGTCTTCAGGAAACACTGATTGTGAATATTTGTGCATATTTGTAAGCATCCCTTGACTAATTGAAATCATTTTTGCTAAGGGTACAAATAAGAGGGAACTTTATTGAGAAGTAATTTGTCATGAGCCAATTCAGTCTTCTTTGAAGAAAGGCTCATAAAGGCTAATATTGCTCCTGCCTTTGGCTTATTGCAAAAGAAGTACATTTAGTACCCGAGATTGGAAAGATGCTTTCAAATGTTGCCAGACACAGAGTACCCTCAGTTATGTCTTCTAGCAATGTAGTCGATAGCCTGTGTTTGTAGGCCAGAGCCTCAGAGTCTTTCTTTTGTGACACGTGAAAGGAATTAATTTGCTTGGTAACACACAAATGTACTAGCTACACAAATTGGTTTCAGCTCTTGAAAATCAGTCTTCATGAGTCTATGTCTTATGCATAGTAGATATTCATTTTAAAAAATTATAAAAAGAAATATTGAATGAAGTAGAATTTACGTTAAGCACTTAAAAATGAGCCTGCTGGTGCTGCTAAGTTGCTTCAGTTGTGTCCGACTCTGTGTGACCCCATAGACGGCAGCCCACCAGGCTCCCCCGTCCCTGGGATTCTCCAGGCAAGAACACTGGAGTGGGTTGCCATTTCCTTGTCCAATGCATGAAAGTGAAAAGTGAAAGGGAAGTCGCTCAGTCGTGTCCGACTCTTAGCAACCCCATGGACTGCAGCCAATCAGGCTCCTCTGTCCATGGAATTTTCCAGGCAAGAGTACTGGAGTGGGGTGCCGTTGCCTTCTCCGAAAAATGAGCCTAACTAGAGAAAATTGTCAGTGAGTTTTGGGCATGTTATTTTTAAAAGAACAATAACAACAACTAATTCTCAACTCCCTTTAAGAAAATTAATTCTTTCAGTGGCTCAGTGGTTGTCAGCTTTTTTTTTCCTGCCTTCACTTCAGTAAGGAATAAAGAGTAAGAGAAGTTTGTCTGGTGGGAAAGTTTGGTGGTACATGAGCACTTAGTTGCTCAGTCATGTCTCTGACTCCTTGCGACCCCGGAAACTGTAGCCCGCCAGGCTCCCCTGTCCATGGGATTTCCTAGGCAAGAACACTGAAGGGGTTGCCATTTCCTTCTGCTGTCTGCGGGTAGTATATCATTTGAGAAAGCTTCCTACTGAGAATTAGTGCTCATGGGGTACCTTGGAAAACACCTAGTCTAGAAAACAAAATTACCTTTGGTTTTATTGTCATTACTGTGGCATTGTTTCTGTTTTCATATTTTTGTTTTTTTATTGTATACAGGCAGAGCTAAGTGATAAACGTTTTAAAGTTTGGTCACTTGTATCCTAATTATTAACAAAAAACATGTAAGGGCAAATTTAATGGTTAAACTATATATATATTTTTCCTGAGTATGTTTTTAGTTTTTCGGAAATTTGCAGACAGTTTTCTAGACAGTTTTTTTTTAAAGTAAACCAGATTATGTTTCTTTTTGATATGACAGTATATCATTTAGAGCTGTGAGAAAACAAAATTTGCATACACTTCTTTTTCTTTACTGTCTCTGCCTTCCCTTATCTAGCCTTCTTTCTAGAAATCTCTGGTCAGCCGTGGCATTATTTTACACTGGCGTCATTGTTGCCTCCCCTAATAGAACTGAGCCTTTAGATTTGCTAGCGTCCTATTAAGTGACTTGCTACCGTTCTGGGCCCTCTGTGTCTACACGAAGTTTCCCTTGGAGGTCTCTGGCCCTGTCTGGATGCTGATGACGAAACTGGTCTATATGCTTATCTTCACGGAGAACTGAAGCTCTGCTCAGGTTTGGGAATGTGAAGAAGGGGTTAACTGCGGATTTCGGCACCAGTTACCCTCTTGTTCTTAGGTACATAAATCTGGTTGGTACCAGGTCTAGTGGTTGAGCTTGTCCTATTCATCACTGTCACCAGATTTAGGACTTTGGGTGGTGGGCCATTTCCCAGACTCCTAAGTCAGATAGTCCTCCTTTGTGCTCCCATAAAAACCCTCCCCTCATATCATAGCTCATAGCCTAGGATTTGATTTCCCTTTGTCTATAATCAGATGATTGAGTGAAATCAGTTTCCACAAAAGTCTGACCCAGTAAGTGTTTGGTATGTCCATTGAGGAAATCTAAGTAATATATTTTTTCTTTTTTGAAAGGAGATCATCATTCAGTTCATCATGATCTGAGGCCAAAAAACAAAACAAAAACTTGCTTGGATTGACTGAATACAGTTATTAAAAGTAAACATGGAAAATGAACCAGACCATGAAAATGTGGAACAAAGCCTCTGTGCCAAGACTACTGATGAGGAACTGAACAAGTCGTTCAGTCTAGAAGCTTCACTTTCAAAATTCTCTTACATAGATCTGGACAAGGAACTGGAGTTCAGAAATGATCTGGTAAAAATTCAGCTTTTGTCAAGTGATGATGTTTAACCAAAATGTTGCTTAGAGTGCACTTTATAATTCAAAGACTCTAAATTCATTTTTGCATAGATTAATAGGCATCTGTATATAGTTTTATGAAACAATACTCTTCATTTCTATAGCTGATTATAGTTTGTAAAACACTCTAATACATCTTCTCATTTGAGCTTCACAATGCTCTGATACTCCATTTTTACAGAGGAAGAAACTGAAGTGCAGCTATGTTAAATGATATCTCTATCATAGTGCTAGTGGTAGACTTAAAATTGTTGTGCAGTGATTTTTTTTTCCTCATTGATCTGATATCAATAGGTTTTTGTGACGATATGAATATTTAATAAGTTGTTTGACCTAATCATCCACCACCATAATTTATGAAATAATTAGGAAATTCAGTGTCAGACTTTGTATATCTCTTATGACTTAGAAGTTTAGGGTTTGTCCTAAGAAATGCTGTTTTGTTTAAGAAAGCAGATGCCAAAGCCCTTCAAAAGAAGCTTTCTGGAAAGGATTGTTAGGATGTTGCCATCAGTGCATATTTGTCCTTGATAAACTCTGAATATGTGGATAGAAAAGGAAACAGTTCTGTAGTTTTTTGACCTAACCCTTAATATCATGAATTATTGAGTTGGCTTTCTGTGAGAAGAGTTTGGTGGTCTGTTTATCTTCTGATGGGTAATGGTTCTAATCAATTAAAACACCCTCCCAATTATAGAAGGAAAGCATTATTAGTGAATATTAATTTCTTTTCTCTATTTAGATTGATGATAAGGAGTTCGATATTCCTCAGGTTGACACTCCTCCAACACTGGAAAGCATACTAAATGAAGTAGGTATATATTAACAGTCGCTGTTTTACCGTGTTGATTTGAATATTTCCGGGTTATAGTGTATGTTTCCAAATCTGCATTGTCCAGTAAGGGAGCCAACAGTCACCTATGGCAATTTAAACTGATTATAGGTAAAGAAAAATTAAAAATCCATTTGTTCAGTTGTACAAGGCACACTTCAAGTAATTACATGTCACATGTGACTACTGGCTATTGTAGTGGACAGCATAGATACCAAGAGTATTTCCATTATTGCAGAAAGTTCTAGATTGTGCGCTTTTCAGGGGCAGAAGCCATGTCTTGTTCATCTCTGTGCCTAGGATAATACCTCATACTTGGGCCGACTAAAGAAATGTTTTATTAAGTGAGTCGAAATACTAAATTCATGACACTTTTGAGATTTGTATTATGTTTTGATAATGTCATCTCTACCAGTGATATTCAAATAGCTCATCCTCAGGAGATACAAAAGCACCTCCGCAGCCTTGTAATGCACTTCATCACCCTTTTATATAAAGAAAAAGAAGCCGCCGTAGTTTATCTTGTGAATACCATCTCGATTAAAAAGTTTCTCAGAGCTCTGAAATGATGTTACTTTCTGAATTAGCAGATCATAACGTCTATAACGGAGCTCTTTGGAAGTACATGTTGATGAAGTGTGCTAGTTTTTTTGTACCCTGCATCTGCTGACAATTCTTCAACTCAGTCTTCTTGATCTTTTAACAGCTTGCTTAAGACTCCCATTGGAAGTTTTAGCTCCTAATTTAAGAAAGATTTTTAAAAATCTGTTTCAGATCCATAGTTAATGTTTTGTAAAAGATGATGCAAAGATTCCTCAACAGAAATGCACACTGGCCCCATAGGTGGGGTTGGCTCCTGTTGGTTTTTTTTTTTTTTTTTGGCTCGGCCCCTTTATTACTTCTTTATCTATACTTTTAGGTTTATAGGCAGTACTATATAGGATGCAAACTGCTTTCTCTATATGAATTCCATCTTTTATTCTTTTAAAATATCAGCTTGATAGTGCTGTTTCTTTGAATATATTTTTAAATGTTATGCTTGATCTGTATTAAGAAGACTTGAGCATTTATAATTTTGACCAAGAAGGCTTTGGTCAATGAGAGACTACCTGTTAAATTCATATTTATTTATTGCTTTCTAATAGAGAGGAAATCTTTCATTTAGAGATGAAGAGATTAATCTGTCAGTTTTCATAACATGATGTTAATCACATTATTTCAATTACAAAGTGAGAACTAAAAATAGAGGATGTGTGCAAAGCTCTGTACATCTTTGTACAATAATGTCAAAGTAATGATCTTATGAATGAGGCTATAGTTTATAATGAAGGAAAGCTATCTTTGCAGAATTTACATGCCTACTAGTATCAGTAAGTATAATGATCACTAGTGGTTAACTGAGAAGATGATACTGTTATCTTCTTCACTAATCTGGGTGCCTTGTGCATTTGGGTCACAGTGTTAAATACTGTGATTATGAAGTGCTGTGTGATTGTCTCTGATTTTGAGAGAAAAATAGGACTGGAAATTGGCTGGCTGTCACACCACCAGGGAGCTCAACAGGTGGACAAGTGAAAATAATTTAAATTGTAGAACATGAAGACTAAAAAGGGAAGAAGTATTGAAGAGTGATTTTAAGAAAGAAAAGGGACAAAAATAGAAAGTGTAAATAAGCACTTGCTCCAGGATATGTGGGTGCATATATCCTATAAAATTCATAAATAAACCTGAAGAGATGCTGGGAAGAAGTGGACATCTATTTTACAGAAAATTAGAGATTACTGAGACATGCCAAATCTCAGAACTTAGGGCATGAAATAATGTCACTGGGCCTTGGCATGCTTTGAAACTGTGCTACTTCTGAGGTTTTTAACCTTGAAATTCCATTCTCTAATAATAATCCTTCCCATCCCTACATTCTCTTCCTTCCATTAAACCTCCTCTTTGACCTCCTTAGGACCAAATCTCTTGATTCTGTTTAGTCCTCAGTGTTTGAGAGTAGCCTTGACTTCAGTTCTGCTGTTGGCTCATGCAGCCGGATATTTCTTTTGAACTTTTAATGGAGATATCACATACATAAAGAAAAAGTGCACAGGTCATAAGTGTGTAGCCTGGTGAATTTTCACAAACAATTCTTCGTGTAACTGGAGTCCATCTGAAGAAATAAAGCATTGCTAGCACCCCAGAAACTCCTCTTGTGCTCCTTTAGTATCGAACCCAGGATAATCACTGTCCTGACTTCTACCGGCATTGGCTTGTTTGCTTTGAACTTCATAAAAATGGAATTATACAATATATGCTTTTGTGTGTCTGACTTATTTCCCTTAATATTGTGTTTTTAGATTCATTTGTATTTCCCTGCATGTAGTTATTCATCCATTCCCTTTGCTGTATAAAATACATACCATTTTTTATTCATTCTGCTGTTTATGGGAAGTTTTATAATATTCAGTTTCTGGCCACTTTGACAAGTGCTGCTGTAAATACTCTTATGTCTTCAGGTACCTACACACATGTGTACACACACACACATTTCTTCTGGGTATGTACCTCAGAGTAGAATTGCCGCATTGTCAGATATGGGCCTGGTTAGCTTTGGTAGATACTGCCACAGGTTTCTCAAAGTGGTTGTGATAGTATATGCTTTCTGCAGCAATATATGGATATGGTTATATATGATATTATCATATACATTACCATATCATATATATGGTTATATGTATATACACCATATCATATATGAATAGATATGGTTCCCATATCTTCATCAACTTTTTAATTTTTCTCTTTCACTTTTACCATTCATACCTAATAGGTGTGTAGTAGCATCACATCAGAGTTTTAATCTGAATTTAAAATTGATGAAATTGTGTTCCTTGACATATGTTGTAGCCTTTTGGATATCTCTTTTGTGAATTGCTTTTTCCTACTTTTGCTCTTTTTCTGTTGAGTTGATTTTTAAAGTATTTTTAGGAGTTCTTTGTATGTGATGTATATGAGCTTTCTATTAGATGTATGTGTTGCAAATATCTTCTTCCATTCTGTAGTTTACTTTTTCCCTCAGTTAATGGTTTCTTTTGATGAGCAGAAGTTCTTAGCAGTAGTTCAGCTTACTAAGTTTTTCCATTTTTGTTAGCTTTTTGCTGCATCCTATTGAAGAAAATTTTGCAACTTTCAAGGTTATGTTGAGGCAGTCTTATTTTAAAATCTTTATTGTTCTACCTTTTACATTAGATCCGCAGTTCATGTAAAATTTGTGTGTGAGATGGTGTGAGATATAAGGCAGCAGCACTTACTGAGCACCATTTTCTGTGGTGTCACTTTTTAAATCAGGTGATCATATATGGTGGATGTGATTTCATTGGTCTTTCTGTACTTGCCCCAGTATCACAGTCTGTTTGAACATTTATAATAGGTCTTGATATCTAGTAGGTTCAAATCTTCCAGTTTTGTTGTTCTTTAAGATTGCCTTGCTTATTCTTGCTGCTACTGCTAAGTCACTTCAGTCGTGTCCGACTCTGTGCGACCCCATAGACGGCAGCCCACCAGGCTCTGCCGTCCCCGGGATTCTCCAGGAAAGAACACTGGAGTGGGCTGCCATTTCCTTCTCCAATGCATGAAAGGGAAAAGGGAAAGTGAAGTCGCTCAGTCGTATCCGACTCTTCGCGACCCCATGGACTGCAGCCCACCAGGCTCCTCTGTCCATGGGATTCTCCAGGCAAGAGTACTGGAGTGGGGTGCCATTGCCTTCTCTGCTTATTCTTAGTCTTTTGCATTTCTGTATAAGTTTTAGAATCACTTTATTGGTTTACACACACACATACCAGGTGAAATTTGATAGGATTGTGTAGATTCTGCACATCAGTTTGTGAGAATTGATATCTCTACCGTGTAGCTTCCGTGGTGGCTCAGTTGGTAAAGAATCCACCTGCAATGCAAGATACCTTGGTTGATTCCTAGATCAGGAAGATCCTCTGGAGGAGGGCATGGCAACCCACTCCAGTATTCGTGCCTGGAAAATCACCATGGACAGAGGAGCCTGGCAGGCTGCAGTCCATGGGGTCTCAAAGAGTTGGACACAACTGAGCGACTAAGCACAGCACACACCACGAAGCTAGTAATTTAAAATTTGCCTCACTGATACTCTTAATTATCTTCCTCATTTTTTTCCTCCCACTTAATCCTGTAAGCCCTCAACCCTGGCTTAATTTAGCTAATCTATTTTCTTTAATTATATCCCTGGGCTGCTTAAAAAAATCAAATAAGATTCTGGCTGACTCTCTTGCTTAAGACCTTGGTTCTGCATTTCATTTATGAGTTGTTTCCGTTCCCTTTCCCTAAGGCAGTCCTTCCATTCTTGCACAGCTCTCAAGTAACACAGTACTCCTTGTAAACTTTCATCCTGTTCTTAGCACTCCATTTGTATGTGGAGATATCTGAAAAACAGTTGGAAATGTGGCCTAAACCTCAAGAGAAATGTTGGTACTGGAGATACAGATTTTGGAGTCCTGAGCATGACATGGTGTTTGAAGCTATAGGTGTAGATTAGCTTGTTCATACAGAAAGTGTGTGAAGTAGCAAGAGCCAAGATCCAAGAATATAATCCTGGGGAGCAAAATCACTCAAAGGTTGGGCTGAAGAGAAAGTAGAGAACATGACTAATAGAAGAGGCCACATAAGTTGAAGGAACAGTAAATAAGAGATGTATTGGAAACTAAGGGAAGAGAAAATTTCCAAAAGTGAGGCTTGGCCAGTGGTATTACTTGATGCATATGGGGCAGTAGCATGCTAAAGGAAAACAGGCTGGCAGATTTGACTGGTAACTTCGAGAGTAGTACTCAGTAGCCAGTAATGGATCGAGAAAGTGGACTGTGGACTGCTTTCTTAAGAACGTGGATAGAAATATGGTAGAAGGTAGTCCAGCTGAAACCGAAGGCATGATCAGAACTTTTTCCTCTAATGTCTGCTGCTTAAATCGGCTTGTTTGAAGCTAGACTTATTTTGCTTTATCTGCTATTCTTTCTTATCTCAATTAGTAGTATTACCTTTTGCCTAGTTGCTCTAGCTAGAATTCTTGGAATCTTTTTTACTTCTTTCTTAAACTTAACCTCCTTTGCCCCCCGCAAAACACTGTTTAAATGGTAAGCAGGGATCTTTAATTACCTCAGTAATGTCTCCTTATTCCTTCTCTTGACCCCTTCGGCTGCATTCCTAGACTGAACTCTTCTCTCTTTCCTTGACATTGCAGTAGCCTTCTTCCTGGTTCTTATTAGTCTCCGTGCCCCAGTCTTCCCCTCTACTCTCATTCATCTTCATTCTGCCCCATTTATCTTCTTAAACATGATTCTCATCATGTGTTGATTTCTTAGAGATCACCTTGCCTTCCAACTGTCTGCGGTATGCAGTACGTTAGTTTATTAAGTAAATGAGTACTGATTGTGTGTCCGGCGTCGTAGTAGGCTCTAGGAATACAGAGGTGAATGTGGGGCCTCCTGTCACCTAGCTTAATGACATACAAGGCTTTCTACAGTGTGGGTCCCAGCTTTTGTTTCTAGGATCATCTCCAACTCCTACTTGTACACTCTGCTCATCTTAGACTAAGTACTTCCTTTTTCATTGGCACAATCCATATTATGAAATCACTGTGTTTGCACATGCTGTTGCCAGCCCAGAATGCCTTTCTTTTGTTTGTCATGTTTGTTAAGGCATACTATTTATAGTCAGGTGGTATTTATTTTCTTCAGTCAGCCATTGGCTCTTAGTTAACTAGTAAAGCACCTAGACAGGTTTGAATATGAAGAAATATTTGGCAACTATATAATCTGCATAACTGATCCTACTTCTTTCAGCTACAAGAAATAATTTTTTGGAGTGAAAAAAGTAGGGAGAGATATCTAGAGTTGAAATTTAATTCTGTATGTACTGTGCTTCTCTGGTCAATAGCAGTGCACAGAAATGGGGTGAAAAACAGAGTAAGCATATGTTTATTTTGGAGAACCCATTAATGCCTGTTTGACTTATAGAGTATTTGGACTTTTGAATTTATGTATCCATGTTCTTCTAATTTAGACTGATGATGAAGATGAATCTTTTGTTCTTGAAGATCCTACATTGTTAAACATTGATACTATTGATTCTCACTCTTATGATACTTCATCTGTGGCAAGCTCAGATAGTGGTGACAGGACCAACTTAAAAAAGTAAGTATTGTTTTTTTTTTAAAAGTTGAAGTATAGTTGATATACAGAGTTGTGTTGATTTCTGCTGTATAGCAGGAGTGACCAAGTTGTACCTATACATACATTCTTTTTCATATTATTTTCCATTATCCCAGGATATTTCCAGTATCCCAGGATATTGAATGTAGTTCCCTGTGCTATACCGTAGGACCTTGTTGTTTATCCATTCTTCATGTAATTCTACTAACCGCAGACTCCCAGTCCATCCCTCCCTGACCCTTCTACCTCCTTGGCAACCACAAATCTGTTTTCTTTGTCTGTGAGTCTCTTTCTGTTTCGTAGATAGATTCGTTTATGCCATATTTTCGATGCCACATAAAGGTGATATCATATTGGTATTTGTCCTTCTTTTTCTGACTTAATTCACTTGGTATGATAATCTCTGATTGCATCCATGTTGCTGCAAATGGCATTATTTAATTCTTTTTTTTTAATGACTGAGTAGTCTTCCAGTGTATATAGGTACCACATCTTTATCCATTCATCTGTCGGTGGACATTTAGATTGTTTCCATATCTTGGGTCTTGTGAGTAGTGCTGCTATGAACATAGAGGTGCATGTGTCTTTTTGAATTATAGTTTTGTCTGGCTGTATGCCCCAAAATGGGATTGCTGGATCATATGGTAATTCTATTTTTAGTTTTCTGAGGAACCTTCATACTGTTTTCCACAGTGGCTGTACCAACTTACATTCCCAGTAACAGTGTAGGAGCATTCTCTTCTCTCTATACCCTCTCCCACACTTGTAGAGTTTTTAATGATGGCCATTCTGACTCATTTGGTTTTGGTTTACATTTCTCTAATAGTTAGTGATGTTGAGCATCTTTTCATGTGTTTGTTGGCTATATGTCTTTGGAGAAATGTCTGTTTAGGTTTTCTGTCCATTTTTCGATTGGTTTTTCTTGTTGTTGTTGAGTTGTATGAGCTGTTTATATATTTTGGAAATTAAACTCTTGTTGGCTATATCATTTGCCAATATTTTCTCCCATTCTGTAGGTTGTCTTTTCATTTTTGCTTAAGGTTTCTTTTGCTGTACAAAAAGCTTGTACATTTGATTATGTCCCATTTGTTTATTTTTGTTTTTATTTGTTTTGCCTTGGGAGACTGACTAAAGAAAACATTGGTACTATTTATGCCATAGAATGTTCTGCCTGTGTTCTAGGAGTTTTATGGTGTCATGGCTTATGTTTAAGTCTTTAAGCCATTTTGAGTATTTTTGTGCATGATGAAAAGGTGTGTTCTGCCTTCATTGCTTTATATACATCTGTTCAACTTTTCCAGCACCACTAAGCTGAAGAGACTTTTTCCCCCCATTTTATGTTCTTGCCTTCTTTGTCGAAGATTAAGTGACTGTAGGTATATGGGTTTATTTCTGGCTCTTTGGTAAGTATTCGTTTAAATCACACTTGTATATAATATGGTCTGCTGAAGCCCTGCATGGAAAGTAGTAGGCCACTTAGGTGGAAATAAAGTGCTTGTTAGACCTTGAAGATTTTGATACCATTGAGAGGAGAGCATAAGAAGGTGGATACCATGTCAGTCTTCTGCACTTCCAGGGTGTGTGCCAGTCACTCAGTTGTGTCCAACTCTTTGCAGCCCCATGGACTATAGCCCACCAGGCTCCTCTGTCCGTGGAATTTTCAGGGAAGAATACTGGAGTTCTGTGCCATTTCCTACTCCAGGGAGTCTTTCCCGACTCAGGGATCATCTCCTGTATTGGCAGGTGGATGCTTTACCACTAGCCCCACCTGAGAAGCCCCCAGTAGGAAGCCAAGTATAGCCAGGGAGTCTCAGGAGCAGGGAGCCTTTAGAGGGCGCACACATCAGACCTGGAGCAGTGTCCATGGTGGAAATGTGGAGATGTGTGGGAAAGGTGGTGGGAATCACCTCACCAGCCTTCTGTTCCCTCTGCTCCTTCCTCTACCACCTTCCTCCCGCCGTCTAAGGACAGCGCCAGCATTTCTTCATTCCCTTGGAGTGGGTTCAGAGGAGAGTTGCAAAGATGATTAAAGATTTGGGAAAAGGACTTCTAACCCTAAATAGCTTCATTTTGGCTGCTTTCACCTTCCACATTCTTGGAGAGCACATGAAAAGGAAGGAGAAGTGGAGGAAGCATAATATAAATGCTTTATTGAATTCATGTGTAACTTCAACGTTGATAACTTGTCGGTGTATTTTTCTTCAGCTTCTTAAATTTTGCCTCTATCAGGGCTGTATTCTTGAGCTTGTCAACTCTTGTGAAATAGGGGCCATGGCTGGGTATGTTAACTTGTTCATCAGTTTCTTCTACAGCTGAACTTTGTTCTGCTTTATTGAGATATAATTGACCTACAGTACTGTGTAGATTTAAGGAATACAGTGTAATTCTTTGATATGTGTATGTTATGAAATGATTAACACAGGAAGTTTACTTAACACCTTTATCACCTCACATAATTATAATTTTTTTCTGGAGTTAGAAAATCTAAGATCTACTTTCTTAGTAACTTTCAAGTATATAACAGTGTTGTTAGCAATAGTCATCACACTGTACATTAGATCTCCAGAACTTATTCATCTAAAAACTGTGAGTTTATACCCTTTGACTAGCATCTCTGTATTTCCCCCGGCCCCTGGATATCACTGTTCTAGTCTCTGTTTCTATGAGTTGCTCTTTAAAAGTAGTGATTTTGTTTGTTTTGGGTGTACAACCCAAAAGTGAGATTGCTGGATCACATGGTAGTTCTATTTTTAATTTTTTGAGGGATCACTATGCTATTTTCCATAGTGGCTGCACCATTTACATCCCTACCAACAGTGTCCAGGGACACTGTTGCAACCCCACAGCACTTACCCTTTGTTGTTTTGATAATAGCCATACTAATGGGTATGAATTGATATCTCATTGTGGTTTTCATTTGCATTTCCCTGATAATAGTGATGTTGAGCACCTTTTCATGGGCCTGTTGGCCATCTATATGTCTTCCTTGGAAAAATACCTATTTAGGTCCTCTGCCCATTGGTTTTTTTGCTCTCGAGTTATAAGAGTTCTTTTTATATATTGGTTTTTATTGGGTTAAGGGCTTGCAGGTATTTTTCCCTGTTCCATAGTTGCCTTTTATGTTTTGATTGCTTCATTAGCTGTGCAGAGGCTTTTTAGTTTGATATAGTCCTATTTATATATATATATTTATGATTATCATATGTATATTCACTTTTGTTGCTTGTGCTTTTGGTGTCATACATAACTAAAGAAATCTATGCCAGTACCACTGTCAGGGGCTTTTCTGTTTGCTTTTTCCTAGGAGTTTTGTGGTTTGAAGTCTTATGTTTAAGTCTTTAAGCCATTTAATCTTTGTGAGTGGTATAAGACAGAGAGATGATTTCCTTCTTCTGCATGTGATTACCCAGTTTTCCTAGCACCATTTGTTGAAGAGAATATTCTCTCCTTATTGAGTGTTCTTGGCTCCTTTGTCAAATATTGGTTGACTATATATGTAAGTGGTTATTTCTGTGCTCTCTATTCTGGTTATTGATCTATGTCTTTTTTAATGTTAGTACCATACTGTTTTGGTTACTGTAGCTTATAATATAGTTTGAAATCAGAAAGTGTGATGCCTCCAGCTTTGTTCTTTTTTTCTTAAGATTACTTTGGCTGATTGAGATCAGTTGTATTTCTATAAACTAACAATGAAATATATGAAAAATAATAAAAAATCACATTTACAGCAGCATCAAAAGCAATTAAGTACTTAGGAAGACATTTAGGAACAAGGAGGTGAAAGAGTTGTACACTGAAAGGTAAAAGACATTGATAAAGAAGACAAATGGATGGAAAGCTTTTCCATGTTCATGGATTAATTAAATGTTCATACCACCCCTACCTATATGTATAGATTTAGGTCAGTCCCTATCAGAATCTCAATGACATTTTTTCACAGAAAAGCAATCCTAAAATTTGTATGGAATCACAATAACTTAAATGTTTTTGATGATTTGGTCATTAACCTGCTTAAAAGCTGTGGTGTCATTTTTTGCCCACATAGTAATGTCCGAACTGCTTTGTATGGTGTCAGTATGAAGCCTGCTTACTATTTTGACATAATTGCTGAGCACTCCCACTTCTGCCTCCTGGCCCATGCCTTTTGTGTACTCACACTCCCCACACACACTGTACACCATTACATCTTCATATTTTGGCTTGTGCCTTTTTTTTTTTGTTCGACAGACTCCTAGTTATCCATCAAGGCCGGATCAGATGTCTTCTCTTTTCTATAGCTGTCCCTGATATCCCCTTAATAAACAAGATTGAACTCTTTATTTTGTTTCTATCATGCTTTATTCATTTTTCTTTTCTAACATTGATCCTTTAATTTGAGTGAGTTACTCATTAGTCCTTCTAGCTAGGATATGAGATCCTCGAGAGTGGGAACTTTGAGCTTTTTATATTTGTATCCTCAGAACATACTTTCAGTCATGAAAGCCAGGTGTTCAGTGAAAGGGAGTAGGTGTTCAGTGTTTGGTAAAAGCTTAAAGAAGTATTTTTGTGCAGTGATGAGTAGGGTAAGTGAAAGAAGCTGTTAGTAGGAGCATCAGAGAATGAGTAATGAGTAGGAAATTTGAGGCAGTTGGTTGGGAGAATGAGAGGGTCGTTACAGACAACAGTAGTGCAAGAATAGTTGCAAAGGTGGAAGGCAGGTAGAGGTGATGTAGACCAGTAAGCAGGGCTTCTTATAGGCGACCTTCTGATAAGTAGCAGAGCCCTTTGCTGCAGTTATTAAGGTCAGCAAGGAATAGGCTGAATCTGTGAAGAAGAGATGGTGGCTTTATTCATTTTCCTGCTGTGCTTCTCTGAGGTTCAGGGTGAATTTAGTATAACATTTTAATGGAGACTGTTAGACTTCATACCTCTTCAGAAAACAGAGCTAACATTAATACAGTGTTGCTTTCTGCTTTTGTTTTTATTTACTTTTTCTTCTTTCAAAGCTTTAAAGACCTTTTCAGTTTTTATTTTCTGTTCTTAAATGTTTTCCTTTTTTTTTCCTTAAAGAAAGAAGAAATTACCTGATTCTTTTTCACTCCATGGATCAGTTATGCGACATTCACTTTTGAAGGGAATTTCTGCCCAGATAGTGTCTGCAGCTGTAAGTATTTTGTTCTCTTCCTCCAGCTTTATAACCTGCAATGGCATAATGAAGCAGGAATGAGCATAAAACAAAGCACAGCACTTCTCTTGGCCCGAGGCTTAAGAAAAACAGAATCTGGCTTTCATGGGTTTTGTGTGATTATTTTTGACTCATAAGACATAGCTACACATTTTGACATAGAAATTAGTGCAGCCATGAAATAAAGGTCTGCCCGGAGTCTCGGGTGTGCCTAAATGAAATATGGCAGCAAGCCTAAAAGAAACACTATCTGCCTTTTCTTTAAATTCCTTTTCAGTTTAGTTGCCATCTTGTGTATTTGGTTGAGGTAGAGTGATTTTTTTTTTTTTAGTGTTTTCATATGGAGGAATGATTGATCAGAATCTTTTACAACTGAGTGATGTTTTTATAATTCACAAAATTCTTTTCATGTACCTTATTTCATATACTCTTACAACTTTGAAAGTAGGGAAAGCCGTATCCTGTTTTACAAATGAGAAGACAGACTCAGAGGTGATATTAACTTGTCTTACATCATTGGGTTAGGAGATAGCAGAGCAATTACTCAAAATTGGGGGTTTTTGGCTCCAAGTCTAGTGCTGCTTTTGTTGTGAAACAGGGGTGGTATTGGTGAAAGTGGCCAGTGTGTAATGGCTGGAACAGAATATCTGTGTCTGTTTTGAAAATGGTTTGGAGCACTGGATTAGTGCAAAAATATTTAATAGTCCATTAAGACAATAGATGCTGATTCTGGTATGTTTATCAATTTTCCTTTGGCCTCAAGGCTTATAGTTTTACATAGTCTTTTGGTTTTGGTTTTCTGAATTCAATATATAGATTCTATAAATAATAGTAATAATAATGATGTTGATATGAATAGTGACTCATATCCCAGGAACTTTGATATGTTTTTATGTTCTTTTCATGGAGTTTAATTAGTGTTTTGCATAGTCAATTTGAAAAGTTTTATTTTTTATGAGAGTAAGAGATTGATACAGAAGTGGATCATGACACCATAGCCACATTGTAATTTTTAGGTTTATCAGCGAAAGCTCTTACTGCAGAACCCCCCACCCCCACCCCCCGCAAACCAGAACAAACAAAAAATCCCCAAAAACAACAAAAAAGGAAAAAGTGTTCTCTGTGGGCATTTGGTATACCCTGGCCCAGCTCATATATCATGAATTCAATTTAAATAGAGAGATAGGCAAGCAATGGAGGAAACCTGGGCAATTGTCCTTCCTCTTTTAGGTGGAGAGTAACTCATATTTGCTAGAATGGGAACCACCTGTTGAGGATTACATTTCCATGACGTTTCTGAATTTAATCCTTATGTAGGTGATGAAATTCATTCCTTTCAAAATCAAGATGAACCAGAACAGTCATTTGACCCACCTGTGCAGTTTTAAAAATATTTTGAATAATGGAGACTGAACTAAAACTCAGACATTGAACAATGATTAGATAAATCTGTTATTTAAAAGGGTTTCTCTTTTCTCTTGAAGAGGAGGGAAAAATTCTAATAAATCCCAGAGTGTTTGCATTCTGTTCTTATTTCATTGCCATGGCTGAGCTCCTTTGGTATGTTAAAATGAAAACTGCTTTTCTTGTGACAGTCTTCATACTTTGTTTTTCTAATTTTGGATTACCAGCTCAATTTAAATTGTATGCTTTTCTGTGATGGTTGGTTTATTAACATGTAAAGCTAGTTATATTTTGGGGTATCTCCTCTGAATGGCTGTTTAGTAATGCCTTCAGCCATGTGGATAGTGATGTTCTTAGGGCTTCTAGGGTGTTGATCATCATAGCCTTGTAGTCTATGCCTGGAGAACACTTGGGAGAGATGAAACTTTTGGAATTGTGAACTTTGTTTAATTTTGGAATCCTCCTCAAGGTAATATGACATGGGATTATATTTAAAATTGACTCAAATTAAAGTGTATTTATCATTTTATGATCACCTAAGGTAATGGAGATACCTTAAGACAGTGATTTTGTAAAATGTGTCCATTGCATAAAAATTTCCTAAGAAAAAGCAAATTCCTGGGTCCTATCCCAGACCTACTGACTTGGAATCTAGTTCTAGCAGTGTAGCTAGGGATCTGCATTTTAACAGATATTCCAGGTGATTCTGATGCTCCTTGACTTTTGAGAATCACTATCCTAAGCTGTAACATCAGTGCTAAAATTCTGTAGTTGGGGCCAGAAGTGATGGTTCCACCTCTCGTCTGAATTATATATGTAAAGAGAGAGGGCCTTATACCATTTTTTTTTGTTTTGTTTAAAAGTGGAAATATCTTTTCAAATACTTTATTTTAAAATTTTATTTAGGACAAAGTAGATGCTGGCTTGCCTACAGCAATTGTAAGTATACTTTAAATAATCTTTCAAAGGTAAGCTTTCTATTTCCGGGTTTTCTTAGATTTATTCTTCTGATACTCAGTTATTACATGCATTTTATGAGAATAAATTCATATGTCACTTACTGCCAGTAATCATTTAAAATTTATTCGTGTTGAATATTCTCTTTCTTTCTAGTGTATTGTTACTCTTCAGTTTTGTTTTTTGAGATGCATATAATGGGATACTGATTAGCCCTTTTCCAGATTTATTTTATGTGGTATTATCCTGCTCAAGTACATTTGCTCCTTCTGTGACTTGACCTCCTTTTGGTTACAGGGAGTAGAAACAGTGTTAGGTAAAATGACTTTGTGGTAAATAGTACATTTAATAGCTCTGACCTCCATTGCCAAGCTTGCCAAATAGTAAATCTGTGGGGGTGATTATAGAGAACTGGGGGATATTGAAAGACACTAGTGCCCTCTTTTCTATTTTCAACTATTTCCAGCTGCCTCCTGTAGCTCTCTTATTAGTCAATTGGTGAGGGAAGTGGGCTGAGTTTTGAGTATTTCTGGCGCCTTTTGGCTCTTGTGAATGAGCTGGGGAAGGTCTTTCCTGTCCTTTTCCCACACTTCATAGGAGGCTCTTGGTTGGGTAGCATAAGTGCCTTTACTTTGTCTGGACCCTTGAACTTTTTTTATTTTAAATTGCTTTAGAGGAAGTTAAGTGGCATGTTTTTACCTATAATGTTGAACATATGATATTTTAGTATTGTTACCCTTAGAGTAAATTTAGAGGGATGCCAAGAAATAAGATGTTCTGAGTTTTATCTTGCGTTTTGCCTCCTAGATGAAATTTTCCTTATTTATAATAGTTGGTATGTTATCTGGTGTCTAGAGGAAAGAAGACCAACAAATTGAATTCTGATTATTTCAAGATCCTTGATGTAATGTTTTAAAATATAATCTCTTTTGTTCTCAGGCAGTATCCAGTTTGATAGCAGTGGGTACATCTCATGGATTGGCCTTAATATTTGGTAAATTTTCTAGCTGCTTGTTTTAAATATTAAGTATTTGAGTTTTTTTTAAAAGATAATGTCTCTTAATCACAGTTTTTATAGTAAACTTTATTTTTCTGAAAAATGCCAGAAAAACTTAGAGTACCAGTCAGCATTTTTATAGTTAAAAATTGCTTGACTCAACTTCATTTTGTTGCTCATTGCAAGTTTATTTTCTTCTCTATGAATTTATAAGCTATCATATCATAGACCATTTGACTCTCTGCAGACCTAGACAAAAAGAATGTAAAGTTCAGTGACAAAGTTTGTCATTTTGTCTGCCTCTGGTTTGTGGTGGTGGTAATTTTTTTTATTCTAAATCATATCTGAGTAGTAAGTCTTTGAAAAGATCTTCAGGGAAAGATTTCCAGGCTTTCTCAGTAATTTTCAGTAACTCTTAACTGATAGTAAGGTTTTTTCATTTACATTGTAAATCCTCTAAACTGAAAGTTATTTTAGCCCATAATCACTTTATTTTTTGGGTTGAGATGAGAACTTTGTTAGTTTTATTTTTATAGTATGTGATAATCCTAAGTATTTTTTCATTTTTTTTCTCTGTGAGACTAAATAACCCTGATTTTCATCTTTCTTTGCTTTTGCCCTCAATACTAAGAGCAAAACATTTTGTTCTGTTTAAACACTACTAGAAAATGTTTTCCTGTCATTTTTAGTGTTCTCACAGATTTTAAAGCTTTTGGAACTCTCTCAAATGGAATTCCTGATGACACTGTATTTTAGTAAGGATGCTACAAAATATTGTTTATGGAATACCTGGGAACACCTTAATAGCAGAACCATAATTTGGTCTTTGTGGGCCTTGCATCTTTATCATGAGTGAATAACTAGTCATTTTCCCTTGTTTTTGAATAATTTGACTTCCAAGTTTTCCATTATACCAGAAACCTATTCATCATGTGATTTTTAACATCTAGTTTTTTCAAAGGTGATGGATACAGATTATTGTCTGGAGATAAGAAGAATGGAAACAAAAAATACAGTTCTCTAGAGAAAACTTTAAATTGATTCTTTAATTATTTCTCTTATTCCACAATATGTGTTCATAATAAATTTAGATGAGCAAAAGATTGAAGATACACCAAAATCTGCCATCCAGAAATAATTCCTAACATTTCTATATGACCTTGTAATCTTTTTTCCTGTACATATGTGTATACATATGTGCACCCCCAAATTGGATCATGTTAATTTGTAACCTGCTTTTTCATTATAATGAACATTTTTCTATGTAATTATTAAAATCATCTGTAATATCTTTTTTCCTGTGTTATTAGCTTTTTTGTTTTAAATTTAAGTATGGCTGATTTACAGTGTTGTTAGTTTCTGGTGTACATCAAAGTGAATACAGTTCATGTGTGTGTGTATATATATATATACACACGCCTACCCACATACACACACATGTATATTCTTTTCCATTGTAGTTTTTTACAGGATATGAATATAGTTCCTTGTGATATACAAGATTGTGTTGTTTATTTTATATGTAGTGGTTTGTATCTATTTATCCCTCCCTTTTAGTAACCATAAGTTTGTTTTCTCTGTGAGTCTGTTTCTGTGTAACATCATTTTTAATGGCTATATGTATCCTGTTAAATGGATTCACCATTTAATCAATCATTTTCTACTATAAGACATTTAGGTTGTTTCTAAACAAAAATATAGAGTGATGACCATCTTTGTAACTGCAGTTTTTTGTGCACATGATTACTTCTTTCAGACAAATTCCTAAAAGTGGACTTGCTTATGTCAGGATATGAGCATTTTAAATGCTTCTGATGTATATTGCCTAACTACCTCCTAGAAAGTTTTACCAACTTACTCTCCTGTCAGGTATAAGAATGCTTGTTTTCCTATGAGGGCAGGGTTGGTATTAGATTGATAGAACTTTGGGAAAAAATATTGAAAGGACTTTTAGTTAGTCACCTTATTTACTTATGAGGTGTTTGAGGACCAGAGAGGTTAAGTGACATGTTCAAAGCCAAATTCAGAATCAAAGCATACTGAATCCCAAGATTAGTACGTTTCCACCCCTCCAAGTTGTTCACCTGTTCTGAGAGAGGTGGAGGCAAATTCCAAGATACAAAAAGGAAAGAATGCAAGAACTAAGATGAACAAGGATAGACTATAATGCATATGTTTATCTATCAGCAGAACATGTTTATTTTTGTTCCCCCTTACCAGTACTCACTCTCTACTCTATCTGCTTTAATATCTCTTCCTTACCCACCAAGGTTCTAAGAATATGTGCCTGCTTATAATCAAACCCATGCAGAATTCACTGCAACAAATTAAAATTAAGTCTTTTAAAATAAAAAGCTAACAGGGGAGAAGAAGAGTACATTGTCTTTCATTGCTGTCTCAATTTCCTTGGGCCTGCTTTCTAATTTTTTATAGACCCAAGCAACTTTCTCGTGGATTTGATGAAATGGTAATCTTTCATTAAAAGTCTCATGAAAAAAAAGTGTGCCATAGTGAGCATTTTGAGAAAGAATCATAACATTCTAGTTATGGTTTGGATTTTTAATCATGCAGTTAATAAATTTTACTCATTATTTTTGTAGGAATCAGATACCTGGGCAGTGAGTTTTAACAAATGGATTGAAATTTGCTTGAAAGTCAGGAACAAATGGCAGAGTAATAATGCTAAGAAGTGTCTAGGTTTGAGGTCTGGATTAAATCTAATCTTTTAAACATCTTTGTTGATCATAGGAAAAAGTGCAGCAGGAAGAACTTGTTTAAGTACCATTAGAGTCTCTTTGGAATGAAGGCCTGGGTCATTAGAATAGTAATCATAAGTTTCTTAAGCATGATGTAAAGTTCCTATTCTTAAGAAAGTAAAGGTATGTGGTATTTGTTATATATCTTGGTTCTTACCTAATTATAGGATCTCAAAAATTTGACTCTTGTTAGAGATCTATCCCTGTCATAAGGCTCTTTAGTTTTTCATTTTTTGAGTTGTTAGTACACCTTAGTGGATTATCTTTTTGAAATTGTTTTTATCAAATTTAATGGACTTGGGTTTACTATGCTAAAATTTGGATATTATGAATTTTTTCTGTTTCCATAACCAATACCTAAATATAAATGCTAGACATATCATTTAATCACATTTAGTATCATTCTCACAGATAACTAAAGTTTATTACTTAAACTCTTGAAATTTTACCTGTCTTTTCTCCGAACTTTTGAACTGATTTCTTGCTTTTCTCTTTCTTTTGATCTTTTCTCCATGGATTCAAAGGAAAAGGTATAGTAATTTTGATTTGCATGAGTGACTATTTCTTTTGACCTTTTTATTGTTGAAGGAGAATGTTATCAATTACAATTGACACCCTCTTTTGAAATGCTTACTGAAAAGAACCAGCTAATTGAAATTGGTTAGAGGAATGCTAAAAATTACAAATGTATGCATACCTTCAATATTTTATTTTAAATGAAAATATTCATTTCCCCCCTAATCTTTTGATACAGTCCGAAACTTTTGAGTTTTTTTCTGCCAGTTGGAGGTCTGCAGCATCCTTTTCTGGCACAAGCTGCATCAATGATGGGTCATGCAAAATTTGTACTTTTAATTGAACAAAAGAGGTAAAAGCTTGAGTACCTGTGAATCACCTGAGGTGTGCAAAATTTTAGATTTTTATAGAACTTTTCAGTTTTCTGCAGTTATCTTGTCCATACCTTCATGACAGCTATTTAGAGCAACTCATCTTTACCAAGTTTTTCTAAAACATCCATTTAGCTGTCATAGAAGCAGCAGCTTGCTCTTTTCCACTCTATTTCATCAGTTGACATATTGTTTAATTCATGTCAATGTATAGCAAAACGAATACAGTATTGTAAAGCAAAACAAACTAAAAACTAAAAATTAATAAAAAAATGCAAAAAAAATGCAGTAATATTTATAGTGGCATGAATAGATTTGGAAATGAACACAGTTGACTATTCCTAAGCACCTGCATTCTAGAGAATAGCCAGTTATCTGTGGGGAGTCAGTGTATCCTGGGCTTTAGTCACTAAGATTAAAGAGGGAATCAGTTCAGTTCAGTTCAGTCGCTCAGTCGTGTCCGACTCTTTGCGACCCCATGAATCGCAGCACGCCAGGCCTCCCTGTCCATCACCAACTCCCAGAGTTCACTCAGACTCATGTCCATTGAGTCAGTGATGCCATCCAGCCATCTCATCCTTTGTCGTCCCCTTCTCCTCCTGCCCCCAATCCCTCCCAGCATCAGAGTCTTTTCCAATGAGTCAACTCTTCACATGAGGTGGCCAAAATACTAGAGTTTCAGCTTTAGCATCATTCCTTCCAAAGAAATCCCAGGGATGATCTCATTCAGAATGGACTGGTTGGATCTCCTTGCAGTCCAAGGGACTCCCAAGAGTCTTCTCCAGCACCACAGTTCAAAAGCATCAATTCTTCGGTGCTCAGCTTTCTTCACAGTCCAACTCTCA
The DNA here is from genome assembly GCA_006408695.1 of Aepyceros melampus. Taxonomy (NCBI): domain Eukaryota; kingdom Metazoa; phylum Chordata; class Mammalia; order Artiodactyla; family Bovidae; genus Aepyceros; species Aepyceros melampus. The sequence continues at coordinate 8,356 of SJXQ01003924.1, read as the reverse complement.
CATCCATACATGACCACAGGAAAAACCATAGCCTTGACTAGATGGACCTTAGTCGGCAAAGTAATGTCTCTGCTTTTGAATATGCTATCTAGGTTGGTCATAACTTTTCTTCCAAGGAGTAAGCGTCTTTTAATTTCATGGCTTCAATCACCATCTGCAGTGATTTTAGAGCCCAAGAAAATAAAATTTGACACTGTTTCCACTCTTTCCCCGTCTTTCCCATGAAGTGATGGGACCAGATGCCATGATCTTCATTTCTTGAATGTTGAGCTTTAAGTCAACTTTTTCACTTTCCTCTTTCACTTTCATCAAGAGGCTTCTTAGTTCCTCTTCACTTTCTGCCATAAGGGTGGTGTCATCTGCATATCTGAGGATATTGATATTTCTCCAGCAATCTTGATTCCAGCTTGTGTTTCTTCCAGTCCAGCGTTTCTCATGATGTACTCTGCATATAAGTTAAATAAGCAGGGTGACAATATACAGTCTTGACGTACTCCTTTTCCTATTTGGAGCCAGTCTGTTGTTNTCACTTTCTGCCATAAGGGTGGTGTCATCTGCATATCTGAGGTTATTGATATTTCTCCCAGCAATCTTGATTCCAGCTTGTGTTTCTTCCAGTCCAGCGTTTCTCATGATGTACTCTGCATATAAGTTAAATAAGCAGGGTGACAATATACAGCCTTGACGTACTCCTTTTCCTATTTGGAGCCAGTCTGTTGTTCCATGTCCAGTTCTAACTGTTGCTTCCTGACCTGCATACAGATTTCTCAAGAGGCAGGTCAGGTGGTCTGGTATTCCCATCTCTTTCAGAATTTTCCACACTTTACTGTGATCCACACAGTCAAAGGCTTTGGCATAGTTAATAAAGCAGAAATAGATGTTTTTCTGGAACTCTTTTGCTTTTTCCATGATCCAGCAGATGTTGGCAATTTGATCTCTGGTTCCTCCGCCTTTTCTAAAACCAGCTTGAACATCAGGGAGTTCACGGTTCACATATTGCTGAAGTCTGGTCCAGGCAAATTGCTCTCCTCCTACAGTAGAACAGCTTAATGTTTAGTGAGTAAGCAGAACCTCTGAGTGCAATTGTGCAGGCTGTTCACTGAGCAAGGAGACCTGGCCAAATGGGTGGGAACAGGCTGTGGAAATCGAGCTCATGTTTTGCTAGGCAAGCTGTGGATCTCCCTGGGGGTGGAGTGGGCACCACCCACCCACCAAGCTGAGTGCTGAGCATGCTGCATCTGCCCAGAGCGGGTATCTTTTCTAAATTCACCCATGGGTGGTGTATGGACTAGGGGGCCCTGCAGTTATGGTCAGCCCAATGGTATGTTTTAACTGAGTCAAGCATTCTATTGTAAGAAATGATGAAGAAAAGACAACTTGTCTATATGGGGTGCAGGCTGCATGCGAAGTCGCTTCAGCTGTGTCCGGCACTTTGTGCCCCTATGGACTGTAGCCTCCCAGGCTCCTCTGTCCTGGGAGTGCTGTGTATAAATGGGAGAATATAGCAATGACATCAGTCTTTCTTCCCCTCACCCCAGCTGTGCTCTCGAGCTGCGGGATGCTCAGCATCTAGATCTTCTTCCTCAGCACATGTGTGAACTAGAACCAGGCTGCACTGAGCTGGACCCCAGTTTTGGCTGTTTATCTTGTCCTTAAAGGTGACACTGTGGGAGATGAGCTGTGTCCCCAAGGATCACGCCAGCGTACAAGACAAACTCTGCTTCTCCCTTTAGCAAACACTCCCTGAGGGCCAACCCAGCTGACTCCTTGCCACTGCCGTTGCCTGGCCTCCCCCACTCCCATTTATCAAAGAAGGGCTGTTCTGGGACTTCCCTGGCCATCCCGCAGGGAGCATGGATTTGATCCGCGGTGGGAAAACTGAGATCCCGCATGCCATTAGTGACAGTGAGAGCCGCTCAGTCGTGTCCGACTCTTTGCAACCCAGTGGGCCACACAGTCCATGGGATTCTCCAGGCCAGAATACTGGAGTGGGTAGCCATTCCCTTCTCGAGGGGATCCTCCCAATCCAGGTGTCGAACGCAGGTTTCCTGCGTTGCAGGCGGATTCTTTACCAGCTGAGCCACAAGGGATGGGGCATGGCCAAAAAAAAAAAAAAGTCTGTTCCTCCCCAGCCCCTCTCCCCCAAGGCTGGGGACGGATGGGGACAGCAGCCAAGGAGGGGTGCCGTTTCCCTTCTGAGTGTTTCACCCTGAGGTCCAGTCAGACTGGAGCTGCTGTCTTGACTGCTCCAGTTTCTTGGGCTGAGGAAAGGGCAAGTTTAATGAGTCCAGATGTTTTTCTGACTGGTTGTGGGCACAGAGTAAGTATTCAGGAAGATAAGGAGTTGTGTGTGAGGTAGGCTGGGAAGATGGCGTTATCAAGAAGACAATTTTTTTTTTAAGAATTAGCTAAATTTTTTTATTATTATTAACGAACAAAGCAAAACAAATACCTGGAATACATGAGGTAGCTAGCAAGTGGCCACAAAGCTTAAGTGCATTTTAAGCTCCATTTATACAGAATTAAAGCTACAGTTGTTACACATTCTCCTGCTTTAGTAAATAGCAGATTTTCAATTCGTGTTAGTAGGTACAATGAGCGTCTTCCTCAAAATGTCAGACTGACTCTGACATTCTGCTCTGTTCTTTCTCTTTTTTTGTAGGCATAAAAAAGTTTTATCTTTTTTTTTAAATTGAAGTATAGTTGATTTATTTTCTTTTTCTTTATCTTGTTTTCTTTTAACTAACGTATTTTCATAGTTTATTATTTCTTCTTTCCTGATCAGGCCAAAAACCAAATCTAGAACATTATGAGTCTTTTTCAGATACAGGAGGACATTTAGTTATTTCTTCTTCTTTGTGTAATATTTGGGGGCTCCCAAGAGGCGCAGTGGTAAAGAATCCACCTGCTAATGTAGTAGATTCAAGAGACGTGGGTTCAGTCCCTGGGCTGGGAAGACTTCATGGAATAAGGAAAGACAATCTACTCCAGTATTCTTGCCTGGAAAATTCCATGGGCAGAGGAGCCTGGCGGGCAGCAGTCCATGGGGTCTCAAACAGACATGAGTGAGAGCACTCACACTCACTCACACACACACACACACACCCCTACCTGTAATATTTAAGTAACTTTTTATGTTCTTAAGTCACATTGCTGTTTTTTAAACCTTCAAAACTGTATTGCATGTAGCGTGGCTTTCTGATAAATAACAATGTCTTGTTTGGCGTATTGAATGAACTTATGTTTTATTTTTGGCCGAGCCGGTCCACTGCTCTCTAGTTGTGGCCGATGGGCTTAGTTGCCCCACAGCAGGTGGGATCTTAGTTCCCTGGCCAGGGGTCAAAAGTGCATGCCCTGTATTGCAAGGTGAATCCTTAACCACTGGACCACCAGGGAAGTCCCTTGAATGAAAAAGTATCCTTACAAGTTTGTTGGTTGAATTTACTTTCAAATACTTCTTAGCTTTTACCTGTTAACATGAAATCAGGCAAAAGTTTGGGAAGAGAATAAACTGTGAACATCATGGTAAAACCGATTTACAGTACAGAAGTCCTTCCTATGTGTAATCAGAATTCCTCTGAATAGTTATGTTTCTGCAGCAAGCAAGCATTTACCCCTCGAGTGTCTGGACCCCAGGACCCCGGGCTGGCTCAGTGGCTCACTGACTCCCGCTTGGTGGTCCATAGCTGCTGTCCAGCTCTTCACTCCCCCCGTCTCCTCTCCAGGCTCCCCACTTGCTCATAGATTAACGCCTTCCATGGAGAAGCTCAGGCAAGACCAGCTACATAACTTGTGAAACCTAGTGCAAAGTGAGAATGCGGGGCTCCTCGTTCAGAAATGACTGAGCGTTTCAAGATGGCGGCAGCCAAGCATTATACCCAAACGTGGGACCCTTCTGAGCGTGGAGCTCCGAGCACCTGCAAGGGTGCACTGCACACCCATTAAGTCGGCCATGTTCACAGTCCTTCTCGATAATGCCAGAGTCTTCCTTTGCTTGAAGCCAGCACTGGAGTAGGACCATATGGGCTGGCTGCTCTTCTCCTGACTTGGGCTCTGCAGCTGCTTCTCTCTGCCTGATGGGTCTATTTTATAATCTTAATTAAGTCCTTCTGAGACCTGAAGCTGCTCTGTGAGAAGGGAGGGGTGTCCTGGGAGCAGACATGGCTGGGGAACCAGGAGACCTGGATGGGTTCTGTCTCCAGAAAGGGCTGGGTTGGGCTAGGCTTATATGACAACTGAGCTTGGCTTGCCCTTGGGTGAGTGCTTGCTAAAGAAAGAAGTGGTCTTGGCACCTGGGAGCTGATGAAAAGCTGCCCGAAGAGACAACAGTGGTAGCATTATTTAAAATTGGGTGTTTTTTCTTTTTTTTTGGTGTTTTGCACAGTCATCCTGTCTTGCACAGAGCTACTCTGGAAATTTGTCTAGAAATAGTTGGAAATCACCCAGGAAAGTCATGTATATCCATCACCTTATCATTAAAAGTAATCAGGACTCATTAAAAGAGCTGCCTTCTTATAAATAAAGGAGACTCTATGCCCAATGCCCCTTCAATATCTCAACAGTGATGATCCTGAGACAGCTGGAGAGGAAGTACCTAGAACAGGGCCGTGGTGGAAAGTTTCTAGATCTGTGCTGCCTGGTACAGTAGCCACTAGCCACTGTGGTTACTGAGCACTTGGAATGTGGCTAGTGAAACCCAGGAATTACATTTAAATTTTATTTAATTTTAATTAATTTCAATCTCTGTAGCCACAAGGAGCCATTAGCAACTGCATTGGACAACGCAGACTAAATCTGGAATCTGGATTCAGAACATTGTAACCCTAAACAATTAAAAAATATTTGTAAAGACCCAAATAATGTCAAAAAGTGGGTCTATTAAATGTTTTAGGCAGACAAAGCACAGCACTGGGACTAGATAGAAGAGCCTTGTATTGACAAGGAGACAGATATGGAACATTGACTAAGATGTAAGAATTGTAGAATTCCTGAGCTGATGAGACCTAAAGCTTTTTAAAGTCCTTTTCCAATTTTGCTGGTAGACCCTGTTGCAGAAACAACCTTGCAACATGACGATGATGGTAATGTTTTGTCAATGTCATCCACCAAGAGTGATCAAGGACAGTGGTCCTTCCAGTGGAGTAAGCAACTCCAAAGTCTTCTCCCCTATAAAAACATGTGAGCTCTGGCCAAAGATGTTGAAATCAACTTTTTCAGAACTCTGAACATTAATTAATCAAAGGCTTGCAACAGATGCTCAACAGATCAGTCATTAAGAAAATGCAAATCAAAACTGCAATGAGATACCCCTTGACACCTACTAGGATAACTATAATAAAACACGGAAAATAAGTACTAGCGAGGATGTGAAGAAACTGGAATTCTCTGCTTTGCTGGTGTGAATGGAAAATGGCACAGATGCTGTGCATGTTCTCAAAAAATCATCTGATTACCCACAAATTTCTCTCCTGGGTATTTAACCCAAAAAATTGAAAACAGGTATTCAAACAAATATTTGCACATGAATATTTGAAGCCACACTATTCACAGTATTCTCAAAGTGGAAGCAACTCTAAAGACGATTAGTTGATGAATGGCGAAACAAAGTGTGATTTATCAATGCAATGGAATATTATTTGGGGATCAAAAGGAATGATGCACACATATTTGCTACTACACAGTAACCCTTGAAAGCATTATACTAAGTCAAAGAAATCAGATACAATGACCAGATTTTACATGATCCCTTGTCCATCTCTCTCTCGAAAGGTAAGTACCATTCATGGTTCTTTATGATTGGTACTTAAGGCAAGTTTATAGAGATAGAAAAGTGGATCAGTACCTAGAGGGGTGGGATGGGAGGCTGGTGGGAGGCATGTTCGAGTGGGAGGGGACATGGGTAAACCTGTGGCTGATTCATGTTGGTGTTTGGAAGAAATCAACACAATACTGTAAAGCAATTATCCTTCAGTTAAAAATAAATAAACTTTTTATAAAAAGAAAATCCGATTAGTGATTGCCAGGTGTTCGGGGAAGGCAGTCATGGGGCTTGCCCTCAGAGTTCACAGTCTAGCAGAAAAGGCAGACACTGAACAAGAAGGACAAATGAGATGATAAAATGTGCAAGGGGCTATGGTTCTATTCTAAGGGCACGTGTTCCAATCTGGAGGGGATCCTGGCGAGGGGTGGGGGTGCTTCCTGAGGGAGTGATATGCACCCGGACTTGGGACCTGCCGGGTGAAAAGCCCTGAGTCAGGGTAGCGGTGGGGGAGAGAGGAGGGCCAGCCTCCAGTTCACCCCCTTCTTGCTGCCTTTTCTTCCAACCCTGACACATCTGACCCTCCCCACTGCTGCCAGAGAGGCTTTCCTAAAATTCACATTTGTGCTCGTCACTTACTTAACCCTTGACTGAAAAAAACCATAAAGAACTACGAATGATACTTACCTTTGGGGAGAGAGACGGACAGGGGAAGTTTTTTTTTTTCATTTTGTGCTTTTCCGTGTTTGTATTTCCTACATGTACAACTTCTGCTTTTAAAATGTCAACAGAGGTCATTTCCTTGATATTTTCCCTTGATATTTCCTTAGGAGATTATATTTCTCTTCATGTTCTTCTCTTTCTGCTGCCACCTGGGGAAAAAGCCATTTGTTTAGCAAATACAACCTTCCCTCACATCTCCCATTTTTTTTCAATCCCAGTTGATCTCCAGTATTTTAGTCAGGACCTATGAATGAGAAATGACAGAAACGTGACTCAAAATAATGTATGCTCTTGGCTTTGGTTTGTTCTGGTTGGTTTCGTTCTCACCCTGGCTTTTTTTGTGTGCAACTGGCATGCGCTGGGAGCACTGTTCTACCTGTTCCGTGTCTGTTTTCTATTTGACTGTCCTATAGGGTAGGCAATGCTGATTACTCTCATCTCATAGAGAAGAAAACCAAGATGAGAGAGGCTAGGCAGCTCCCCCAAAATTTCACAGTTAGTAAGGGAACTAGAACCAGACAGTTTCTGTCATTTCTCATTCATAAGTCCTACTAAAATACTGGAGCATCAACTGGGATTGAAAAAAATGGGAGATGTGAGGGAAGGTCGTATTTGCTAAACAAATGGCCTTTTCTCCAGGTGGCAGCAGAAAGTCAGAGAAGAGCATCTTTGCCTCCAGAGCCTGCCACCCAGGACATGGATCTCTTGTTGAAGACCTCCAGGGTCAGGATCCAGAGGATCAGTTCAGTTCAGTTTAATCGCTCAGTTGTGTCCGACTCTTTGCGACCCCATGAATCCCAGCACGCCAGGCTTCCCTGTCCATCACCAACTCCCGGAGTTCACTCAGACTCACGTCCATCGAGTCCGTGATGCCACCCAGCCATTTCATCCTCGGTCGTCCCCTTCCCCTCCTGCCCCCAATCCCTCCCAGCATCAGGGTCTTTTCCAATGAGTCAACTCTTCGCATGAGGTGGCCAAAGTACTGGAGCTTCAGTTTTAGCATCATTCCTTCCAAAGAAATCCCAGGGTTGATCTCCTTCAGAACGGACTGGTTGGATCTCCTTGCAGTCCAAGGGACTCTCAAGAGTCTTCTCCAACACCACAGTTCAAAAGCATCAATTCTTCTGTGCTCAGCCTTCTTCACAGTCCAACTCTCACATCCATACATGACCACAGGAAAAACCACAGCCTTGACTAGATGGACAAATTTTGAGCATTACTTCACTAGCATGTGAGATGAGTGCAATTGTGCAGTAGTTTGAGCATTCTTTGGCATTGCCTTTCCTTCAGATTGGAATGAAAACTGACCTCTTCCAGTCCTGTGGCCACTGCTGTGTTGTCCAAATTTGTTGGCATATTGAGTGCAGCACTTTCACAGCATCATCCTCCAGGATTTGAAATAGCTCAACTGGAATTCCATCACCTCCAATATCTGTGTTCATAGTGATGCTTTCTAAGGCCCACTTGACTTCACATTCCAGGATGTCTGGCTCTAGGTGAGTGATCACACCATCGTGATTATCTGGGCCATGAAGCTCTTTTTTGTACAGTTCTTCTGTGTATTCTTGCCACCTCTTCTTAATATCTTCTGCTTCTGTTAGGTCCATACCATTTCTGTCCTTTATCAAGCCCATCTTTGCATGAAATGCTCCCTTGGTATCTCTAATTTTCTTGAAGAGATCTCTAGTCTTTCCCATTCTGTTGTTTTCCTCTATTTCTTTGCGTTGATTGCTGAGGAAAGCTTTCTTATCTCTCCTTGCTATTCTTTGGAACTCTGATTCAAATGCTTATTTCTTTCTTTTTCTCCTTTGCTTTTCATTTCTCTTCTTTTCACAGATATTTGTAAGCCCTCCTCAGACAGCCATTTTGTATTTT
>SJXQ01003923.1:11441-25223 GCA_006408695.1 Aepyceros melampus | reverse complement strand
TGATTGGAATAAAAGCATTCATAGAGATTATCAAATCTAATATCTTTTATGCTCTTCCATTAATCCTCTTTAAGACTATGGCTAGATCAAATTTAGTGGATTTATATGACTCCTACAATAATATTATATCCTTACATTTTATCCAAAATCCTATATAGACGATTCTCTCACCCATCTCTTTTAAGACACTCCCATAAGTGAGCACACACCTCAACAGGAAGTAGACATCGCGAGTTAAAATAGCTTGTAATATATCTTTGGGATTAAAAATTGATGTCATATCTGCTACTGAAGCTCCACATTCTTATCATATCTGATAAGATTAAAGGCAGGTATTTATTATTGCTCTTCAGTCTCTGGGTCAGAATAAAGTCAGCCTCGGGTATCTGCTAATTGTATGCCATTCATTAGAAGTAGGGGCTTTCCAGGTATCTCAAGTGATGAAAAATTCACCTGCCAAAGCAGAAGTGGGCTCAATCGCTAGGTTGGGAAGATCCCGTGGGGAAGGGAATGGCAATCCACTCCAGAATTCTTGCCTGGCGAATCCCATACACAGAGGAGCCTGGCAGGCTACAGTCCATGGGGTCACAAAGAGTCAGACATGACTGAGAAACTACACAACAGCAACAACAACATTAGAAGCAGAACTCGGTGGGTTCATGCAGTTCTTAGAAAACGTCTTGAGTTTCTATTGCATACAAGCATGGTTTGGTGGTTTAGTCAGTCGTGTCCGACTCTTTGCAACCCCATGGACTGCAGCCCACCAGGCTCCTCTGCCCATGGGATTCTCCAGGCAAGAGTACTGGAGTGGGCTGCCAGGCCCTCCTCCAAAGGATCCTGAGGATCTTCTCAACCCAGGGATTGAAGCTAGGTCTCCCGCATTGCAGGTGGATTCTTTACCATTTGAGCCACCAGGGTAGCCCTTTCTTCCCCTAAGGAGTACATGATTCTGATAAAGGCATTTATGAGGTAAGAATGTGACCAAGGGGAGAACAATCAGTTCAGTTCAGTCCAGTTGTCACACAGTCGTGTCCGACTCTTTGCGACCCCATGGGCTGCAGCACGCCAGGCCTCCCTGTCCATCACCAATTCCCGGAGTTTACTCAAATTCATGTCCATTGAGTCAGTGATGCCATTCAACCATCTCATTCTCTGTCATCCCCTTCTCCTCCAGCCTTCAATCTTTCCCAGCATCAAAGTCTTTTCAAATGAGTCAGTTCTTTGCATCAGGTGGCCAAAGTATTGGCTTCAACATCAGTCTTTCCAGTGAATACTCGGACTGATTTCTTTTAGGATGGACTGGTTGGATCTCCTTGCAGTCCAAGGGACTCTCAGGAGTCTTCTCCAACACCACAATTCAAAAGCATCAATTCTTTGGTGCTGAGCTTTCTTTATAGTTCAACTCTCACATCCATACGTGACCACTGGAAAAACCATAGCTTTGACTAGACAAACCTTTGTTGGCAAAGCAATGGCTCTGCTTTTTAATATGCTGTCTAGGTTGGTCATAACTTTTCTTCCAAGGAGCAAGCGTCTTTTAATTTCATGGTTGCAGTCACCATTTAATTGTTTGAAAACAATCAAAACTGAAATAGAAAAACAAAGCAGTTTTCTTTCATTTGGGGGAGTGGGGCTGGTATTTACATTAGAGCAGGACTCCTTAGAGTTCATATATAAATTATAGAATTCTTTATAAGAATTTATTCACCAGCATAATATTCTGGATCCCAGATGTCACAAAGTGAAGCTCACCTGTGTTGAAATGAGGTCTGGGACTTCCCTGGGGGTCCAGTGGTTAAGAATCCACCTGCCAGTGCAAGGGACATGGGTTTGATTCCTGGCTGGGGAAGACTCCACATGCCTCAGGGCAACTAAGCCCACACACCACAACTCCTGAGCTTGTGCACCAGAGCCCGGGCCCTGCAGTGAGACGCCCCCACAACGAGAAGCCCGAGCACAGTGAAGGACAGCCCCCATTTACTGCAACTAGAGAAAGCCGGGGAGCAACAACGAAGAGAGGGTATACCCCAAAACAAAAGATAAATTAATAAAAACATCTTTTTAATGAAATGACGTCTGAGATGTTACTATACAGAATCAGCTAAGAGGACATTCTATTCTTGGTAGACACTGAGAAAGTGTTTTGTTTAAACCAAAAGAAATACACACACACATCCACACGTGCCCGCCTTATGTCCCATCACTCTTTAGACCGGCATAAACTCCTGAGCTTGTGCACCAGAGCCCGGGCCCTGCAGTGAGACGCCCCCACAGCGAGAAGCCCGAGCACAGTGAAGGACAGCCCCCATTTACTGCAACTAGAGAAAGCCGGGGAGCAACAACGAAGAGAGGGTATACCCCAAAACAAAAGATAAATTAATAAAAACATCTTTTTAATGAAATGACGTCTGAGATGTTACTATACAGAATCAGCTAAGAGGACATTCTATTCTTGGTAGACACTGAGAAAGTGTTTTGTTTAAACCAAAAGAAATACACACACACATCCACACGTGCCCGCCTTATGTCCCATCACTCTTTAGACCGGCATGACACGACTTCTGGATTCAGAAAGGATATGGTACCACGTGGCTCCGGATCGCCATTCCTTTTCTTCCCCTTACCCTCAACCCTGACTGTTCTTCCCATGGGCTCTGTTTTCTTCCTTGCACAAGGCAGCTCCCAGTAAGAGCAGGAACACAGGCGCAGGAACACAGGCGCAGCCTGAGCGTGGACTCTCCCGCTACAGCATCTTTACTGTGTAGGTGTAGAAGCAGCCCTCATAACGGGGCTTTCTCATTATTATTATTTTGTGGTCAAAAGGTTGCATACACTAATTTTTTTTTTCTGCTGCTAAAGCTTAGAAAGGGTAGAAAGCAAAATATTTTGATAATTATTCAGGCCATCAGGTTACATAAGAGGTTCCGCAGCTTTCTGCATCAGACTTCAACAGTTGAAACCACAAATTCTGTTTTTGCAGCCATAAAACATTCGTGGCAAAAAAAAAGAGAGAGAGAGAGAGAGAGAGAAAATAATAAAATCCATTTTCCATTCGCTTGAAACTTATAAAATTTAATGTGGTGAAAAATGACAGTTTATTCCCCGTAGGAAACGGCTCGGAGCCATGTTTCATGGGCAAGGTGTGGAGACGGCCGTGCACATTTGCAGTCCCTGAACACTGCAAGAAACCTGCATGCTGCAAGAGGGTGTCGCAAGGCAAAACATCTAAGTGAAAAGGCAATAAGGCCTCGATCTAGAAGGAAAAGCTGTGCTTTCTCGCTGAAATAACTAAGCTGCAATAAACAGCAGAGGATCGCACATCAATGTGAGAAATAGATGCAGACAGACACGCACCTGTGTGTAGACGTCCCCAGGTAGGACTGATGACATTTTGCTTTTTTTTTCAGACTGGAAAACACTGAATTTTTTTTTTTTTAGATGGCATTAGTTGTGATCTCTGTAAAATACAATATTCATATAATATTTGTCTCTTTATGATGTCTATCTAAAAGCAAAATTAGGGCCTCTGATGTTGAGTAGTGAGAATATAAGTTTTGGGCCTGTAAGTAACTGGAGGAATAGCTGTTGGTTTGTCCTTTAACTCATCCAGCCTGGATTATTTTTCTGTAAAGTTAATGGTTGGACTAAGTGACTTCTAAGTTCAAACTTAAAACTGGAATATAGTTGCTTTACAGTGTTGTGTTCGTTTCTGCTATAAAATGAATCGAATCAGCTGTATATAAACACAGATCCCCTTCCTCTTGGAACCCCCTCCCACCCTGCTGCCTGTGCTACCGCTCGTAGTCATCACAGAGCACCGAGCTCCCTGTGCTCTCCAGCAGCTTCCCACTAGCTAGGTATTTGACACATGGTAGTGTATATATCTGGAGAGGGCAGTGGCAACCCACTCCTATACTCTTGCCTGGAAAATCCCATGGACAGAGGAGCCTGGAAGGCTGCAGTCCATGGGGTCGCTAAGAGTCAGACAGCACTTTTCACTTTCATGCATTGGAGAAGGAAACAGCAACTCATTCCAGTGTTCTTGCCTGGAGAATCCCAGGGAGCAGGGAGCCTGGTGAGCTGCTGTCTGGGGTCGCACAGAGTCGGACACAACTGAAGTGACTTAGCAGCAGCAGCAGCAGCAGTGTATATATCGGAGATGGAAATGGCACCCCACTCCCTATTCCTACCTGCAATATCCCATCGACAGAGGAGCCTGACAGGTGACCGTCCCTGGAGTCACAGAGTCGGACACGACTGAGCTCGAGGCACATGCTGACTGCCTCGTCTGTTCACACATCAGTGCTGCTCTTCCAGCTGATACCACCCTTCCCTTTCCCCTCTGTGTCCACATTTCCAACCCTATGTCTGCATCTCTATTCCTGCCCTGCAAATAGGTCATCTGTACCATTTTCCTAGATTCTACATACATGTGTTAATATACGAATTTAACAAGGAGAAGGGGGAAGCAGAGGATGAGATGGCTAGACAGCATCACCCACTCAATGGACATGAATCTGAGCAAACTCTGGGAGACAGTGAAAGACAGGGAGGCCTAGCGTGCAGTATGGAGTCCATGGGGTCGCAAAGAGTTGGACATAGTGACTCAACGACAATTAAAATTCTATGGGGATTTTTAAAAAGGATAATTATCAAGTCAATGGAGCTTTGAACCAAGTAACAAATAGCCAAGTAACTGAAAACAAGAACGACTTTTGACTAAACCTGAGTGAAAATGAACATTATCTGTGTGGAATGTCTGAGTCCCACGATTGCTTCAGTCATATATTTAATGTTTGACTATGTATGTCTCTTAGCTATTGCTATGATGATGCTGGGGCCACTCCGAAGCTCAGTGGCCTAAAGCGACGCGCATCTATTACTGCTCCAGGATCTGTGGGTCAGCTGGACACTTCTTCTGATCTGGTGCAGGTTCGGGTGCCCTCCACTGGGTTTGGGGTTTGCTTATAAGTAACTGTTCATGAGGTTCACTGGTGGACCAGCTGGGAGATTCTTGCAACAGGACAGCCTCACTTACATGTCTCGTGATTCACTGCCTTCCGAATGGAGTAGCAGAGGTCATACAGCCAAATGTTTCTCATTGTCAAGGAAAGTAGCACAAGTTTGTGCTTGTGGAGTGTGGGATGTGTCCTGGGCAAGAGAAGAGACAAACAAGGCCACTTAAAGTGCATGCTCAGAACCAGCACCTTGTCATACTCACCATGTGTGACTGGTAAAGGCAAGTTGCAAGGCAGTCCAGGTTCTAGGGGTGGGGAGATAGAGACCGTACCTTCAGGAGAGCCGCTGGGGATTCACATTGTAATATGTGTGGATTTCAGAGGTGTGGCAATTGACTATACCTAGACACTGGTATGGCTCAAAGTATGATCTTTATTTTCTTTTCTAATGGTAAAAAATAGGTCCCTACCAGGGGGAAAGATGGGGGTAAAGGATAGTTAGAGAGTTGGGATGGACATGTACACACTGACATATTGAAAATGGATAACCAACAAGGTCCTACCATTGGTACAGGGAACTCTGCTCAAGCTTATGGGGCCTCCTGGATGGGAGGGGAGTCTGCTGGAGAATGGATACATGTTTACATAAGGCTGAGTTGTTCTACTATGCATTTGAAACTATCACAACATTGTTAGTTGGCTATATAGAATATAAAAAAAAAAATTTTAAGGGTCTCTCTATTTATTAGGATCAGTTCAGTTCAGTCGCTGAGTCATGCCCCACTCTTTGTGACCCCATGAATTGCAGCACACCAGGCCTCCCTGTCCATCACCAACTCCAGAAGTTCACTCAGACTCATGTCCATCAAGTTGGTGATGCCATCCAGCCATCTCATCCTCGGTCATCCCCTTCTCCTCCTGCCCTCAATCCCTGCCAGCATCAGAGTCTTTTCTAATGAGTCAACTCTTCACATGAAGTAGCCAAAGTACTGGAGGTTCAGCTTCAGCATCATTCCTTCCAAGAATACCCAGGGCTGATCTCCTTTAGAATGGACTGGTTGGATCTCCTTGCAGTCCAAAGGACTCTCAAGAGTCTTCAACACCACAATTCAAAAGCATCAATTCTTCGGCGCTCTGCTTTCTTCACAGTCCAAATCTCACATCCATACATGACCACTGGAAAAACCATAGCCTTGACTAGATGGACCTTTCTTGGCAAAGTAATGTCTCTGCTTTTCAATATGCTGTCTAGGTTGGTCATAACTTTTCTTCCAAGGAGTAAGAGTCTTTTCATTTCATGGCTGCAATCATCATCTGCAGTGATTTTTGGAGCCCAAAAAAATAAAGTCTGACACTGTTTCCATTGTTTCCCCATCTATTTCCCATGGAGTGATGGCCTGGACGCCATGATCTTCCTTTTCTGAATGTTGAGCTTTAAGCCAACTTTTTCACGCTCCACTTTTACTTTCATCAAGAGGCTTTTTAGTTCCTCTTCACTTTCTGCCATAAGGGTGGTGTCATCTGCATATCTGAGGTTATTGATATTTCTCCCAGCAATCTTGATTCCAGCTTGTGCTTCTTCCAGCCCAGCGTTTCTCATAATGTCCTCTGCATATAAGTTAAATAAGCAGGGTGACAATATACAGCCTTGATGTACTCCTTTTCCTATTTGGAACCAGTCTGTTGCTCCATGTCCAATTCTAACTGTTGCTTCCTGACCTGCATATAGGTTTCTCAAGAGGCAGGTCAGGTGCTCTGGTATTCCCATCTCTTTCAGAATTTTCCACAGTTTACTGTGATCCACACAGTCAAAGGCTTTGGCATAGTCAATAAAGCAGAAATAGATGTTTTTCTGGAACTCTCTTGCTTTTTCCATGATCCAGCGGATGTTGGCAATTTGATCTCTGGTTCCTCTGCCTTTTCTAAAACCAGCTTGAACATCAGGGAGTTCACGGTTCACATATTGCTGAAGTCTGGCTTGGAGAATTTTGAGCATTACTTTACTAGCATGTGAGATGAGTGCAATTGTGCGGTAGTTGGAGCATTCTTTGGCATTGCCTTTCTTTGGAATTGGGATGAAAACTGACCTTTTCCAGTCCTGTGGCCACTGCTGAGTTTTCCAGATTTGCTGGCAAATTGAGTGCAGCACTTTCACAGCATCATCTTTCAGGATTTGAAACAGCTCAACGGGAATTCCATCACCTCCACTAGCTTTGTTCATAGTGATGCTTTCTAAGGCCCACTTGACTTCACATTCCAAGATGTCTGGCTCTAGATTAGTCAACACATCATCATGATTATCTGGGTCATGAAGATCTTTTTTGTACAGTTCTTCCGTGTATTCTTGCCACCTCTTCTTAATATCTTCTGCTTCTGTTAGGTCCAGACCATTTCTGTCCTTTATCGAGCCCATCCTTGCATGAAATGTTCTCTTGGTATCTCTAATTTTCTTGAAGAGATCTCTAGTCTTTCCCATTCTGTTCTTTTCCTCTATTTCTTTACATTGATTGCTGAAGAAGGCTTTCTTATCTCTTCTTGCTATTCTTTGGAACTCTGCATTCAGATGCTTATATCTTTCCTTTTCTCCTTTGCTTTTTGCTTCTCTTCTTTTCACAGCTATTTGTAAGGCCTCCCCAGACAGCCATTTTGCCTTTTTGCATTTCTTTTCCATGGGGATGGTCTTGATCCCTATCTCCTGTACAATGTCACGAACCTCATTCCATAATTCATCAGGCACTCTATCTATCAGATCTAGACCTTTAAATCTATTTCTCACTTCCACTGTATAATCATAAGGGATTTGATTTAGGTCATACCTGAATGGTCTAGTGGTGTTGCCCACTTTCTTCAATTTAAGTCTGAATTTGGCAATCAGGAGTTCATGATCTGAGCCACAGTCAGCTCCCGGTCTTGTCTTTGTTGACTGTATAGAGCTTCTCCATCTTTGGCTGCAAAGAATATAATCAATCTGATTTCGGTGTTGACCATCTGGTGATGTCCATGTGTAGAGTCTTCTCTTGTGTTGTTGGAAGAGGGTGTTTGCTATGACCAGTGCATTTTCTTGGCAAAACTCTATTAGTCTTTGGCCTGCTTCATTCCGCATTCCAAGGCCAAATTTGCCTGTTACTCCAGGTGTTTCTTGACTTCCTACTTTTGCATTCCAGTCCCCTATAATGAAAAGGACATCTTTTTTGGGTGTTAGTTCTAAAAGGTCTTATAGGACTTCATAGAACCGTTCAACTTCAGCTTCTTCAGCATTACTGGTTGGGGCACTGACTTGGATTACTGTGATATTGAATGGTTTGCCTTGGAAAGGAACAGAGATCATTCTGTTGTTTTTGAGATTGCATCCAAGTACTGCATTTCAGACTCTTTTGTTGACCATGATGGCTACTCCATTTCTTCTGAGGGATTCCTGCCCACAGTAGTAGATATAATGATCATCTGAGTTAAATTCACCCATTCTAGTCCATTTTAGTTTGCTGATTCCTAGAATGTTGACGTTCACTCTTGCTATCTCCTGTTTGACCACTTCCAATTTGCCTTGATTCATGGACCTAACATTCCAGGTTCCTACATAATACTGCTCTTTACAGCATCGGACCTTGCTTCTATCACCAGTCACATCCATAACTGGGTATTGTTTTTGCTTTGGCTCCATCCCTTGATTCTTTCTGGAGTTATTTCTCCACTGATCTCCAGCAGCATATTGGGCACCTACTGACCTGGGGAGTTCCCCTTTCAGTATCTATCATTTTGCCTTTTCTTACTGTTCATGGGGTTCTCAAGGCAAGAATCCTGAAGTGGCTTGCCATTCCCTTCTCCAGTGGACCGCATTCTGTCAGACCTCCCCACCATGACCCGCCCGTCTTGGGTGGCCCCATGGGCATGGCTTGGTTTCACTGAGTGAGACACGGCTGTGGTCCTAGTGTGATTAGACTGACTAGTTCTCTGTGGTTATGGTCTCAGTGGTCTGCCCTCTGATGTCCTCTTGCAACACCTACCATCCTACTTGGGTTTCTCTTACCTTGGACTTATTGTCTCCCAGTGCTTGTTTTTCCCCGTGCAAGCCACTGTTTGTCATTTAGTTGCTGAGTCATATCTGACTATTGTGCAGCCCCATGGGCTATAGCCCACTATGCTCCTCTGTCCCTGGGATTCTCCAGGCAGGAACACTGGAGTGGGCTGGATTTCCTTCTCCAGGGGATCTTTCTGACCCAGGGATCTAAGCCATGTCTTCTGCTTGGCAGGCAGACTCTTTACCACAGAGCAATCTGGGAAGGCCATAATCCATTCTACTCACCACCATTCAGCATCATATCTAGTCAAACCATAATTTGGAGCTAATTAATCCCAAATGAATTATTGTAACATTGATTATCTATCTACTTTTAGATTAATGGTGAGGAAACTTTCATCACAATTAAAAATATATAAATATGAATCTGAAATTGGTCCTAATCTAGCTGTTATACAGAAAGGACAGATATAATTCTTGTGCAGCCTGGAATCTAAAATATTAGTCACAATTAAAATCTAGAGATATGGAAGATGTGAGATCATATACTATCTTTCTGCTATTCTTAGTTGATGATTTAATCTTTTGAGTTCAATTAGCTTTTCTTCAAGAAAAATCCCCAAATTTTACTCATTCAAAGTGTCTTCTAATGGTATGTTCTAACACTGTAAGTGAACTCAGTTTATCAACACTCCGAACTGGTACTGCAGCACCTATAACTTACTAAAGTCATAGAATATATATATATATATATATATATATATATATTTAATATTCTGAGTTCTCACAGTATCTAAATAAGTAAAAATACTCAAGTTATATGTTATAGATTGATGTCAGTAAATGGCTTTGAAGAAACCAGTTCAGTTCAGTCGCTCAGTCGTGTCCGACTCTTTGCGACCCCATGAATCGCAGCACGCCAGGCCTCCCTGTCCATCACCATCTCCCAGAGTTCACTCAGACTCATGTCCACTGAGTCAGTGATGCCATCCAGCCATCTCATCCTCGGTCATCCCCTTCTCCTCCTGCCCCCAATCCCTCCCAGCATCAGAATCTCTTCCAATGAGTCAACTCTTCGCATGAGGAGGCCAAAGTATTGGAGTTTCAGCTTTAGCATCATTCCTTCCAAAGAAATCCCAGGGCTGATCTCCTTTAGAATGGACTGGTTGGATCTCCTTGCAGTCCAAGGGGCTCTCAAGAGTCTTCTCCAACACTACAGTTCAAAAGCATCAATTCTTCAGCGCTCAGACTTCTTTACAGTCCAACTCTCACATCCATACATGACCACAGGAAAAACCATGGCCTTGACTAGACAGACCTTAGTCGGCAAAGTAATGCCAGGGAGAAATCTTGAGCTTCTGCAGATAAAGACTAATTTCATTTCACTGGGGCTTCCCTGGTGGCTCAGCGGTAGAGAACCCACCTACCAATGCAGGAGATGCAGGTTTGGTCCCTGGAACAGAAAGAGCCTCTGGAGAAGAGCATGGCAGCCCACTCCAGTATTCCTGCCTGGAAAATCCCATGGCTATAGTGCATAGGGTCCCAAAGAGTCAGATGCGATTTAGTGACTAAATGACATCAGTTAACAATTTCATTCTGGTAAACTTTATCAGTACTTTTCTTGCAACATGCCTGTGGAAAACATTAAAAATTCTCTTTCATACAAATGTCTTCTAATACTGTAACTGCTTTCCACCAGTCATGTTCAAATCTTGCCTTATTATATCAGCTACTTTACATCCTGATAGAGTAATATGACTGAAAGGAGAGAAATATTTGAGATCAAACATGGTAGTGAAACTTGTTATTTCTTGTCCATTTCCTGTGTTATACTAAAAATAGCTGGTAAGTTAAAAAAACACAAATTATTATAGTTCATGAACACTGTACCATAGAAAAATATAACGGACATACAGATGTAGACCATTGCTTTCCTTTTTAGAATGAGGTCTAGTGATGTTTATGAGAATGAGACTTACTTTTATGCTCAACATGTCCTTAAACCTTTTAAAAACTTCAAACCATTTAAAGACACAAGGTGAAGAAAACACATTAGAAATTTCCCAATAATGAACTATAAAAATATAACATTACCAACTTAAAACCAACATTATTCCCCTCCTTGTTAGACTTTGGCACTTCTCAGCATTAGATACAATTAAAAATATTTTTGAAGAATATAACTCTTTTCAATTTGAGAAGAAAAATGTACTGCTTGAAATACTAGCTAATGTGCAAATACAAAAACTGAAAAGTAGCTAAATATAAGACAGAGACACCCAAGGAAGTGATCTCTTTAGCATTTTAAAACTTGGCCTACTCCAAAGCCGCAGCTTTTCTGTGACGAGCATGTGTTCCTGAGAGTGTTTCCAGCTGGCACGGCAGTGACAAGGTGCGTATGCTTTTTCATACTTTTTGTTGTTTACACAAAGCTATTTTGGTTGACTCCACACAAATATAGGGAAATAGAAGCTTGAGGCCACCACTGGAATTATTCAAAAAACACAAAGGAAACCCATGTGTTTCATTCATACAGCAATTGGGGTGAATGTGGTTTTTGGCCAACATTTTCTAGAAAACCACCTAGATCCACAAATTTCTTCTGAGACCAGAGACACAGGCAGAATCTCAGCTGACGGGTCTCACTGAGTCTGGAGAGGCAGACTTGTCCAGCATGTACACGCCACATTTTCCTGATCCCTTGGAAGATCAGAGGAGGTTTACAGATAATAAGGAACCAGGAAGCACTCAGGGGGCTTTCCAGGTGGCTCAGGGGTAAAGAATCTGCCTGCCAGTGAAGGAGGCGCAGGAGACGTGGGCTCAGTCCCAGGGTCAGGAGATGCCCTGCAGGAGGAAATGGCAATCGCCTCCAGTATCCTTGCCCAGAGAATCCCATGGACAGAGGAGCCTGGCGGGTCACGGTCCATCAGGTCGCAAAGAGTCAGACACGACTGAGCATGCACACAGCACTCAGGAGGCAGCAGATCCCTTTCAAGTCCCAGTGGAGTGAGGAGGCCGAGCCGGCCTTCCTGGCTGCGTCCCGTGGTCCTTGCTCACACTAACAACCCGTGGCGCTCCCCGGGCTCACATCCGGACTTCGCTACTCACGCCTGCTGAGGATCCCGGATAAGTCACTTCATCATGCCTTACCTCAGTTTCCTCACGAAGAACATGAGGATAATAGGATAGAACTCACTGCGTTCTCGTTAGCAGGAAGTATGATTGTACGCACAAATCTGCTTACCACAGCGCCTGGAGTGCTTCAAACGCTGGTGGGTTTGAAATGTTAGCTGCTGAATTGTTCTTTCTTACGTCATCGTCATCATTGGTCACTTGCAACCACATACAAAGAAGTCTGGCCGTCGTAAATCTGACATCGACCTTGTACATCACGGAAAACGCTTATTGCTAAGAAAGGAATTCTCAGAGAACCTAACTGGAGGATTCCTCCTATGGAGAACCACCATTAATACTCTGGGCTCTGACGCTGGCAAATCTTTAAAGGGGACCTAGCATCCTGTCAGTCAGGCCCGTCCCGGCCTCTGAAAGCACCGCTAACCCCTGGACTCCCCGATCAGCATTTATGGAGCGCCACACTGGGCAGCAGTGGGACTAACGGAGGAGGAAAATCGCCCCGCACCAGACAGACGCATGGCACAGAGAGGAGACAGCCATATCCTCAAAGACCGGGCACGAACGCATCTGCACCAGCGTCGGAAACCAGCAGGGTGGCCAAGGGGAGCGTGCGCGCGCTACGCCTGAAGGGCTGCTGACGGCTGGACACAGGAAGGGACACGCTGGCCACGATTTGGAAGATGAGAGGAAGTCAACAAACAGGAAAACGGCGGCGGGGGGGGGGGGGAAGGACTCTGCATATAGAATAGCAGACACCAAGGGTAGACATAGACGTCAACAAAGCAACCTTCAAGCAGGAATCATGGGAACAGAGCTCTTCCCTCCCCAACTATGCAGAAAACAAAAAATGACCTAAAACATAGACCACAGATGCCTACGCAAACCTCAAGCCTTAAAAAAAAAAGAGACCCAAAAATAGCACAAAAAAGAGAGAAAAATGATACTTGCTTAGATAACGGGACATTTTACTTGCTTTTGGGAAAAAAAAAAAAATCTCTCCCTGAATGCCTTCTCTCCACAATCAGAATCTTTCTCTTTTTAATGGACCAGAGGAAACGAAGTAATATTTATTGTGTCTCTTGCATTTGCTCCTTACAAAAACGGCATTAGCCTCATATGGAAACACTTTGACAGGCCCCTGAAAATAATTCCTTAACCACAAACATGTCTTCTACTTGTCTGATCTCAAATTGTTCCAAGGGAGTATCACAATTTCAGGTCAACTTTAAGGATATGACAGGCGCTATCAGTCCATTAAACATGAATGATATATGAGGGAGAGGCGGCAGGCGTTGGCACGGCAAGAGTGTCTGCAGCTGGGAGTCCCGGCCCGGGTCCCGGAGGGTGTCTGCCTCGCCGGGAACATTCCTGTCCCACCTGAAGACACTTGCTGCCAGCTCCTCCACACATATGAAGGGGGGAACAATGGACCTTCTCTCTGTGTTCATCACCCAGATACCATCTCGGAACCTCAGTGCACCATGATTACTGGGAGCAAAATAACCCAGATAGGATTTCACATCCAAGCTCTAGATACGGGAGGGACAGAGATGCCAGCACACAAACAACCCCTCTCCCCGCGCACCACCCCTCCTCACCCCCGTGTCCACCTTCGTGGTGCTCTTTGGCTTCTAACTGGCAGACACTTGATCTGCACAAGCGCTTTGTTCT
>SJXQ01003923.1:0-11138 GCA_006408695.1 Aepyceros melampus | reverse complement strand
CCCGCCCGCCATCCCTTCCCGCAGCCCCATTGTTCACCGCCTGGTTCTGGTCACCAGCATTCAACATGAACAGGTACAAAGAGGGGGCCAGAAGGTGTCCCTGCAGCTCAGTGTCTCCCGAAGCCTGCCCAGTGGCCTATTTCAACAGTAAGTGTAGCAACCCTATCTCCTTTCAGAGCTGCGGCTTGTAAGAACCAGCACAAGGTAACAACGCAGGCATTTATTTGGGCCGTCCATTGAATAAGACTGGCGTGAGTTCCCTACACACACACACACACACACACACACACTTGGTATCCTAATTCAACGTTGTTCCTGTCTGGCATCCTCAAGTCAATCCTATCTGTTACTTTAGTGAAAGTAAACAGACTTGAGATCAAAGGCAACAGGGAGTTTTAACTTCCAAGAGAGCGGGCTGCAGGACCCACACCATTTCCCAGACACCTCCTTGGAATGCTGGCCGAAATTGAGTGACTCGACATACAGGTCTTAACAACAGAGAACACACTCAAATCTAAAGGAGCTAAAAAGAAGCCACGCAGCCACAGCCTGAGTAACCGTGCAGCAAGGAAGCAAGACCAGACAGAGAAGGTGGATGGCCCAGCTGTTTAGCCGGTGTCCGTTACCATGTGGACACTAAAATGTTAGATTCTAACCGCTCGATGGTGGTAATAACACATCGTAAGACCTGGAAATGGAAAAAGCCCATTAAATCATCAAGGAATGCCTCTGCCAGCACCAAAGGCACTTCCCAGAGAATATTCCTTAAAACGCCCCTTGAGATGTACTCCGAAGACCAAGTCATTTTATCCACCTCCTGAAGAGTGCAATCCATCTATCTTCAGTATCCGATTGCTGTTATGAAATTAAACTTTGGCCTCAAAAGCATTGTCCCATACCCAATGAGTCCATGGTACCAGGTTTTCATTAAGGACCAGTCATAACCCTTGGAGGAGGCAGGAAAGGTCATTTTATCCATTCCCCTACCTCCGGGCAGGTCTCGTGTGAAATGACACCAGCCTGGCTCTTATTATAAAAATTCCCAGAGCAGGAAGTTCTGTAAGCCCTGTTGTAATAGTGTTTTCCCATGACACATAACCCTCGTGTAGAAAGCGCTTTCTACAGTCTAGACAAAATCCCTCTGACCATAGTTTAAAAGCGTGCTCCTGCAGGAGCCGAGGACTATTTATCACCCCCAGTGTATCGCGTGGACCTGCAGAGAGTGACAATTTAATGGTGCTGCCTCTGTATTACAGCTTTAGTAGCCTAGTCTTGATTTCAGCTAGGATTTTCCTACCCACGGTTATCACAACAAAAGGGGATGTGGGCTTTCAGAATGCAAGGGTTGTTTTCCTTGTTGCTACTTACGGCCGTTGCTTTTTCTTTTCACTAGCTATGAAAACAACATTGAAAACAGAATAGCACTCTCCTGACTGAGACAGTTAATTCAGATGTTAAATGTGATGCAAATCCATTTAATGTTTTAACCTCATATCTCATTTTCCTTTTATTTAAAGAATCATAAAGAGATGTACTAAACCAATTAAGTGTGTAAAATCCGAAATCTAAAAACCTACAAGTATTTTTTAAATCTTACTGAAGTACAGTTGATTCATAATGTTGTGTTAATTTCTGTCGTACAGCAAAGTGATTCAGTTCTACATACATACATACATATGTTGGGGCTTCCCTGGTGCCTCAGACTGTAAAGAATCTGCCTGCGATGCAGGAGAGGAAGATTTGATCCTTGGATCGGGAAGATCCCCTGGAGAAGGGCATGGCTACCCACCCCAGTATTCTTGCCTGGAGAGTCCCATGGACAGAGGAGCCTAGTGAGCTACAGCCCATGGGGTCGCAGAGAGTCGGACACGACGGAGCAACTAACACACTTTATACATATTTGTGCATTCTTTTCCACTGCAATTCGTCACAGGATATTGCTCTGTCCCCCTGGACGGCACAGGAGGACCTTGTTGCTTCTCCATCCCGCGTAACAGTTGGCATCTGCCACTCCCGAACCCTGACTCCATTCTCCCCCAGCACCCTCCCCTGGCAGCTACAGGTCTCTTCTGTTTCTGCGAGTCTGTAAAAATCTTCAAATATTGAAATGTTCACCATGCAGCATGCTAACTGTGCATCACTTCCACTACTTAAAATATAAAAGAGGAGAAAATCTTACTGACAATCTGAGTTACTATAAGTAATTGAAAGTAATGAAATAGCATCTCTGCATATTACATCTTTAACTGCTCTTTTCAAAATTATAATGAAGCCTCAGTCGTCTTTTAATAAGGAACCTGGAAATGTAGAACCTAAGTTTATGCTTTCGACAACTTTATTATCTGCCTTTCAACCAACGGGTGAAAATAGGCTTACCAACAACATCCTTTGAGGAAAGAAATCAGAATCGATTACTTTCATGATATTATTATTTTCTCCACTTTTGACAAAGTTTACCAGAATAAGTTTATGCTAAAATGTATGTTTTCATATTAACATTTAGAAAAATTTCTAAAAGGTATCACATTGATAAAAATGAAACAACATACAGTAAGTTTTGTGATGGAGTCATTTGTACTTCGTGTTTATTTCAGATTTGAAACAAAATCTGAAAGCATTAAATTCTGTGTGTCTTCAGTCATCTCCGACTCTTTTCCAACCACCATAGCCCACCAGGCTCCTGTGTCCATGGGATTTTCCAGGCAAGAATACTGGAGTGGGTTGCCATTTCCTCCTCCAGGAAATTGTCCCAACCCAGGGATCGAACGCATGTCTCATATCTCATGTATTGGGCAGCCTGATTCTTTGCCACTGCGCCATCCTGGAAGCATTACATTCTAAAAGGTGAAAATGTGAGGTATCATTGTCACCCTTATTCTGTATTGTGTTGGGCGGGGAGGAGGGGTGGTGTTTTCTTCAAGTTCGCAAGGATAGGAGTTTTCCAATGAACATTCCAATGTAATTTTCTAATAAAGTTGTCAAGCCAGACTTTCTTCACATATCATAAGAAATTTTAGCCTTCCAAAAATTTTAGAGATGGCTTCACTCAAAGTAGGTCTGAAATCTTACAAGCATTTTATGTTACATCCATGACACAAGGCTCCTGTAAGCCTACAGTCCTATGGATGAGACTACTATTAGAATGTTGCTTGAGCCTCACATAAAATTTTGGGAGAACTTCATTTTCAAGTCTCTGCCCTCAAAGACAGACAGACCTCTGTGGATTTCTGAACTCAGCCAGAGATGCTGTGAAAACACTCACTCACCTGCACCATCACCACCAGCTCATCTTTTACTGAGTGCTTACCATGTGCTAAACACGCCACAGGTATCATATGATGATTTTCATAACCACCCTGTGAAGTGAGCACTGATTTCCATTTTGCAGGTGAGGTTCACCAAGGTTAGGCACGCTGCCCGGGGTCACACAGTTGGGAAGCAGTGCGGGCCGGATTTGGACCCCAGGCTGTGCTTGGCACCAGGCTTGGCAGGGGCATCTCTGCGAGACTGCTTTTATCGTCACTTTGCGCCCCTATGTCCTATGTCCAGCCAAGGTGGCAGCTTGGAATCATCAGACATGTGAAGCAGGCAGAAAGGCAAATCAGACCTGAAATAAAGACGGCTTTTAAAACACCTCTCTCAGTCTCATGATCCATAAGAAGGAGAGTGACATTAACCCGCTTGGTTAGATTTGTTTTTCTTTGTTTAAAAACTGGAAGGCACTCAAATTGCCTTACTGCTTCTGATCTAATCATGTCCCAAGGATCTGTAGGTCACACAGAAGAGGAAAAGAGTGAGACCAGCTACCTACCCCTCTACCAGAAATAGGCACAGGAGCAGCAGCAGCTAAGCGTGCCAGAGCCACTTCTGGGGACATTTCTAAACCGCTGCCCCGCCCCCACCTCCCAAAAGAGTGAGTTAAGGTACAGGAAGAAATAGAACCACCAGAAAATCATTACAGGAATGCCATATTCAATAAAAACATTTCTCATTTTAATTAAAGATATTGCCACTTTTTGTTCAGCCATCCATCATTTCATGTAAACTATAAACAGGAAGAATTCCATTATAACGAATTGTTCCTTTTGGAGGGTTTCGGGGGAATATTGAGAAGTAGAGCTTCAGCATTTAGGTTAGATTTTAAAAAAGGCACATTATGGCTATTAGATGTAATTAGTTCCTTTGTGACACAGGAAGTTATTATTTGACACAACTGGCAGTTTTAGATGATTTTAGAAAGTTTGTCTTTGTGGTGAGGGTGCTCATTGCTAGGAGCAAACGGATGAGCTTCAAAGCTCATTGGTTTGGATCATTGGAAACAGATAATCAACAGATGATGGAGAGTAAAGTGCCCCCACCCCACCCCCTTCCTCATTTTTTTTCCTTCTAGAGCTCCTTGTCAAAGGATGATTGATACATGGGGAGCAGCCCTTGAGATGCCAGCCCACTGCCTGAGGCACTTCCTATAATCAAAGCACACGCCCACCCAGAGCTAATTAGACCTTAGATTAGTGTCAACTGATTGATTTAAAGCAGCCTTCCTCCCATCTCCCTGCACCACGAGGATGGGGTTGGTCTCCAACCCGGCTCTCTCAAGAGACAGGCGAATTATTCATGGGAGCTCCAGGGAGGAAACCTAAGAGATAAAGCAGCTAAAACAGAACCAGAAGAACCTTTACAGAAGGAAAGCAAGGGGGAGGAGAGAGAGAAAGAGAAACCTTCGGAGAGTAAAAGAGAATGAATCCTGCTTCCGATCGCAATGGGACCTCTCGGTCCAACGTGTTGAGTTAAGTTAGGGAGAGTGTTTGTGATGTTTGAAAGAAAATTATTTGCAATTTAACCTAGGAGGGTTCTGAGTACATTTGGCTACAATTTAGATACCATTATTCAAAGTCTTTTCCCTTCATTTTTCCCCCTTCTCCTTTATAAATATATGAGCCGGGAACAAAGTTGTCTTAATGGATTAAGCAGAGACAAGGCTGAAAAGAGCAAATTAAAAATGAAATGTTACAGCTGTTGGAACTGGCATTGGGCAGGGAGAGGTAAAAAAGATTTCTCTGCTCCCAGGATAAAGGCGATTTCACAAAACACCAGGCCCTTGTAGAGTTCAGACACAGGTGTGCTTACAAAATGTTGCGAAGGATCCCCTGACTTATTCACAACGGCACAGCTAGACGGCCTGCTCTGCAGAGGAACACAAAGAGTTTCGTTTCAGCTAAAAAGGGAGCCAATTCCTGGTGACTCAGAGGGTAAAGAATCCGCCTGCAATGCAGGGGACGCAGGTTCAATCCCTGGGTCAGAAAAAGCCCTAGGAGCAGGGAATGGCAACCCACTCCAGTATTCTTGCCTGGGAAATCCCTGGACAGAGAAGCCTGGCGGGCTACAGTCCCTGGGGTGACAAAGAGCGGAACATGACCGAGCGACTAACGCACTACTTACCAGAAGAGGGGGCATCAGGGCCCAGCTTTAGTCTCCTTATTTTAGATTAAAGACCATTTCCACTTGTTAAGTCCTGCTGCCACTTCTTTACTCAGAAATACAGAATTATTTCTGAGTACAGAAATAATTCTGAGTACAAGAAACACTGTAATGTTTGCAGAAACATATAAGAAAGATGGCGCCTTCATCCCTTGGGGTGGGCAGGGATTGTTTCCAGGACCACCTTGCCACCTCCCAGCTGCAGATAGCAAAGTCCAGGGATGCTCAAGTCCATCACATAAAATGGGTTAGTACTGTCAGCGCCCCCGTCGCAGGTCCTGAATCTGCAGAGACAGATACCTGACTGTTCTGCTAATGGAACTCTAATAGATTAATGGAAGGACACCATCTTGCCTTCCGGATTGGGAGAGGGTTAGAGAAAAGGAAAAGGGGATGATAGGCGGTGGTGGGTGATGGGGGAGGCACACAGAAACTCAAAAGAGCAGCAACAGCCAATTAATTGAACTGACGTTCCAATTAGGCATTATTCCGGATATTTTTTTAAGTCATTACAGCTTCGATGGCTATGTGTAGCACCTCACTCATTTCCACAAAACCCCTGGAAGATAAAGTACGTGTCATTCATAAACACAGTGGATATTTCTCCCATCACAGATGAAATGATTAAAACAAGTATTGTATTTCCCTTCCTGCCCATCACACCCCCGCTTCAGATGGTAGGAAAACTCGATGGACCAGTACCAGATCTGAAAACTTTGGATTTCTCTTTACTAGTCTTACCAGTATGCCACACTACCTTTCAGCCTTCTCTCTTAATGGCATTTCTCATACACGTTTATGTTCATTGGGTCTGTTCTGTGCATGCTCAGTCATGTCTGACTCTTTGCAACCCTATAGATTATAGCCCGCCAGGCTCCTCTTCTCGTGGGACTCTCCAGGCAAGGATACTGGAGCGGGTTGCCATTTCCTCCTCCAGGGGCTCTTCCCAGTCCAGGGACTGAACCCGCATCTCTTGCATCTCCTGCACTGGCAGGCGGATTCTTTACTGCTGCCCCACCTAGGAAGCATCATTTTCATTATTATTATTTTTAATTGAGATGGTCTATCTGCCAGCCTCCAGGTTTGTTTGCTGTTTTGGCCATGCCACAGAGCTCACAGGATCTTATTTCCTCAACCACGGATCAAATGCACACCCTGTGCATTGGAAGGCAAAGTCTTAACCACTGGACTACCAGGGAAGTCTCGAAAGGTAAGTCTAACAGCAAGTGTTTTAAGATTTGAAGAGTTATCCTTCCTAGCTCAATGAGCTTCCCTCGTGGCTCAGTTGGTAAAGAATCCACCTGTAATGCAAGAGACCTGGGTTTGATCCCAGGGTTGGGAAGATTCCCTGGAGGAGGGAATGGCAACCCACTCCAGTATTCTTGCCTGGAGAATCCCATGAACAGAAGAGCCTGGTGGGCTACAGTCCATGGGGTCACAAAGAGTTGGACATGACTGAGCGACTAAGCACAGCACACACAGCTCAATAAATGGACCAGACCACAAGCCAGAAATCTAGGAAGCCCCTAGAGACGATCTCGGGGATCCCTATGAGGAAGTGTTGAGCCCTGGTTAACTCCCGGAGGGATAACGTAGGTGTTTATCGTATGGGAAGAGCTCTAAGGCCACTTCCAAACGATGCCCACCAAGGCTGCACAGATGCAGGGGTGCCGGCACTGAAACCTTAACACTAAACTCAAAAAACGTGCCATGAAAACTGACAGAAGTTTCTGGAGTCCAAAATGCAATCGGGCCCCAGATCACCGGTGCAGACTGAAGTTATGTGCAGAGCAGGATGCAGCTACTGCTTTATTTTTCTTGCATGTGGGTCCCAGCATCATAATAACGGCTTTCGGGGGCTACTTAGCTTGAAATATAAAGCCACAAAGGCCAAGAGTAGGTAAAATCTGGACAATTCCATCCACGTCACTGTTTCCCCTGGCTTCCTCATCTCCCTGCGGAGAAGGGAATTCGGAGAACGGACCTCGAGAGCCAAGAGGGCTGAGGCTCACAGGAGAGTCCTCCAAATGCCGATTCGGCGAATTTTAACTTCTTCGGCTGTAAACCTTTCAATACCTCAAAATAAATCCTTCAATTTTATATGAGATTTCGGCCTCTGCAGCTGTAGATTTATGCAGTGTGCTGAGGCCGAGCCAAGAGAAGTGCACATAAAGGACGTGACAGAGCGCGTCAGGACGTTATCCAGCTTCGCGCAACAGAGGTGCGCACTTAGGAACTTTCCAAATGCCATGCTCGGCCCCCCTCGTTAATTAGCTGCTAAAGCAGCCAGTCTTCTGCCGCAGATGTGTGTCTCCAGCTGCTGGCCCGAGGCTGGAGAGAGGCAGGAAGCTGTCCACTTCCTCACCCCTGGCCCAGATCTGAGACTCGCCGCAGGCCTGCCTGCCCGAGTGCCAAGCTATGTGTCTTGGTTGCTAGCAGACAGCAGAGCTCTGCAGTATACTACACCTCAGGATCCAGCTAAAATCACCAAGAAATTGTAAGACATGTCAACCAGGCAAACAGACAGTAGGTTTTGACAAGACCAGGAAAAAGAGAATAACAGATCTATCACTAGAATTGCTTGATTGGAGTACTAAGAATGAATTAATTAGGGACTTCCTGGTAGTCCGGCAGTTAAGCCGTCACCTTCCAATGCAGGGGGTGCAGGTTTGATCCTTGGTTGGGGGGCTAAGATTCCCCATGCCTCGCTGGACAAGAAACTGAAATGTGAGACAGAAGCCATACTGTAACAAATTCAATAAAGACTTTTAAAGTGGTCTACATTAAGAAAAAAAGTATTTTTAGAAACAACAATAAGTGAACTGGTATTTTCCGAGCATGATTGTGAATCAGGCTCTGTGCTTTTAGTGGTTTTCTCATAAACATCTTAGTCAATCCTCACAGTGACACAACAAATACATAGCATCAGGTTTTACAGAAGAAGAGGCTACAGACACAAGACGTGAGATCCCTTACCGAAAAGGGCCCCAGGTACTGGATTCACCTGAGGAAAACACCTGTCTCCTGCATCCTCAACATTATATGAGCCACTCAAAGTAGAATGACAAGTCACTCAAAAATAGCAACCTATAAATAGCAAAGAGGAGACTGTTCTTTAGCTAAAACTACTGGGAGAGACCCAAGTTGTTCCTCTTGAAAACTGTGCCGGCGCTGTTGTCACAACTTCAGATGTGCAGAAGAAGATTAGAGTTTGTTTTGATGGTGGCCGAGGTCATGACCTGTTAATGGAGTTTTCATTTTTATCACAGCTGTACATGCAGCTGTGCATGCAGGAGTTCTACCTCTGGCCAAGACGGAAGTAAAAGGAACCCTATTGATCCTCTCACCAGAAACAGATTTTTTTTTTTTTTTAATTGGGACAAAAATCCCAGAGAGGGTGGTTCTGGAGACATTGGACATCAGCCGATGAGGGACAATGAATCCTGAGAGGAGAGAATCGACAAGCTGAGTCCTACCACTTACCTCACTGACTGCTGGGAGGGAATTTAGGGAAACCAGGTGGAGCTCAGACATCTCCTTGAATGGAGGAGATAGAAATGGTTGTCTGAAAGGGTCAAGGCAACTGGACCTTGCAGGACAGAGTCTTAGCAGGGACGAGATGCACAGAGCTGAGAGCTCCAGAGATGGAACGTGTGCAGTGCGTATGTTCCTGAGGCTGAGGGAAAAAACACTTGCAAGGGAACACTCTCTAGAGCTCACCCAGCTCCCACCAGCCAGAAGGAAGACCTCATAGTTCACAAGTCATCAGGCTGAGCAGAAAGGGTGAAGTCGACCCTGAAGTAAATGCTACTCTGCTCTTGCCTAAGCATGATCCCTAAGGATCAAACTATCTCCAAAAACCTGCGCCAGAGAATATTTTTCTTGTATTATCTCTTGGGTAATTTCTTTTTCTTATAATGTTACATCAGTTTCTGCTGTACAGCAAAGTGAGTCAGTTATACGTAAATATACATTCCTTTACCTCTTCTTTTCCGTTATGGTTATCACAGGATACAGTTCCCTGTGCCGCACTGAAGGACTTTGTTGTTTCTCCATCCCATACAACAGGCTGTGTCTGCTAACCCCAAGCTCTCATTCCACCCCTCCCTACCCCAGCCAGCTTGGCAGCGACAGGTGTGTTCCCTATGTCTAGGAGTCTGCTTCTGTTTCATAGATGAGCTCATTTGCATCATGTTTTAGATTCCAGATATAAGTGATACCATATGGTATTGGATAATTTCTTTTCCTCAGAATATCTCAGGATCATCAACAGTTTTCTGAGATTAAATCTGCCAGGATGTACCTGTTGAGAACTGGTCACCACAACAGAGGCCCAGCAACTTCCTTACTCCATGTTTCCCATGTAGAGCGTAACCATTACCCTTGGTATCCAGTTCTGTTTGGTTTTCTCCCGAAAGTAACCCCCTGCCTCTAGTTAGGGGAGAGGTAGGAATAAGGTGATAGAAGGTTGGGAGCAAATTTTTTTTTCGCACCTTATCCTTCACTCCTATGCTCCCTGGTGCTTTCCTTAAGGCCGAGTACCTGAAACTTACTATGTTTCATTAGTATAAATGAACTTTTAAAAAATTATTTACTTGGCTGAGTTGGGTTGCAGTTCATAGTTGCAGCATGTGGGATTTTGACCTTTCAGTCTCAGCCTGCAGGCTCTGGCTCCCTGACCAAAGGATGGAACCAAGGACCCCTGCACTGTGGCCCAATGCCTTAGCCACTGGACCACCAAGGAAGTCTCTGAATTCACTTAGTTTTAATTAATATCTTCATCCACAGGCATGTGATTTTCAAATCTCTACCAACTCAAGTCATTCACCAAACTGGTCATTCAAGTCTCATTATCTAATCTCTAGCAATCCCTAATCATTTCCAGTCCATTGTGTTCTCTTTCCTACCTTTTAAACCTCAAACTTTCATTGAAATTATTTTACTGTCACATGAGGTATTTTAAAAGAAATACATCTATGTTGTATTACACTATTCAAACCACATTCAAACAGTATTTAGCCAGATGTTCAAGTGAATTCTTCCTAAACTGCAAACTAACTGCATTATGAAATTTGCTGGCCTAGGTTCATACCATTGTTTATCTGTTGATTATCTCATTCTACTGATCTGGAAGCTAAGACTTAAAATGATTCAATAAGTTTTTCAAAGTCACATGATTAGACTTACATTTCTGGGGTTTTATGAGTATTAAATAAGATAAATCACTTATCATACTTATTATCTTATGATTAAGTAAAAAAAAAGTTTTCTCGTGATGAAACACCTGGTACTTATTGATTCTGCAACTTCGGAATTCAGCGTAGGTAAGTCTGCATGGAAAGTGAAGAAGACAAAAAGACACTTGAAGGAAGAAGACGTACCATGCTCGACCAGGGAATAATGACATTTGTTTGATTTCTGTGTTGTTGTTGTTGTTGTTGTTAATATTTATAACTAGCCATGAAACTAA
The DNA here is from genome assembly GCA_006408695.1 of Aepyceros melampus. Taxonomy (NCBI): domain Eukaryota; kingdom Metazoa; phylum Chordata; class Mammalia; order Artiodactyla; family Bovidae; genus Aepyceros; species Aepyceros melampus. The sequence goes on along the minus strand of SJXQ01003923.1, from coordinate 190 downwards.
AATACATTGGGAGATCAATGATGAACCAGTCATTCTTTCAGTAGAGTAGGAATAATTTATTCTAATGTGAGAAAAATAAGTATAAAACTTTCAGTCATTCTTTGGCCAAATATCTTCAGAATATCTTTAGAATATCATAATGCTACATTAACTGGAAAATTCTGAGAGAGATGGGAATACCAGACCACCT
>SJXQ01003922.1:218937-304579 GCA_006408695.1 Aepyceros melampus | reverse complement strand
CGACCGAGGATGAGATGGCTGGATGGCATCACTGACTTGATGGGCGTGAATCTGAGTGAACTCCGGGAGTTGGTGATGGTCAGGGAGGCCTAATGTGCTGAGATTCATGGGGTCGCAAAGAGTCAGACACGACTGAGCGACTGAACTGAACTGAACTCTCATCCAAAATGTTTAAGCAAGAAGATAATGGAGGGAAATATTTAATGTGTTGAAACAAAAACCAACCAGTCCAGAATTATACATCCAATGAAATTGTTAGGGGAAGCATACTGATTGAAACCACCCACCCTGGCCAGGCACTATACTAGTAATCATTTGCAAAAGCTGTTTTACGACAGGAGGTCCTGCTAAACAATACCAAACTAATAAGCCAACACCAACTGGAAGAATTCGCGAATGGTCAAAAGGAGACACCACATGTCCAATCACCTCCCAGAATCCTTCTCTCTGTCATCCATCTTGGCTGAACAAGGGGTGCACCACCAGGAAAGACTCTGAGTCAGAATGATCAGCTAAGGACAACCCGGAGACTAATCCCATCACCATAAAACCTGAGACTACGAGCCATGTGGCAGGGCAGTTCTCCTGGGTTCCCTTACCCTACTGCTCTCCACCCAGGTGCCCTTTCCCAATAAAATCTCTTGCTTTGTCAGCACATGTGTCTCCTCAAACAATTCATTTCTGAGTGTTAGACAAAAGCCCAGTTTCAGGCCCTGGATAGGGTCCCCCTTTCTGCAACAAAATTACCCTCAAAAGTGAAGGAAGAATAAAAAATTTCTCAATCAAAAAATGTCATATGTATTGTAACATGATATGCCATGTCAGAAATATTAAAAGTTGTTCAGGGAGAAAAAAATTAATATAGATTGAAAAATTGTACAGGCATACTATGCTTTATTATGCTTCACAAATTGAGTTACTTTTTGCAAAGTGAAGGTTTATGGCAACCCTGTGTTATCAGATGATGGTTAGCGTCTTTCAGGAAAAAGTATTTTTAAATTAAGGTGTGTACATTTTTTGGAATATTATTGCACACCTCACAGACTATAGTACAATGTAAATATAACTATTATATGCACTGGGGAACCAAAAAATTGGTGTGACTTACTTTATTGGAGTATTTGCTTCATTGAGGTGGCCTGTAATATCTCCAGGGTATGTTTCTATTTACGTAATAAAGAGAAAGGTATCAGAGAAGGAATAAATTATGGTAAAAAAATATTTTTTATGATCCTTAACTGATCTAAAAGATTGTTTTAAAAGTAATAATAGTAATAATGCATGAGGTGATTATAGTTTATGAATTAGTAAGATGAGTAACATTAATGCCCTAAGAATTGGGAATACTCTTGTAAGATATCCATAGTATGGTGGTTTAGTTGCTAAGTCATGTCTGACTCTTGCAACCCCATGGACTGTAGCCCACCAGGTTCCTCTCTTCAAGGAATTTCCCAGGCAAGAACACTGGAGAGGGTTGCCATCTCCTTCTCAGGGATCTTCCCAACCCAGGGATCAAACCAGTGTCTCCTTCATTGCTGGAGGACTCCTGCACCGCAGGAGAATTCTTTACTGACTAAGCTATGAGGGAAGCTGGAGGGCAGATGAATATTTGTCAAAAACGTACACTCTAGGGCAACCACTAAAACTTGTTTTAACATTTAATTGATACACAGAGAAAGGAGTTAAAAAGAAACCATGTAAAATACTCAGTTAAAACCAGAGAAAGCAGAAGGAACCAAATAATAAATGGGACAAATATGAAAGCTATACACAGGACAGAGATTAATCTTACTATATCAAAACTCACTCTAAAGGTGACTAGATTAAACACACCAATGAAAAGACAGAATGTGAGGCAAATTTAAAACCTTATCTCAACTTTATGGTGTGCACAAGAAAGCTGCTTCAAATATATTGAATAAATAACCAGATATATTGAAACTAAAGAGATGGAGAAAGGTATACCATGTTACTTCAGGTAAAAGAAAGCTGGGTTAACTATATTAATTTTAGACAATGCAGTCTTTACAAGAAAAATTTCAGGATAGTTACATATTGACAAAAGGGTCAATTCTCTAAGAAGACTTTACAATCTTTAACATGTATAAACCTAACATGGAAATCCCACAGGAGGCAAACATGGACAGAACTGAAGGGAGAAAAAAACAAATTCACTTTTGGAGCTGGAGACTTCAACAGATCTCATACAACTGACACATCAAATGTGCAGGAAATCAATACAGACATAGCTTACTGAACAATACTATCAATTGACAAGAACTAGAGTTGATATTTTCAAAACACTCCATCCAACACCAGCAGAATGCACATTTTTCTCCAGCTCACATGGAATATTCACCAAGGCACATCACATACTGGGCTGAAAACACACCTTAGCAAATTCAGAAGAAAAGAAATCACGCAAAACATGCTTTCAGATCACAGTGGAATTAAACTAGAAATCAGTAACAAAAGACAGCTGGAAGAACATAAACAACATGCATCTAAATAACATGAGTCAAGGAAGTGTCAGGAGAAATTTTAAAATATTTTAAAATGAATGAAAATATAACTTATCAAAATGCATAAAATGCATTCTTGGAGGGAAATCTGAAGCACTAAAACCATATAAGAGAATATGCTCGGTCACTCAGTGGTGTCCAATTCTTTTACAATCCCATGGATTGTACCCTCTAGGCTCCTCTGTCCTTGTGATACTCCAGGCAAGAATACTGGAGTGGGTTGCCATTTCCTACTCCGAAGGATCTTCCTGACCCAAGGTGGAACCGTGTCTCTTGTGTCTCCTGCCTAAGCAGGCAGGTTCTCTACCACTAGCAGCACATAGGAAGCCCATTTTAAGAGAGTAAAGATGTAAAAGTAGCCTAACCTTTTATCTTAGGAAACTAGAAAAATAAGCAATTTAAGCTTAAAGGAAGCAAAAGGAAAGAAATAAATTTTAGCAACAAATCAATGAAACTGAAAACATAAGAACAAAGAAAATCTAAAACAACAAAGTCTGGTTCTCCGAAACGATGGATAGAATTAGTCTCCATCTACCCTACAGCTGTATCCCTATCGGGAGTGCATTTTCCCTACAGCTGTCAGTTTTCCTCTAAAAAACAAAGCAGGTATCATACTACTTCTCTGATTTAAAACCTCTGCTGATTCCCTATTGCCTAAAAATAAGCCAAAGTACCTTAATCTGATATCTAAACTCCTAACCACTCTGGCCCCATTTATATTTCCAGACTCCTCTTTCACTAAGCCACCGGCTTCACTCTAAATTCTGCTTCTTCAGCCCTCTATGTATGTGTGTGTCACCTTCTTTCGGCCAAGGACGGCCATTCTTCCATTTTTCCTAGCAGATAAGCTTTAAGGTCACCTTCTCAGAGAGTGGGAGTGTGTGTGTGCTCAGTCATGTCTGACTCTACCACCCCATGGACTGTAGCCTGCCAGGCTCCTCTGTTCATGGAATTTTCCAGGCAAGAATACTGGAGTGGGTTGCCATTTCCTGCTCCAGGGTATCTTCCCAACCCAGAATCAAATCCGAGTCTCCTTGTCTCCTGTGTCTCTTGCATTGGCAAAGAGATGCTTTTACCACTGAGCTACCTGGGAAGCCTCCCTTCTTTTCCCAAGCCTCCAGGCAGAATTTGTTGCTTTCTCCTACCATGGTTCTTTAGTTATTATAGTCTGTCATTAGAAAGACAGTATAGCATACTAGTTAAGTAGGCTTTGCAGCTGATCACCTAGATTCAAATCCTTTTGGCTGTTCAGTCACCAAGTCATGTACGATTCTTTGCGACCCCATGGACTGCAGTATACCGCACCCCGCTGTCCTTCACTGTTTCTTGGAGTTTGCTCAAATTCATGTCCATTGACTCAGTGATGCTATCTAAACATCTCATCCTCTGCCACTCCCTTCTCCTTTGCCTTCAGTATTTCCCAAAATCAAGGTCTTTTCTAATGAGCCGGCTCTTCGCATCAGGTGGCCAAAGTATCGGAGCAGCTTCAGCATTAGCCCTTCTAATGAATATGCAGGGTTAATTTCCTTTAGGGTTAACTGGTTGGATCCCTTTGCTGTCCAAGATCAAATCCTAGTTGCACCATTCACTAGTTGTCTAACTTCAGCAAGTCGTTCACCATTCTTGTGCATCAGATTCCTCATATGTGAGAAGAGAGTGACTAACAGAACCCACCCCAGAGCAGTGTTGCAGTGTAATTCACCAAACGAGGTACTACTCGAAAACACTTTAGGGTAAGGTCTGGCACGAGTGTTCAGCAAGCAACAGCTATTATTAGTGCTATTCTACTGTAACAAGTGTAGACCAATTGGTGGTTATTTACTCCCGTTAACTTAGAATGTCTTCAATGGTAGGAACCAGATATTATTTAACTTTGTATCCTCAGTTCGTAGTAGATGACAGGTAAGTTTAAAAGTTAAAAAAGACTTATATACATATACACACCGAGTATATGGTAGTATCATATTTTACATGCATACTGAATTCTAGACATGCTAGCTTTACTATTCCTCACAAAAACTTACATACACACTGAGTATATGGTAGTACTTTATTTTATGTACAGACATTCTGAATTCCAGAAATGCTAGCTTTACTATCCCTCATGAAAAATTACATAGTACACGGAAAATTTTTACAATTTATGTGTCTGAGTTCTCATTGTATAGAAAGTCTTTAGAGTTCATAAACCTTGATGTTCTTGAAAATCTCCAGAAAAAAATTACACTGACAGCCAACCATTTGTTTTTAATTGAAAAGTAACCAAGTTGCTTAAATAAAGATCACTGCTTTCTCCTTAATTAGCAGTATCTCTCAATAAATTATGAACTTCCTAAAAGCAGGCTATGCTCTCCAAATCCTTAACAACTATTTGAGGGTTTAGAATAGAGTTAGAAATGAACAAATGAATGGAGCAGCAGTTCCCACAGCTTTAAGGGAAAGGTCAACTTTCCAGGCTCTTCATTACCTGGCCCTGAGACCAAACCCCACTCCTCATTCCACCCAGACTTTGCCTCCTGCAGGTCTCTCTGCTGCGCCTTCACAGACCCTACAACTCCTCCTAGGGTGGAGATGGGGATGGGGAGCCAGCCCCCCTAGCACTTCTACAAGAAATCATCCTTCAAATCTCAGCTGTCCCTCGTCTAGAAAGCACTCCCTAATCTCAGTTTTATAAGAGAGATACATACAATACTGTGCATATCTCTATCATAGCACTTCTCACCTTGCTATGTAACTGTCATTTTGCCTTTTTCCAATACCAGACAAGTAATATAAGACTATGGAAGGCAAAGATCATATTTCTATGCAACTTCTTTCCTCAATGTCTAACATGGTGCCTGGCAAAACAAGCAATATATGATTAACAAATGAGTAAAAAGTGATGAATAAAGTTTAGATGAGGAATGAATTAGAGGCAGCTCAAACCAAAAATAATAACCAAAATAATTTAAAATAGGGCAAAGAGAATTTTCTCTAAATTCCTTATCTATTTATTCTAAAACAAGAAGGCTTACAAGACCACTTTGTTCTATATGGTTTGTTTAAAGTCCATTTTATTACTTGAGGGGACTTCCCTGGCAGTCCAGTGGTTAAGACTCTGAGCGTCCACTGCAGGGGGTGTGAGTTTGATCCCTGGTAAAGACCCAAAAATGCCACTAAGCGTGGCCAACAAAAACAAGAAAGAAAAAGAAAAAATAATAAACCATTACCATCTGACCATTTTGGTTGGGAGCATTAAAAAAAATATTCAGAAGAAACTACTATAAATTTAGAAAGTAAGAACTACGAATGTGAATGCAGAGACAGAAGAAGAAAAAAAATTCACTACTAATAGGCTTGGTTGGTAAGCAGAGGATGACAAAACAAAAGGCAATAAGTGAATCCTCCACAGGGAACTGGGGGATCAACAACAAGCCGAGGATGAGGAATACGCAAAAGTAGCAGCAGCTCCCCAATACCAATAGCAAACCATCAGGGAATGAACTGGAAGACAAGCTGTGTTCTAAAGGCAATGAGAGGAAAATGACAAGTGCGAAAGCTGATGCAGAATTATATCAGTAAAACATCACAAATTTTAAAAAGTAATAAAATGCAGATATCAACAAAAATATAATGGTCATGAGGGTTTAAACTGCCAGTTCTTATACTTTCATTTTTATGAAAACAACATTTATATATTCAGATAAATTTTGCCCTACCAATTAGTTATCTTAGAAGGCTATGTCCACATAATTATGCTGACATGGTTCAAAATACTTTAAAAAATTCCGCTTTCAAGGCGTTTTATAAGCTACATCTAAAACTCAGTGTCATCAAATACATGCTTTACCAAAAATGGAATTACCCCATTGCCCAGCTTGCTCATTTGCCTTAGTTTCCAAACTTCCTCCATATAACTTCTGTAGATTACTAAATATCAGATCTCTTCAAAAAGACTGAAGATTTACCATTAATAATCAAAAGAATGCACCAAAGACTCTGCAGCTGATTATGGGGAAAAAAATTCTGAACAGTTTCACAATGATGCTATTGTTGAAATTTATTTTAAGTGTCTGCCTACTATATGCAAGTTGTTGTGTGAGTATCAATTCCAGTTTTTAATCCCTCCTTGGTGTAGCTATATTTTTTTCCAAAATTCCAAACAGATCAGTATATAGCCTTCCACAAAAGTAACACAATTGCCTACAAGGAGACAGAGTCAAAACCCTTTGCAAGGTATAAAAGACTCCTCAGAGTCTGTTATCCATCCAGTTCCAAAGCTCTGCTTTCTGCACTATGTCTCCTCTCAGCCCTGGCTCACACCACATCACCTAACTGCTATTCCCTCAATAGGCCATGCAATTTCAAACCCTTGATGGTTTTCCCACCTGGTCTTTGCTCCTCCTGAAATGGCCTACTCAGATGTTTTTTATTGCCCAGCAATCTATCATGAATAGTTCAGGACCGTGGTTAATTCCAAAACAGTCTAAACCTAACTCTACAGAAGCAACTTGATCATTGATTCAAAGAAATATTTTTCAAGGCAGGCATCCCCCACCCCACCTCAGTCTTTCTCTGCTCCAGCCACCTAGCTCTCCTTTCAGTAGTTTATATTCACCATGTCCTTGCCACCAACACAATTAAAAACATGAACTGAAGAAAATGTTGGAAAATATCTTTATGACTTCAGAGTAAGGAAGAATGTCTTTAAAAAAAAATACACACATGTTCACACATGTTATACACAAACATACACATTCTTCTCAAAATTAAACACTTCTGTACATGAAGGATTAACAGAAAACAGAAGCCACAAATTGGGAACAAAATATTTGCACTGATAAGTAACAAAAAAAATAGATCCAAAATATGTAAAGAAAGGCTACAAATCAATGAAAGAAAGGCAGATCATCCAAAAGAAAAATGGACAAAAGACAAACATGTATTTCACACAAAAGGAAAATGAATGAGTACAAACATGTCAAAGTCTGCGTAGTCTCACCAGTAAATGAAGGAAAAGGAAATTATAATTTTCTGTCTGCTCTCTGATCCTTTTAAGAATGTCTGCTTTACTCTGTGTATATTTCTGCCCTATCCCAATTCCACAAATACTCATCCTTGTCCCCTAGAAAAACATGCACTCAATATCCACAAAGGGCTTCCCCCCATGGCACAGCGGTAAAGAATCTGCCTGCCAAGGCAGGAGATGTGGGCCGGGAAGATCCCTGGATCAGGAAGATCCTCTTAAGTAGGAAATGGCTACCCACTCCAGTGTTCTTGCCTGGAAAATTCCATGGGCAGAGGAGCCTAGTGGGCTACAGTCCATGGGTCACAAAGAGTCAGACACGGCGAGTGACTGAGCACACAGTAGCTACCAATGAGACTTTCCACAAGGGTTATGCTAACAATCAATAGCCAATGACCTAGTCTGAGCCCATCTAAGGCTATTTTTCAACCTACAACATATAATAAAAACATCTTAGGATTTATGGGGGGTATTTCCAGTGAACAGGAAGCTCCTCCACCATTCCTTGAAAGTGAATCAACCTAGTGTGAGGTCATTGACCTATGTTATTTATGTTCAACTTTCTAGTATTTGCTGTGGTACCTGAAACATAATAAATGTGTTATGACTAGCTGGAGAATAGCTGGATTGATGCAGCAAAGCAGGAAATTTGCTGACACCTTATTTGTTAACTTTTCCAGAAACTCTTTTATCATCATTATTTTAAATACGCTTTATTCACTTAATGGAGGTATATGGATGACAACTAAGAAAACTATGAAAAAAAAAAAAGAAACCTATGAAATTTTTAAAGAAACATACATTAAAACATCAAATAAATCTTAGATGATAAAAATCTTAAGGACTAAAAATATTACTTATTACCAGATATAACCCTCTGCTCATCAGAGTGTTATTGTTTCCTTATAATTTTTGGCATTAGATCTTCTCCAAGTGAAATACAAAAATGTCCCATGGTTAAGGGGTACATGTGCATTGTCACTGCAGAGTTTAGGGATGAGGTCTGAAGATTTAAGAAACTGAAAAGAAAGGAACAAAAGAATAAGAAAGCTACATTTCTCTATTCTTCCACCACAGTAAAACCTAAGAATGATTACCACAAATAGCCATGTCCTAATTACATCATTTCACGGTTGATCACATGTAGCCTATTTTAAAAAATGCCCTTGGGGAAGAATGAGAGGAGAAATGCTATTCTTATCAGTTTTCTATTTAATAGAATTTATAAATCCACCTGAAACATTAACAATCATATATAAAATATACTGTTATTCTTGGGAAGTAACTTACTAAAGTGAATAATTGCATAGCACAACCCAGTTTACCACATTTTTCTTACAGTCTTATTCTCCTCTTAGAAGGAATGCCATGTAATAAAATACAAAAAAAGGACTTCCTGACACTAGGGAGAAAGTTATTTCTTATGTTTATATTTGCTTATTTAACTTATATGCAGAGTACATCATGAGAAACGCTGGACTGGAAGAAGCACAAGCTGGAATCAAGATTGCTGGGAGAAATATCAATCACCTCAGATATGCAGATGATACCACCCTTACGGCAGAAAGTAAATAGGAACTAAAAAGCCTCTTGATGAAAGTGAAAGAGGAGAGTGAAATAGTTGGCTTAAAACTCAACATTCAGAAAACGAAGATCATGGCATCTGGTTCCCCACTTCATGGGAAATAGACGGGGAAACAGTGTCAGACTTTATTTTTCTGGGCTCCAAAATCGCTGCAGATGGTGACTACAGCCATGAAATTAAAAGACGCTTACTCCTTGGAAGAAAAGTTATGACCAACCTAGATAGTATATTCAAAGCAGAGACCTTACTTTGCCAAGAAAAGTCCGCCTAGTCAAGGCTACGGTTTTTCCAGTAGTCATGTATGCATGTGAGAGTTGGACTGTGAAGAAAGCTGAGAGCCGAAGAATTGATGCTTTTGAACTGTGGTTTTGGAGAAGACGCTTGAGAGTCCCCTGAACTACAAGGAGATCCAACCAGTCCATTCTAAAGGAGACCAGTCCTGGGTGTTCTTTGGAAGGACTGATGCTAAGCTGAAACTCCAATACTTTGGCCACCTCATGTGAAGAGTTGACTCATTGGAAAAGACTCTGATGCTGGGAAGGATTGGGGACAGGAGGAGAAGGGGATGACAGAGGATGAGATGGCTGGATGGCATCACCGACTCGATGGACTTTAAAGTAAATAGGAACTAAAAAGCCTCTTGATGAAAGTGAAAGAGGAGAGTGAAATAGTTGGCTTAAAACTCAACATTCAGAAAACGAAGATCATGGCATCTGGTTCCACCACTTCATGGGAAATAGACGGGGAAACAGTGTCAGACTTTATTTTTCTGGGCTCCAAAATCGCTGCAGATGGTGACTACAGCCATGAAATTAAAAGACGCTTACTCCTTGGAAGAAAAGTTATGACCAACCTAGATAGTATATTCAAAGCAGAGACCTTACTTTGCCAAGAAAAGTCCGCCTAGTCAAGGCTACGGTTTTTCCAGTAGTCATGTATGCATGTGAGAGTTGGACTGTGAAGAAAGCTGAGAGCCGAAGAATTGATGCTTTTGAACTGTGGTTTTGGAGAAGACGCTTGAGAGTCCCCTGAACTACAAGGAGATCCAACCAGTCCATTCTAAAGGAGACCAGTCCTGGGTGTTCTTTGGAAGGACTGATGCTAAGCTGAAACTCCAATACTTTGGCCACCTCATGTGAAGAGTTGACTCATTGGAAAAGACTCTGATGCTGGGAAGGATTGGGGACAGGAGGAGAAGGGGATGACAGAGGATGAGATGGCTGGATGGCATCACCGACTCGATGGACTTGAGTTTGAGTGAACTCTGGGAGTTGGTGATGGACAGGGAGGCCTGGCGTGCTGCAATTCATGGGGTCTCAAAGAGTCAGACACAACTGAGCAACTGAACTGATTTTTAAAAAAAAAATTCTATAATAAAGTCTAGCTCTCAATATTTTGGGGGAACAATCTAAAAAAAAAAGCACTGATGCTTCTTTTCGGACTGAAGGATCAAACACATGTGGCTATTCTCATTCTGCTCCTTTTATATTTCACAATTAACATCTCAACTAAAGATGGAGAACAGGGGTAAAAAGCATACAACTAAAATCCCCTAGTTCAGATATCTACTGAAAGATTTAGCATTGGAGGTTAAAATTAAATACATAAACATTAGCTCTGCTGCTGCTAAGGTGCTCAGCCGTGTTTGACTGTGTGCGACCCCATAGACCGCAGCCCACCAGGCTCCCCCGTCCCTGGGATCCTCAAGGCAAGAACAACTGGAGTGGGTTGCCATTTCCTCCTCCAATGCATGAAAGTGAAAAGAGAAAGTGAAGTCGCTCAGTCATGTCTGACTCTTAGCGACTCCATGGACTGCAGCCTACCAGGCTCCTCCATCCATGGGATTTTCCAGGCTACCCTATCTCAAATGTCTAGGCTTTTGAATCCAAATTGCTAAAACAGAAAATATCAGCTATAAGAAATAAAACTTTCTATAAATGAAGGGTATAAAGTTTCAATGTGCATGTGTGCTTTTAATTGCTGTCATGTCTGACTGCTGTGACCCCACGGGCTACAGCCCATCAGGCTCTTCTGTCCATGGGATCCCAGGCAAGAATACTGCACTGGGTTGCCATTTCCTCCTGCAGGGGATCTTCCCAACCTAAGGATCTAACTGAGTCTCCTGCATCTCCTATATTGCAGGCAGATGGGACTTGAGCCACTGGGGAAGAAAGTCCAGATAACATTCTAAAAATTACAATTTGTACTATGCAAAATATACTAGGTAGGGAATAGCAGCAGGCACAGACTTGAGATTCAAGAAAATATAGACTATTTTTCAGATTTACTTTTCTTTTAGAAATTATATCAGGAAAGTTATCCTATGGTCAAAACTGAGTCATTTCAAGACATTTTAATTAATTTTTGTTTATGCATAATCTATGCTTCTAGTAGAATATATATTAATTCATTCAAAAATACTGAGAGCTACACCAGGCTTGAGTACTTGAAATATTTGGACTGGTTCTTCAAAGTAATTATCCCTGCAATGAAACTTGCTATTATTAATCCAGGTCTTTTACAACTTCACTTATATTTAATTTTTGAATGATTAATTTTTTTAAGTATTTAATATACTCTCAATCTTCAGACAGGATAACAACTCATTTAATTTCATATCTAGATTGCTACTAAAAAGCAAAATTTAACACTTCAAACAAATGAAGGAAGAGACCATGAAACAATTTAATTATACTTTTAAATGGATTTTTAATTTGAATACAATAATATTTAAAGAAATTGATCAAGAATTTCCAACATATTTGTTTCAAGGATCATAATGGCTACTAGTTAAACATAACATAAATACATTTAAGGAAGATAAGAGGTAACAATGAAACTTGCTGAAACTTCATGAAGCTTGAAAATTAAATCATATAATTTCAAATTTCAAAGACGTGTATGTGTGTGTACTCAGTCACTTCAGTAGCGTCCACCTCTTTGTGACTCCGTGGACTGTAGCCTGCCAGGCTCCTCTGTCCTTGGGATTATTCTGGTAAGAATGCTGGAATGGGCTGCCATATCCTTCTCCAGGGGATCCTCCAAACCCAGGGATCAAACCTGCAGCTCCTGCAGCTCCTGCACTGGCAGGTGGATTCTTTACCACTAAGCCACCTGAGAAGCCTTCAAAGACAGTCCTTCACCAAACCTTGGTGATACAACTAGTTCTTACTGACTAGTAACAAAGAACTAAGTTAAAGATGAGAGAGACCCCTAAATGTATTGGGAACCTAATACATGATAAAGGTCCCAGGAAAGGGTGTGATTGTTAAGTAGATAGTATTATAGTATTCGGAAAGTGACAAACTCAGAATAAAATAAACGAGACTCATACCTATAGCCATACACAAAATGTGGGTAAAATTACAAAGGGAAGAAAATATATGAGGATATCTTTATGAATTCGTATAAATTTCTTAAGCATAAATTCAAAGCTGTATGCCATAAGCAAAAATAAAATGAATGTGGTTACATAAAAATTAAATGATTCGGCTGAGTAAAGAGCACTGTGAATCAAGCAAAAGATAGGTAATACAATGGGAGAAGATATTTCAAATGTTTAACATGGAAAGGATTAAAATTTAGAATTTACAAGGAATTCCCAAATCAATAAGAAAAACATAGCTATCCAAATTAAAAAAAATATAAGCAAGCATACTGGAAGGCCAAACATATCAAGAATATTTTAATTTACTCAGTAAAAGAAATGCGGACTAAAATATGGAAATGTTACTTTATGTCTGTTAGAGTAGCAACAGGCAGAAAGCTGGAAAATGCCCCGTGTCCCTGGCGATGTGGACAGGACGCACGTTTGTGACTGATGGGGAAACAGAGGTGGAGGAGCTAACGGGCAAAAGCTGTTCAGTACTGCATTTGGCTACTCAGCATACACACCAAAGAAACTCCTGAGGGTGAGAACTTGTAAATGGTTGTTTACTGAACTGTATGCGTGATGACTGGGGACTTGGAGGCTCTCTGGAGGTTCCTATCACTGCCCATCACTAACAAACTGAATAAGCACAACAGGGTTGGGGACTTCCCTGGTGGTCCAGTGGTTAAGATTCTGTGCTCCTAATTCAGAGGGCCTGGGCTGAATCCCTGGTTGGGGAACTAAGATCCCACATGCCCTCACATCCTGCATGGGGTGGCAAAAAAAATAACAAAGAAAGACATCATTAGAAGAATTTTTTTTAAAAAGAACAGGATTGACAAAGACTTAGAATCATTCATATTCAGTTAAAAGTATATGTTTCACGTGAGTGCATCTTAAAAACATAATGATGAGTGAAAGGAACTAAGAAATAGGATGAAATATATACAACATGCCAGTTCTTGAATACTAGAAATACACACAAGACAAATATTTTACAAGGATATATATGAATGAATGATAAGACTATTGTTTCAACAGGGTTTTTGTCTGTCCCTCACTAAAAATACAGCCCTTTAAAGAAAATAATTACTTTGCAGTACTTTTGAATTTAAAATAAGTCCAACAAATCAGTTTATTATATAATAACTATGTATTTATAACTGAAATTACTTAAATAACAACTATTTCATATCTTGAATGACTCTCAATGAAACCATATTTAAATCAGATACAAGTAGGTATGTTTTTCCCCAAACCGATTCTTAGCTATTCCTCAATTTAGTTTTTTTATTCCTCTGACATTAAAAAATTTCCTTAAAGGAAACTTCACTCGTCCCCAAGCAATAAGAAAAAAAAAAGAAAAAACTGGTATCTGTAGGAATATTTGGCGGAAAGTTTTCTGGGTTCTTTGGTTTTTATTTGTTTTACTATCTGTGACTGTTTGAATGGTCAAAACAAAATAAAGCCTGGATAGAGTCTTCCATCCTCTTGAGGAGGAGGCTGGCCCTAGGGTGGCCAGTGATGATAACTTACCACATATTATATGATAAACTATAAGGAAACAGCATCTAACTCAAGAAAGGGAAAAGCAAAACCAGTCAACTTCCCTCAGATCCACTGTTAGGGAAAAAAAGGGGGATGGGGTAGGGAGATGAAACTGGTTTCTTTATTACGTCAAAACCAACTGTGCAGTTTTTAGTAACAAAATAAATCTGAGCTTCTTCCAGTCCTCAGAGAAGCTTACGCATGGTTTCCATCAACAGAAAATCACATTGGGAATACCAAGGTGGTTCTGTAGTATTTGATAACTTAGATTTGGCTTTAATTTTTTTTTTTTAAGGCAACCTTCAATTAGTATCTTTCAGTCATTACAGCTTTGACATAATCTGCCTTTATCTCTATGGAGTTATGATTCGGGATGATGCCTTCTGCCCTGTAATATTCTGAATCAAGAGTAAAGTATAAAATGTCAGCTACTGTTGCTCTGGGTGGATCCCTTGGATACAGCAGTTTATATCAACGACTAGCACATGTAGCATTTAATTTGTTGTGAAATGACAGCTCTTTTAGGATATCTGATTTCACAGAGCTTAGAGTCCATGGTGTGATACAGATGTGGCATGGGATACCAGGGAAGTATTGATAAGATACTGCTGCTGCTACTGCTACTGCTAAGTCGCTTTAGTCGTGCCTGACTCTGTGCGACCCCATAGACGGCAGCCCACCCGGCTCTCCCGTCCCTGGGATTCTCCAGGCAAGAACACTGGAGTGGGTTGCCATTTCCTTCTCCAATGCATGAAAGTGAAAAGTGAAGTCGTGTCGGACTCCTAGCGATCCCGTGGACTGCAGCCACCAGGCTCCTCCATCCATGGGACCTTCCCGGCAAGAGTAGTGGAGTGGGTTGCCATTGCCTTCTCCGATTGATAAGATACTAGGGGAAAGAAAGTATAGCAGGGAACCCTAATCAAGCTGCAGAGTGGCAGGGTTGTAGGGAGGAAGAGGATCAGGAAGGACTAAGCACATTTTTTTAAAGGTTTTCAACAATAGAAAAAAATAAATGAATGGACTTCTCTGCTCATCCATAGGCTACTCTAGCCAATCAGGTTTTAGCAGCTTTGTTCTCTGCGTGTTAATTCTTCACACACAAACTTTTCTACACATGATTTATAATCAGTTTTTCCAAGTGGAAAACACCAGCCATTCTGCCCTTGAATCATTTTAAGAGTCTAGAGGGACAGCCTTGGCAATTAGCAACTGGGGCTGTGGTTAATCCCTAAGGAACTCCTGTTTCCTGCCTCTGTGTTAGTTTTTGTCTAGGAAATAGAGTTAAGATCCACAGCCAAGTACGATGCTAGTTATCCTCACCGAAATGTATTCATTTATTTCCTACCACAAGTGGTACAATGCCTAATTTACAGGTTAAGAAACTGACATCCAGAGAGGTCGAAGCAACTTGCCAAAAAGATCCAACAACAAGCATCAGGTGAAATCTGAATTCGAGGCACATACACTGAAGACAAAAGCTCTTCTTATTAAGTGGAAGCTGTCTCTTTGCCTTGATGAAATAATTTTATTTATGAAAGCAACTGTGATTTTATTTTCTAACTGTTCCTAGCAATGATAGTACTATTTGTTCTCTCTAAAAACATTTGGACAAAATTAACGCCAAGTATTTGTGTCCACAAGAAGTTAAAAAAAACATGCACACCCAAAATCCATGTTTACTCTGTGTATCTCCCACCAAGGGTGTAACCAGACTGGCAACAAGGAATACGATTCATGAGTAATATCTTGGCTGAGAGTTCTTAGCATCTCACATCTGACAGACGAGGGGAATGTTACATATACCTAATCATATTTTTCATTTGAGTTTCTGTTCTCTTTAGTTCAAGTTCTTCCCAGTCCTCATACCAGGCACTCAAACACATAACACCAAATATGGAATCATATTCATAAATAGTAAAGAAATAACTTCCTAGAAGAATGCATCGAAGTAAATTACAAATAAAAATATATTACTAGCAACTAAATACAACAATGTATTATGTAATTTAATGCGTTCTGAGCAATTCTTTCCATTAAAGAAAAATAAGATGATAACCTCAGAAAAAATCTACTCCAACATCAGAAACTATTCATCTTATTCTTCTATGATTAAAATTATATACTGTTATATTATCCTTAAAAAATGATGACTTTTGACTTGAGAAATTTAGGTGTTGTGGAATGTTTTCCCTGCATATTCACTATAAATGTTCATGTCAACTATTTCTGCCTCCTCTGTTCCTTAACCCTGTTATTAGGCTCAGCTTAGATGGATCTAGCTTATGCCAGCTCGTGAAAGCTTGATGGCCAAATTTTCAGAAATTGTAGAGAGTCAGTGTCAAACTGTAATAGCCTAAAATCAGCCATGGTGAGAACATTTTACCAAAGAAGTCACCAAACACTAAAAATGGGGGCTCCGTGGGGTCTGTTCTTGAAGAGACAGCTGCTAAACATTTATCAGCAGACTACCATGCTCAGGACTCAATAGCACTTTAGGAGTTTATACTTTTATTTACTTTATTATATCTCTTTTTCTTTTTAAACTCTGACTTACTGCTTCTATTTATTTATTTTTTCCCAAAGCCTACCCCTGAAAATATTTAGACTTAACCTCAAAGAGTTACAATATCATGACTAAGGATCTAAATTAAAAATATCCTTTCACCAAAACAGTCTCACAGGAAACGTCTCCCTGAATCCTTATCTGATTGGCCTGATTTAGCTACTCTGCTATTTTGAAGGCAAAATCTATTCCTTGTGAGATTGCTAAGAGTAAATTTTTATTCTGATATGAATATTTTCCTTGAAGCTTATATATACGTTCCTCAAAAAATATAAATGTATCAATACAAAAATTCTATAGTCTTTTTGTCTAAGAAAATAATAAATGACACAGTGTTGAACATCACAGACCGGCATTAAGTATGAATCAAATATTGCCCAAAAGAAAAAAGACTAATAGACTAAAAGTTTCCCTAGTAGCTCAGACAGTAAAGCATCTGCCTGTAATGCAGGAGACCCGGGTTCGATCTCTGGGTTGGGAAGATCCCCTGGAGAAGGAAGTGCCAACTCACTCCGGTATTTTTGCCTGGAGAATCTCATGGACAGAGGAGCCTGGCAGGCTACAATCAATGGGATCGCAAAGTTTTGGACATGACTGAGTGACTAACACACATACATGGACTAAAAGTCTATTAGTCTGCTTTTATTGAAGCAAGATGGCTGCAACTTTTATAAAGGCACTGAGAACTGAATTAGGCAGAATGTTTAATCACAGGGGCTGGGAAACAAAGAGCAGGGTTTCCACAGACTCCTTTGCAAATAGGTTCTTGCTGCAACATAGGTTCAGCCAATCAAATCTACTCGCCCAAGATTCTGAAAGGCAGAAGTGAAGCAGAAACCACACTCTTGCTGACATTCACATTGTGAAGCTACAGAGATTTCAAGATTCAGTAATTACCTTCTGGCTGCTGGGAGGCAGGATGCAACACATACATCTGGCTGCCCATAATACTGTGTGTGTTCTAGAGCAGAGTTTGGCAAACTTTTTCTTTAAGGGCTGGATAACAAATCTTTTGCCAAGTGGTTTCTGTTGCCAGTGTAGTGTGAAAGCAACCACAGACAACAGATAAATTAAAAAGTATGGCTGCATCCTAATAAGTTTATGTATGGATACTGAAATTTCGCAAAACTTTCATGTGACACAAACACTATTCCAATCTTGTGTACTGCTGGTCAGAATGTAAGATGGTGTAGCCAGTAAGGAAACAGAATGGAGGTTCCTCAAATAATTAAAAATAGAGCTATCATATGATCTAGCAACTCTACTTCGGGCATTTATCTGAAGAAGATTAAAACACTAACTAAACACTACTAAAGACGTATACACCTCCCATGTGCACCTCAGCATTGTATGCAACCAAAATATGCAAACAATCAAAGTATCCACTGACAAATGCATGAAGAAAATGTGTACAAGAACTCAATGGAATATTATTCAGCCATAAAAAGAAGGAAATTTGCCGTTTGCGACTTCACGGGTGGGCCTTACGGGCAAATGGTAAGTGAAATAAGTCAGAAAGAGAAAGATAAGCGCCATATGATCCTACTTATAAGTGGAATCTAAAAAAAAAAAAAAAAAATCAAGCTCCTAGGTACAAAAAAACATTGTTGGTTGCCAGAGGTGAGAGGTAGGGAGTAGGCAAATCGGTAAAGGGAGTCAAAATGTACAAATTTCCAGCTATAACATGAGTTAAGTCATGAGGATATAAGGACCAGCATGGCAACTGTAGTTAATAAGACTGTATTACATATTCAAAAGTTGTTAAGAAAGTAAATATTTAAAGTTATCATAAGAACAAAAATATAACTATGTGTGGTGATGGATGTTAAAAAGACTTATTGTAATGATGGCTTTGCAATATATACAAATACTGAATCATTAGTGGTACAATTTAAATTATAAAGTGTTGGATGTCAATTATACCTCAATAATTTTTTAAAAACCTATTATTCTTCTTTTGACTTGTTCAACCATTTAAAAACTGCAAAAACTCTTCTTAACTGAAAGGACACAGATAAATTCTTGAAGCCAGATTTTGCCTGTTGGCCACAGTTTATTAACCCTTACAATCGCATCCTGATCCACAGAGAAACTAGCAGCTCCCTTGATGGTCCAGCTCCATGGTATTGCACTGGAGATGTTTGTAAAAGGTCAACTGTGAGCTTAAAATCTGTTTCTTCAGCCCTTTCTATCGCTCCATAAACCAAGGAGCTTGGTGGATTATAGTCCATGGGGTCACAATGAGTTTGGACACGGCTAAGCACACACATACAACCCTTAATAAGTCTGTTCCTGCTTAAAATGGCTAGAATGAATTCTGTTCTCTGCAACAAATCATGACTGATTCACAGTACTACTATACATTCTTTAGTATCAAGCATCCAGTGGTCAAACATTCAATGACTTTATAAATGTCATTATTTTTACAATTATTTTATATGAATCAGGATCAAAATAAAGAGGAATTATTGCTAATGGCTGATGATGTCCTTGAAGTCTCTCCACATGGGACTTGCCAGTTTGTACGGGGTACATGCTGCTGCGTATGGGAAGAACTGTGTGCTCATCTATTAAGCAACAATTATGTGCCTGGCAGTGTTCTAAGTGTTTGGAATATAGAGGTGGAATACAGGCATTGTGATAAGTATGTGTACTTTGGGAGCTCAGATTTGCGTAAAGGAAAGAAAAACTAAATAAATCAATACACAATCTGGTGGTGATGGCTACAAGGAAAAAAGCAGCAAGCTTTGAAAATAAAATGCTCCGAGGTTGCTTGCTTGAGTATGCACAGTCAACTCAAAATGCCTTTCTGAGTTCACAGCAGAATAGAAATGTGAATGAATGAGGGAGTAATCCGTAAGAATTTCTAGGGGAAGAATTTTCCAGGCTGAGGGACAAGCAAAATCAAAGGCTGGAGGGAAGAACGTGCTTAGCATGGTTGGAAAACCTAATGAAGCCAGGAGGTTAAAGTGGGGGAGGAGGCGGGGAGTGTTAAGCTGTTGATTGTCTGCACTGTGATTCAGTGTTTACTTCTCAGGCTGCTCTGAATCCACTGATACCAAGGCAACAGTTCTGTACACTATCTCCTCCACTCAGCTAGGTTTTCCTACTCTTTTCTGCATAAAAAGTGCGTCTGTGTCTTTTCCTGCAGCCTCACCTGGCTTGCCACTCTGAGACCTCTATGCCACCTAAGTTGGGAGAGCTCTGTTTAAGATGCCTGCACACCTCTCCATTTGTTCCAAAGGTTATAGCTCTTCTTGCAGTCTGAGGCTTAGTTTTCTCCTCACTTCACTCAATTTACAAGAATTCTTCCCTAGTCTTCATCCTTTTAGTTAGCATTAGGAAAGAAAAGAAATACAAATGCTTTTACTCAATTATCTTTATGTGGAAATATTTTATCTACTGTAGATAAATTCAGACATGCATTAAGAGTAGATCTGTAAAAACTGGTAACTGTTGTTTAAAAAAATTAGCACAGAATCAATTTTAATATATACTAAAGTATTTATAAGCAATATGACATTGTAAACTACAGTGATTTCCTACTGCTGCTGCTGCTAAGTCATTTCAGTCGTGTCTGACTCTGTGTGACCCCATGGACTGCAACCCACCAGGCTCCTCCATCCATGGGATTTTCCAGGCAAGATTACTGGAGTGGAGTGCCATTGCCTTTTCCAGATTTTCTACTATGATACTTATATTCAAGTTAAGAAATGATAAAAGGCCAACCAATGGGTACCAATATCCAAATGAATATGCAGTGAAAGTAAGTAAATGTTGAAACAACAGAATAAATGTTAAGTAAATATAGCATTATTACTTCCAAGAACTTAAGCTCTGGCTATGTTAATAAAGGCTGACTTGGTTTCTGATTTACATAATTAACTGTCAAAATGCCTTGTACTTAATATAAATCTATCTGCATAAAAAGTACTCTTTTGAATCATCTAAAGGTACTTTAAAAATGTCAGCTCTTTTAAAGGCAAATATCTTTCTCGAGCTCATTCAGCTTAGTAAATAACTCTTGTCTTCAATGTAAAGTTTCAGTTTCAGTTCAGTTCAGTTTATTTCAGTCGCTCAGTCATGTCCGACTCTTTGTGATCCCATGAATCGCAGCACATCAGGCCTCCCTGTCTATCACCAACTCCCGGAGTTCACTCAGACTCACGTCCATCGAGTCAGTGATGCCATCCAGCCATCTCATTCTCTGTCGTCTCCTTCTCCTCCTGCCCCTAATCCCTCCCAGCATCAGAGCCTCTTCCAATGAGTCAACTCTTCGCATGAGGTGGCCAAAGTACTGGAGTTTCAGCTTTAGCATCATTCCTTCCAAAGAAATCCCAGGGCTGATCTCCAAATGTAAAGTATAGTTTACTAATTATTAAAACATTGATTAGTGAGTTCCAGTGATTATAAATAGTACAAAATTTTGTATGTGTTAACTTTCATTTCCTTGTTCATTTCTAACACTTCCTCTAACACATCTAGCAACTCTGTTAAGTGTTAGTGACAGAAAGTTAAACAGATCACCTTCTAAGGGTTCATAGTTAAGCTAAAAGATATTAGAGGAATGTGACAGCTACCATAATAAGCAATAAGTAAACAAGATGCTATGAGAACACAAAGGAACATTTAACAGTCAATAGAGAAGATGACGTTTGAACTTAATCTTGGAAACTGAATAGGAGTTCATCCAGCTGACAAATAGGCCCACCCTTATTTTTGGCCACATACAGACCATGTGCATACTCAGCAGATCACATGCATACTCAAGAGAGGGCACGGACATGCTGCTGTCTCCTTCCAGTAGGTTAGCAGAGCTGGAGCACAGGGGAAAAGCCGGAAGTGAGGTTTGCGTAGAACAGGTAGACGAGGGCAGATCATAAAAGGCCATTCAGTCTGGGTTAACAAAAAATGCCCATTAAGCAAAAGAGTCATGTATGTGGCGAGAATACTTCTAAGCCCAGAATGAAGTGTGCAATGGCTACTTGAATGATCCCTCAGTGATAAAAGCAGTGCCAGTGGAAGTGGGAGTGAGGGGCAAACGGATGGGAAATGTCACCAGCGCAGGGTTAACAATCTGGGAATGAGATGTCTTTCAGGATCAAATGAAACAGACCAAGAAGAATTAAGATTTCCAGCCTGAGGTACTGGAAGAATGATAGTGTCATCATCTAGGTAGGGCCCATTCTTTTATATACAGCATATGAAAGCACCATGAGAAAATGTAAAGCAAAACAGAAACCCAGGAGGTGGGAGCAGAGGAAAGAGCAGATATACACTTAAATAACACATCTAAAACAAGAGGTAATGTACCAGATAATAAGCAGAAATCTTCAAGTTAAATGACTGTGATGTTATTTTTAACTTTCCAAATAGAAAAAACTATAAGCATACCTGAAAACTTTTTTAAAAAAAGTATTTTTATCTACTAAAAAAGATTTTGTGAAATTTAATGTATGACTAGGGTTAAAATAAATAATGCAAAGAAGACAGAGTAAAAATAATAAATATCCCACCACTGGGCCTCAGTTGGCCTTCCCAGAATCAATCATTGTGCTTAATTTCTTGAATATTTTTGCAAAGCTATGCTATATCAGTATAAGCACAAAGATGAATATATAATATGTATGCTCCTTTAATAGCCTATTAAAAATAAATGAGGATATATATGTACTTCTTAAACATGATATTATATTAATCAATTTATAATGGTAGCACTTAAAATCTAGTCAATTAAAAATGATATTTCTACTCAGAAGTAATTTCCAATCTTAATCTACCAATAAACTCAATGGTAGTATAGATTAAAAATAAAAGCCCACTAATTTCTTTTCCCATACACTGACCTTTAGGGGATTCCTTGAACAACAGGTTCTGAATGTGTGAACACAATAAGGCCCTTTCCCCTGATGGTATTTTTACTCAAGACTTGAAATCTGGGCTCCAACTGGAAAGAGGGCAGAAAAGATTATCAATTAGTCTCTTAATTCAGAATATTTTACTCGACATGGCTAGCCCAGGTCCACTAATTTTCTTACACAGGAGGGATTTTCAACCCTGGTTTCACACAGGTGTTAACTAGGGACCTTGAAAAAGGTCTCTGATGCCCAGGACCCAACCATTTGAGTTGAAATCTTTGAGGCTGGAGCCCAAGTACTGCTTTCACAGGTTCTCCAGTTGATTCTAACAGGCACCCAGGGTTGAGAACCACTGCCATAGAAACGTAAGGTCAGATTTTATGGAAGGCACTCTTAACCTTTTTATCTTGTTAGTAAATAATGTTCAGGTCTGGGAAATGTACTTTTAAAACTCTTGGGCAGAGGTGGCTGCAAACCATCAGGGTGTTGCTAAGACAGGACAACGTGACACAGGAAATCTCACAGGGCAGCACTCAGTGGAGTTTCATCTTACACTACCAGACAAGCCTAACAGCACAGGACAGTCCTGCTCTGGATAACTGCATTCTGGAAGAAAACAAGACTGAACGGTAGAAATGCCTTTAACTCTCCTCGGCTTACAAAGAAGTTACATACTTAGAGACAATCAGACTTGTATTAATATTTAATAACCAAAGAGCCAGAGAGAGTGACTACTGTTTGACTGCAAAAAGTCGGAAGCGAAGTGAGACTATTAGACTACCAAGAAGTTGCATATTCAACACCTCTTTTATAGGGATTCTAATCTGGTGAACATGGAAGAAATTAAGCCTGTGATGTCCAATATGGCAGTCATTAGCCATACTTTATAATAAAGCATACATAAACAGTATCACTTCCCACTCACAGATATACTATTCCAAACATCTCATCAAGACAAGTAGGAGGACAACAATCAGTACAAAATGTTCTTCTACCTCTTTGATGTTGTCCTAGGGCTTCACTGCTTTTTCAGAAGAGCATAACTAATTGCAAACCATAACCAGAAAGATATACCTGATTTATTTTATTCACCATCTCCAGTTTCATTAATTACTGATATATCCGAGATTCTTTGCCTTCCTTTGAACCTCACACTCCTGCTCTGTGGCCATGGGAATCACACACAAAAAAACTACTACTAGCAAAAAAGCTAATTCTGCATCCCACAGACAAAACAAACAGAAACAACAGCTTTCCAATAGCAAGTGGAGAATGCTGTCCCTTAGAACTCCAGGGACATGAGCATAAACCTAAGATTTAATACCTAATTTGTCATCTGGACCTTAAACAAAATAAAGACAATGATCTCCCAGATGAGCTTCCACTGTGGATAAACAGTCTGGCTTTAATAATGAAAAAATGAACAAACACATATAAAGAGACTAGATGTCATGGTGTGATAGCTGTCTATGCAGTCACACTCAATTTTTAGGAAAAAAATTAAATAAACTGTTTGATTAAAAAATCTAGCAGCTCTCACTATGATTCTCTGTTCTTAATACATCCCTGAGAGAAACAATCTGTTGCAATATCTCATCATATCTTCCACAAGTCAAAGAAAAATTACTGAAATTCAGGTTGTACTTTAGGAAGACAAGATTCATCCATGTAAAAACCTCACATGAATACGAATAAAAAGTAGGCGGCAAAATACATCCTCAGTATAAGACAAGACCAAAGCCTGTCTTACCATAAATTATGTAGGTCTGATGTGTGAACACTAAAGTCCGAGTTCATTAAAATTCCATAATTCAAATATTATTAAACTAAATATTTGAAAAATCAATAAGCTGGCAGCTTCTTATCAAGTATGCTTATCATGTACCTGGAAATCTGGCTCTTAGACATTTGCCACTAAATAGGGGTTGGAAAAGTATGGCCATGTGCCCATTCCAGTTTTGTAAATAAAGTCTTATTGGAACACAGCCACATCCATTCAAAAATTTATGTATTGTATATGGCTATTTTCATCCTACAAGAGCAGAGTAATCACAACAGAGATCACATGGCCTAAAATATAGCCTGTCTGCTGCTGCTGCTGCTGCTAAGTCGCTTCAGTCGTGTCCGACTCTGTGCGACTCCATAGACAGCAGCCCACCAGGCTTCCCTGTCCCTGGGATTCTCCAGGCAAGAACACTGGAGTGGGTTGCCATTTCCTTCTCCAATGCATGAAAGTGAAAAGTGAAAGTGAAGTTGCTCAGTCGTGTCCGACTCGTAGCAACCCCATGGGCTGCAGCCTACCAGGCTCCTCCGTCCATGGGATTTTCTAGGCAAGAGTACTGGAGTGGCTTGCAATTGCCTTCTCTAGCCCTTTACAGAAAAAACTTTGCCAACTTGTATCCTTGAGAAATAACTTATGATGACACACAAACTATACACCAAAGTCTGCTGTTGTTCTCTAGTCACTAAATGGTGTCAGACTTTTTTGCAACCCCATGGACTATAGCCCAGTAAGGCTCCTGTGTTCATGGGCTTTCCCAGGAAAGAATACTGAAGTGGGTTGCCATTTCCTTCTCCAGGGGATCTTCCCAACCCAGGCATTAAACTGCGTCTCCTGCATTGACAGACGAGTTCTTTACTACTTAGCCACCGGGGAAGCCCATCACAAAAGTTTACATAAACTCTATCTGTTATTGCCAGAAAAATGGAAACACCCGAAATGTCCTTCCACGAGTTAATGGATATACAAACCGTGGCACACACATGTAACTCAACAGTAAAAGTGAATAAACCCTTGATACACACAATAGCTTGAATAAAAGCATTATGCTGAATGAAAGAAAAGGCTCAAAAGGTCACATACTGCATGACTCCATTTATGGGGTACTTTTAAAAAGAGAGAACTTTATTGATGAAGACATTAGCATTTGCCAGGCGCTAGAGCTGGACAAGATGTGTATAAGCAGAATAAGGAAGTTTTAAGGGTGATAAAAGTGTTCTACGTCTATACTATGGTACAGGTTATCCTAATCTATTTATCTATCAAAGTTCATAGAACTATATACCAAAGAAAGATATAGTTTACTGTGTGATAATTAGAAAAATAAAAATGTTAAAAAACAGTATGGTAAGTTAAATAAAAATAAGAAACTCATAAGGAAACAGTCTCTAGAAATTTAGGCCAAAGAGTGGGCGCTTACTAAGGAAGGTAAGATCATCAAGTATGGTCTAGGTCACTATACTCTTGGGTTTTAGTTCTAGTTTTTATCACTGACTTACTATAAAGCATTAAATCAGAGAGAGGAATTCTCTGATTTTTGTGCACAAAAGTTGACAGGTGAAATCTGAAGATGAACATAAAACCCTCAATGCAATTATTTCCCCTGTAAAATACAACACATCACATGAAGAAATACTGCAATTCACGTTACCTCGGAGTACCCCATTCAGCTCTCCAGATTAGCCATAAATACACAGGTGTGCTTTATATCAGAGTTGTCAGCCCTTTTTCCACACTCAACATCTCCAAGCTCTCTAGAAAATCTGGCATCTTCTTTCATACACACACTGGAGATTCTATCACAAATGTTTCAGTGCTGCCATTTCGTCGCTCAGTCAAGTCCAACTTTTTGTGACCCCAAGGACTGTAGCCCGGCAGGCTCCTCTGTCCATGGGATTCTCCAGGCAAGAATACTGGAGTGGGTTGCCATGACCTTCTCCAGGGACTCTTCCTAACACAGGAAATGTACCTGGTTGTCCTGCACACTTCCTGTATTTCAGGCTTAGTTCTATATGAGGTTTCTAATCTTTAGGGCAGTCAGTCCTGCAGACTGCCTGTGAGCAGTGTGTAAACTAACTGACACCTACATTTAATCAAAAGATAAATCTAGCAAAAATAATAATAATAATAATAATTTTCAGTGTAAATAAGAGGCATGGTAATTAGTTCTTTCACAGGCTCAACAATAAAGACAGCTTATAAAATAGTTATATATTTTGTAAAGCCAACAAAACAGGTAAAAAGTTATTAAATAGGAAAAAACTGGAAGATTAAAATCCCTGTACCAGTAAGAACAGTCAGACTAAGTGCCTCCATTGTGTATAATTAATAGACCATGTCTCAAGTTACAATCTGGAAGACAGAGGACTCAGGAATGACCATTAATTGTAAATGACCTACACTGACATCAAAGAGTAAAAACATTTTTAAAGGGCAAAATAAATTTTTCATCATGACAGAAAACACATCTAAAAGTCTCCAGAATCTTCCAGTGACTTTAAAATGTCAACAAATTATGGGACTTCTTGGTGGTCCAGTGGCTAAGACTCTGAGGACCCAAGGTAGGGGCCTGGGTTCGCTCCTTGGTCAGTGAACTAGATCCCACACACTTCAACTGAGACCCAGCACAGCCAAATAAATAAATATTTTTTAAAAAATTAAAAACTAAAATGCCAACAAATTCTTAAGATACTTTCAAAAAGAAGAGCCCATTTCTCTTTCTTCTGAATGGGGAACTGCTGACAAATAGGATGCTGGAAGTAATACTAAGTAACTTCCAAGACTAGGTCATTAAAAAGAATTCAAATCCTAGCCCTGCCATTTATATTATTATTAATTCCTCTCTCAGGTCTATTGTTAGGATTAGAGAAATGCATGAAAAGCTTTTTACATGGAGCCAGAACATTAAAAGCTCAACAGATAGCTACTAACCAACCATTTACAGTTCACAAAGGCTCCTGGAAGGTGGCTATTATCAAAAGTTAAAGATGAAAAAAGTTTATTATGCTGTTAAATGAATGAAAGTGACAAATTGCTGAAATCAAATGAAACTACAAAGAGTAAAATATTTTCAGGAAAAAAAAATTCTGCTTTCTATTAGGCTCAATCAAATAAAATGCCATTTTTGTTATGTCAGAAAGGGTAGAGTATCAGCAATTTCATAGGGTTAAAACTGGCAGGGACTCCCCTGGTGGTCTAGTGGCTAAGACTCTGCATTCCCAATACAGAGCACCTGGGTTCAATCCCTGGTTAGGAAACTAGATACTATATGCTGCAACTAAAGGTCCCACATACCTCAATGAAGACCTGGCACAGTCAAATAAAGAGTAAATAGTTTAAAAAAAAGTTATAACATAAGGAAAATAGAAGCCAAGACTGCCATGCAAAGAACTAGTCAATCTTTTTCTCATCGCCATTTTAATGTCAGTTATTAATCCAGCCTATTCTGAGATCAAACAAAAGTTAAATATATTTGTATACCGTTACAGCATTCTCTTAGCAGAAATATCCCTAGGAGGCATTAAAAGTGAGTGAAATAATGGCTTACAGAAATGCCTTAAGAAAAATTCACAGATTTTAGATTATAGTGCAATATAAAACATATTTTTCAATAAGCAAGAGACTGCTTTCTCCAAATCAGACAAAAGATGGATCTTATAATTGGAAAATTAGCACCTTGGAAAAAAATACAAATTCTCATTTATTTAATTAACATTCACTAAGAGCCAGATACTGGATGTTGCCATCTAGGTAAACACAGAGAAAACACTGATAGTTTGACTATATTCATGATAGAAAGGAGAAAATATTACTCATTATGAGCTCCTTTTAATTTGTCATTTTAAATGGCAAGAATTCTGACTTACTGGAGAAGGCAATGGCACCCCACTCAGTACTCTTGCCTGGAAAATCCCATGGATGGAGGAGCCTGGCAGGCTGCAGTCCATGGGGTCGCTGAGAGTTAAACACAACTGAACTACTTCACTTTCATTTTCACTTTTCACTTTCAGGCATCGGAGAAAGAAATGGCAACCTCCTCCAGTGTTCTTGCCTGGAGAATCCCAGGGACGGGGGAGCCCGTTGGGCTGCCATCTATGGCGTCGCACAGAGTTGGACACGACTGAAGAGACTTAGCAGCAGCAGCAGCAGCATTCTGACTTAATTACATTCAATAGTAATGGAATTATTTCTAAAGATCATGTATCCTATGCTTAAAATCCAATTCATATCTTATTTATGAGTTAAATTTTAGGTACTCACTGAATATTCAAACTCTATAAATACTATTATCCACATTTTACAGTAGATGAGACTGAGGCACAGAGAGGTTACGTAACTATAACTAGCCCAAGGTCGCAAGACTAGTAAGGGGTAGTAGAGCCTAGAGTTAATCGGGCTGTCTGGCTCCAGAGTTAGTGTTCTTAGTGACTTTATCATTCTGCCGCTCATATTCAACTTCATTACAATAACTCTCAGATTCAACTTGATTAGCATGGATCCAAAATGCAGCCGACTTTCTGGTACCAACTCTATTCCCAGGCACAGTATTTAAAAACCTCTGACTCATTAATTCGTTAATAACTTATCATTGATCTTAGCTTATTTATTGCATGGAGTAACAAAAAACAAACTGGCAAATCATTTGTTACAAGTAGGTAACAAATCTGAACCAAAGATCACTCACGTAGACAAAGACAAAATATCTACTGGCTCATGAACTAGTATGATGACCCTGATTCAGACACAGACACAAGAGATCAAACAACTGGTGGGAACAAAAGGAAAATTTGGTACAGAATACACATGCAAAGAATCAGAGATGACCCAGGAAAAGTATTTTGGGGAATGAATGTTTGAGAAGTGACTTTGATCATTATAGTGTTCTACTATGGATTGGCAAACTACAGTTCATGGTCAAATTTGAGCCAAATTTGTTCTGTAAATAAAGTTTTATTGCAACATAACTATGTTCACATGTATTGAGGCTCCTTCTGTGGAACAGCAGAGTTGAATAACTGCAACAAATTTTTGGCCCACAAAGCCTAACATATTTACATGGTGGCCTTTTACAGAAAGTTTGCTGAGCTGGTGTGTTATACTTAACAATATTAAGTAAAAAATAAATGTAAAAAACATGATCTGATCTTAAAAAAGTGATTCTTACTTTATATAAGCATTCAGTTCAGTTCAGTTCAGTTGCTCAGTCGTGTCCAACTCTTTGCAACCCCATGAATCGCAGCACACCAGGCTTCCATGTCCATCACCAACTCCCAGAGCTTACTCAAACTCATATCCATTGCATTAGTGACACCATCCAACCATCTCATCCTTTGTCATTCCCTTCTCCTCCCGCCTTCAATCTTTCCCAGGATTGGGGTCTTTTCCAATGAGTCAGTTCTTCACATCAGGTGGCCAGTATTTGGGAGTTTCAGCTTCAGAATCAATCCTTCCAATGAACACTCAGGACTGATTTCCTTTAGGACTGACTGGTTGGATTTCCTGGCGGCCCAGGAGACTCTCAAGAGTCTTCTCCAACACCACAGTCCAAAAGCATCAATTCTTTGGCACTCAGTTTTCTTTAAAGTCCAACTCTCACATCCATACACGACTACTGGAAAAATCATAGCTCTGACTAGACGAACCTTTGTTGGCCGAGAAATGTCTCTGCTTTATAATATGCTGTCTAGGTTGGTCATAGCTTTTCCATCAATTATAAGGCAATTGTTATCTTATGTACCATTAAGAAAATACACTGCCAATTACAAAAAAAATACATAACTTCCTATTATATCTAATGTAAGATGATTCTAGTTTCAAAATTCTACAAATGAGAAAAAACATTTTTTAGAATTAATGGAATATAGTGTATCATTCCACAATGATATAAATTCACAAATGAAAGGTAATTGGGTTGTGATAAATCTACTAAATGGGATTTCCACTTCATCACAGGGTACTTGAAGTTCTTCTGTAATACTGTGCCAATGAATTAGAGGCAGATTGCACAGATTCAAATTTAACACTCTTTGCCTTCAAAGTATTAGATTATCCAATTTTATATCTGACAATGAACAATTTAATACACAATTGAGAATTCTGTGTTAATAATTACAAAGCTTTAATATGTAACAGTAGTGTTGGAGAAGACTCTTGAGAGTCCCTTGGACTGCAAGGAGATCCACCAGTCCATCCTAAAGGAGATCGGTCCTGGTTATTCCTTAGAAGGACTGATGTTGAAGCTGAAACTCCAATACTTTGGCCACCTGATGCGAAGACAAGGAGATCCAACCAGTCCATCCTAAAGATCAGTCCTGGGTATTCACTGGAGGACTGATGTTGAAGCTGAAACTCCAATACTTTGGCCACCTGATGTGAAGAGCTGACTCATTTGAAAAGACCCTGATGCTGGGAAAGATTGAGGGCAGGAGCAGAAGGGGACAATAGAGGATGAGATGGTTGGATGGCATCACCGACTCAACAGACATGGGTTTGGGTGGATTCTGGGAGTTGGTGATGGATAGGGAGGCCTGGTGTGCTGCGATTCATGGGGTCGCCAAGAGTCGAACACGACAGAGTGACTGAAATGAACTGAATTCATTCTCCTGCTCATTAGAGTTCAAACATATTTCAAAACAAACCTTTATCTCAGTGTTTCATTATTTAAGAGATAATCTTCTTTGAAAGCAGCAGAGTTATAACAGTTTAAGAAAAGCAGGACAAAAACAGTTTATGAACATTTAGCATAGAAGAGTTTAAGATACCATGATACCAGATATTTAAGATACCATGCTCCACACTCATATGTTTCTGTGTTATATGTCTATCTATCTTTCTCCATAACACTGATGAGAATGGGGTAAGAACACTGAAGATAACACCTGTTTCACAGTGGCTTGCCTGCTCAAAGATACACACACCAATGAATTAAGGGCAAGGAAAGGGAAAATAAGGAATATTTGTATTTACTAAGTATCAGACACTGTCCTGGGCACTTTGGAAAACTTAATTCATTTAATCTTCAAAACAACTCTCCTCTTACTCCTTTTAGCAGATAAAAAACTGAGACTCAGAGAGGTAGAATTCCAGTCATACAACTAGTAGGTGGCTAGTTATTCATTCAAAAGTGGTGAGGTAGAGCTTTAGACTTTTTTTTCATATACTATTCAGTTCAGTTGCTCAGTCATGTCCAACTCTTTCTGACCCCATGGACTGCAGGACGCCAGGCCTCTCTATCACCAGCTCCCAGAGCCTACTCAAACTCATGTCCATCACGTGAGTGATGCCATCCAACCATCTAACAATCTCATTCTCTGTCATTCCCTTCTCCTCCCACCTTCAATCTTTCCCAGCATCGAGGTCTTTTCTAATGAATTAGTTCTTCACATTAGGTGGCCAAAGTATTGGAGTTTCAGCTTCAACATCAATTCTTCCAACGAATATTCAGGACTGATTTCTTTTAGGATTGACTGACAGAATCTCCTTGCTGTCCAGGGGACTCTCAAGAATCTTCTCCAACACCATAGTTCAAAAGCATCAATTCTTTGGCACTCAACTTTCTTTATAGTCTAACTCTCACATCAACACATGACTACTGGTAAAACCACAGCTTTGACTACACGGATCTTTGTTGGTAAAGTAATGTCTCTGCTTTTTAATATGCTGTCTAGGTTGGTCACAGCTTTTCTTCCAAGGAGCAAGTGTCTTTTAATTTCATGGCTGCAATCACCATCTGCAGTGATTTTGGAACCCCCAAAAATAAAGTCTCTCACTGTTTCCATTGTTTCCCCATCTATTTGCCATGAAGTGATGGGACCAGATGTCATGATCATATACCATACTACCATCAAATTGAAGGGGAAAAAAGCACATACTCTTTAATACATGCTAGAAATAAACCAAACTTTCTGTGCTGCAGTTTTATCTTTTTTTTTTTTTACAAAACAATCAAGAATGTTGCCCACACATGCAAATTCTGAAAGTAGAGTTCCTAGGGCATTCCCTCCCTAGAAATGATCTCATTCATTCCACAACTTTGAATACCATCTGTGTATCTCATCTCAAACCTCTGAGCTCCAGGATTGCATAACCGTCTGCCATCTGACATGTCCACTAGATGACTTACAGACATTGCAAAATTAACATTATCAAAAATAAACTCAATTTTCCTCCTCACTGAGCTCAGGTTTTGCTCAAGCCAAAAAAAAAAAAAAAAATCTGAGTATTGTCCTTACTTCCCTTGTCCCTCACACTTCATACTAAGTCCCACTGGTTCTACCTACAAACTAGACCTCAAACCTGTCCTCGTCTCTCCCACCACTTTCTCCCATCACTTTAGAACACACCTCCATCTTCATTCATGTGGACTACTTATAATGACCTCCTTTCCGTTCTCCCACTTCCTCTACTGACTTTGCTTTCTGCAGGCAAAAAGTTTGGGGTTTTTTTGTTGTTGTTAGTAAAAACTGTAATTTCAAAATCCTTCCACAGTTTTCAATATGCTGAATAAAATCCATACTCCTCATTATAGTCTCTTAAACTAGATAGTATGATCTCTTTCTGCCTCTCAAACTTCATTCCACTCTCACCTGGCATCCCCAGGCATCCTTTCCACACCAACTGTTCACACTGCAGGGCGATCCCTTTGCCTGTGAGCTCCTGGCAGGGAAAACTCCTTCGGTTTTCAGCTTCAAGGTCATTTCCCCTGACAACTTTTTTCTAACAGTGTGGCAGTATCTGTCTCCCCATAATTCTCTATCACTTCGCTTTATTTCCTCCACAGATGTCTATTTATCTATTATCTGTTCTCCAACAGATAAACACCAAGTGGAAAAACATCTATTCTACTCACCAATACATACCCAGCCTAGTAAAATGTCTGATTCATATTACAGACTCGAATTTTTCTTGAATGACCAAGTTATATACATATATTAGACTAAAAAGACTAATTTTTGTACAATTAATTTAAACTGTTTCAGCTACAAGTTTAAAAATTCTCATTTCTATCTTAACCATATGTAACTATGGCTTGCAAATAAATGTGTTTGGTATTTTTGAAGACCCAATAAGCCTTAATGAATTCCATGGCACATTCATTTTACAGACAACATAAAACTTAGATGACTTTATTTCCAGAATCTAAGAGTTACAATAAAAATATGAATATTTGAAAACAATTACCTCATTTCAGTAGTCATATTAATGTATAATCTAGTTACTCTGTATCATCAAAAGTAAGTAAAATATTTTAGGGAATATTCTGTTTTATTTTTGGTTGTGCTGCATCTTTGCTGCTTTAAGGGTTCTTCTCTAGCTACGGGCACGCAGGCTTCCCATTGCAGTGACTTCTCTGGTTGTAGAGCATGGGTTCTAGGGTGTGGGGGCTTCAGTACTTGCAGTGCATGGACTCAGTTGTTCTGGCTCCCAGGCTCTGTGCACAAGCCAATGGATGGTAGTTCCTGAGCTGAGTTGCTCCGCGACATGTGGGAACCTCCCGCGTCAGGGACTGAACCCTTGTCTTCTGCACAGGCAGGCAGATTCTTTACTGCAAAGCCATCAAGGAAGCCCTAAGGGAATACTTTTAAAATTTATTTCCATCTGAACAAATGTATTTCATAAGGAGGGAAAATGACCTAAATCCCAAGTGACTCAAGAATCCACCTGCCAATGTAGGAGCTGCAGGAGACACAGGTTTGATCCCTGTGTTGGGAAGATCTCCTGGAGGAAGAAATGGTAACCCACTCCAGTATATTTGCCTGGAGAATCTCATGGGCTGAGGAGCCTGGCAGGGTACAATCTGCGGGGTTGCAAAGAGTCAGACACGACTGAACAAGACTGAACAAGGGAGAATCATAAATGACTGTTCCATTCTGTAGTGGTCAGTTATAAAATATACCCACAAATTCTTTGATACTCCTTTCAAAGATAGAGCCTCTTCTTGACTGTCAGTTAAGGACAGACTGTAATGGCAGTGACCGTATGTGATCATGTCATGAAAGGCACTGTGGGCTTCCTCCTTCTTCCTCTCTTGGATCATGTGCTCTGAAGGAAGCTGACTTCCATGTCAGGAGGATACTGAAGTAGCCCTATGGAGAGGTCCATGTCAACAGGAACTGATGCTTCCTGTTGACAGGCTTTCTGTTAACACCTATATGAACCAGCCATAATGGAAGAATCCTGGGGCCCCAGTCAAGTCTTCCAATAGCTCTGGCCAACATCTTGATGACTACAGCCTCATGAGAGAGTCTAACCCAGAACATATCAGCTAAACCACTCCTGAATGCCTGACCTACAGAAACTATAAGATAATATTTAAAAAAAATTTTTTTTTTAAGTTTTAGGGCAATTTATATCACAGCAAAAAGTACACATTCATTCATTCCATAAATTATCAGTCTGTGCCTATTATGTCCCAGTTACCAGGCCCCATAGACACAGAGGACAAATAAGACACTATCTCTCATATGATGAGGCATGTAGGATCCCGGCTCCCCCACCAGGGACTGAACCTGCACCCCCTGCATTGGAAGGGGACGTGCCAACCACTGGGCCACCATGTAACTCCCAGTAAAAGTGCTTTAAAAAGGCAAATAACAGGACCCTACCTGTATACCTAGCATGTGTCAGATTTCAAAAAAACAGAGGAAGATGAGAAGTTGTTGCAGAAGCAAGAATGGATGAGGGTATAACCATCTACATGTAAAGAGTGAAGAAATCACTGGAGAGGACACTTAAAGGGACTGAATATATAAGCTTCAGTTGAGCAGAGGAATGTGTGAGGTCCTATATTCTGGGCTTCACCTAAAGGCAGCAGGGAGACAGGAAGAATTTCCAAAAGGAGAGTAAGAAAATTAGATCGTCATTTTACAAAGAGGACTCAGGTTGCAGAGGCTGCAGAGTAGAAAAGGGCTCCAAAGGAGCTCTCTCTAACCCAGATAGGAAATCGCAGCCATTCAGTTTAGGTAGGATGATGGCCTGAAAACCATTAGCAACAAAGGACCAAAAGTGGTACGAAATCAATAGATAAAAAGGTACAAAAACATAACTTGGGATTCTATTCGAAATCATATGTCACCAACATTTCAAAACTCAAAAGAAGGAAAAATAACAGTACTATAAAACTATTTTGAACAAATAAAAATTTAATTGGTATATGTTTTATACTAAATTAATAAAATTCACCAGTGCATTCTGAAAATAGACATGAATTTTAAAATCATGACTGTCCAAATAAACAGGAGCTATAAAGTCAATATGATGAAAGCATAAGTGGTTTTACATCATTCTAATTCACCTAATCTAAAATTTTAAGTCATTTATAACTGATAAGCCCAGCTCTTTATATATGCCTAACATGTTTTACTGTTGATATCAAGTACAGTTCTATCTTTTCCCCTTTTAAGATAAAAGGACTAAAAGGATATTGTATTACCTCTCCTTGAGTATGTGACTCAAGGATGTCAGAATACAGCTCAAGAGTTCCATTTTGTTTTTCTAAGGCTGGACTCAAATTCTTCAGGATTTCAGTGCCCATAAATTTCAGCTTAAGAACTGGTTCTAAATTATAAGTAAGCTCCTTTGGAACAGCGACCTTGTCTTTTCAATTCCCTAATGTATCGTAATCACAGTAGAAATTTAAACATTATTTATTGAATGGATTTGCCCTAAACTATACACAGATAATCATGACCCGGATAATCACGATGGTGTGATCACTCATCTAGAGCCAGACACCTTGAAATGTGAAGTCAAGTGGGCCTTAGAAAGCATCACTATGAACAAAGCTAGTGGAGGTGATGGAATTCCAGTGGAGCTGTTTCAAATCCTGAAAGATGATGCTGTGAAAGTGCTGCATTCAATATGCCAGCCAATTTGGAAAACTCAGCAGTGGCTACAGGACTGGAAAAGGTCAGTTTTCATTCCAATTTCAAAAAAAGGCAATGCCAAAGAATGCTCAAATTACCGCATAATTGCACTCATCTCACATGCTAGTAAAGTAGTGCTCAGAATTCTCCAAGCCAGACTTCATCAACATGTGAACTGTGAACTTCCTGATGTTCAGGCTGGTTTAGAAAAGGCAGAGGAACCAGAGATCAAATTGCCAATATTCGCTGGATCATGGAAAAAGCAAGAGATTTCCAGAAAAATATCTATTTCTGCTTTACTGACTATGCCAAAGCCTTTGACTGTGTGGATCACAATCAACTGTGGAAAATTCTGAGAGAGATGGGAATACCAGACCACCTGACCTGCCTCTTGAGAAATCTGTATGCAGGTCAGGAAGCAACAGTTAGAAGTGGACATGACACAAGAGACTGGTTCCAACTAGGAAAAGGAGAACATCAAGGCTGTATATTGTCACCCTGCTTATTTAACTTATATGCAGAGTACATCATGAGAAATGCTGGACTGGAAGAAACACAAACAGGAATCAAGACTGCCAGGAGAAATATCAATAACCTCAGATATGCAGATGACACCACCTTTATGGCAGAAAGTGAAGAGGAACTAAAAATCCTCTTGATGAAAGTGAAAGAGGAGAGTGAAAAAGTTGGCTTAAAGCTCAACATTCAGAAAACGAAGATCATGGCATCTGGCCCCATCACTTCATGGGAAATAGATGGGGAAACAGTAGAAACAGTGTCAGACTTTGTTTTTTTGGGCTCCAAAATCACTGCAGATGGCGACTGCAGCCATGAAATTAAAAGGCGCTTACTCCTTGGAAGAAAAGTTATGACCAACCTAGATAGTATATTCAAAAGCAGAGACATTACTTTGCAGCTGGACTGGAAGAAACACAAGCTGGAATCAAGATTGCTGGGAGAAATATCAATAATCTCAGATATGCAGATGACACCACCCTTATGGCAGAAAGTGAGGAGGAGCTAAAAAGCCTCTTGTTGAAAGTGAAAGAGGAGAGTGAAAAAGTTGGCTTAAAGCTCAACATTCAGAAAACGAAGATCATGGCATCTGGCCCCATCACTTCATGGGAAATAGATGGGGAAACAGTGGAAACAGTGTCAGACTTTATTTTTTTGGGCTCCAAAATCACTGCAGATGGTGACTGCAGCCATGAAATTAAAAGACGCTTACTCCTTGGAAGAAAAGTTATGACCAATCTAGATAGTATATTCAAAAGCAGAGACATTACTTTGTCGACTAAGGTCCGTCTAGTCCAGGCTATGGTTTTTCCAGTAGTCATGTATGGATGTGAGAGTTGGACTGTGAAGAAGGCTGAGCACTGAAGAATTGATGCTTTTGAACTGTGGTGTTGGAGAAGACTGTTGAGAGTCCCTTGGACTGCAAGGAGATCCAACCAGTCCATTCTGAGGGAGATCAACTTTGGGGTTTCTTTGGAAGGAATGATGCTAAAACTGAAGCTCCAGTACTTTGGCCACCTCATGCGAAGAGTTGACTCATTGGAAAAGACCCTGATGCTGGGAGGGATTGGGGGCAGGAGGAGAAGGGGATGACCAAGGATGAGATGGCTGGATGGCATCACGGACTCAATGGACGTGAGTCTGAGTGAACTCCGGGAGTTGGTGATGGACAGAGAGGCCTGGCGTGCTGCGATTCATGGGGTCGCAAAGGGTCGGACACGACTGCGTGACTGAAATGAACTGAACTGAACCTGTAATAGTACATTTGTAGGAACTCTTGGAGTTGTGACACACACACACACAAATCAAATAGGTTTAAGGAGGGGAAAAGGGAATTATTAGCAAAATAAGTGAAAAGTCAAAGACATAGGGTGCTGTGGGTATCAACTCAATTGCTGGCATTAGGACAATGCCTCTCCTCTCTGTTTATCTCTGTCTCTCTCAGTATCTCCCTCTCTCTCCTCTGTTTTCCTTTGTTTTCCCCTCCTTCTTAACAGGACAGGCTGCTCCTTAAAAACTCTAGCACCGCATTGTCCTTACCCCACAGTCCTAGGAAACATGGCATGATTACCCTCCTGGGCTCAGCCTTGTCCATCCCAAAGTAAAAATCTAAATCACTCAGTCGTGTTGACTCTTTGTGACCCCATGGACTGTAGCCGCCCAGCTCCTCTATCCATGGAATTGTCCAAGCAAGAATACTGGAGTGGGTTACCATTTCCTCCTCCAGGGGATTTTCCCAACCCAGGGATTGAACTCAGGTCTCCTGCATTGCAGGCAGATTCTTTACTATCCAAGCCACCAGAGAAGCCCATGTCCATCCCAAGCCAATAGCTGTGGTCAGATAGTGGAGGACAGCTGACCAGCCAGCTCAATCTGGAGTGGGGTGTTAGGGCTCAGCCTCTCTGGATGAGAAAAGAAAATAAATCTGCTCCTTCTCAAGGAAGAACAGACAGAAACACCAGCCACCCACTCCCAACGCCTGCCGCCTGCTGACCCTCCGTAGAACTCATCTGTGAAACTCCTGCTGCATCTTGGTCCCTCCCTTGGCAGCCGTGAGTTACTATTACAGGTCTGTTTCATTTAATTCAGTGAGTCTATTTTTGGGTCTGAAGAGGTGAACCCAAATAAAACACACATTGTCCCCTCCCTAGCTCCTCTTTTGTGCTCCATGGTGGTCAAAAAACAAACAAAAGCGTGAGTTTCCCTCTGTGGTGACCCATGTATCTGCTCCTGGGAGTGTGATTCTAGTCACTTTAGAAGGAGATGCAGGGGAAATTCTCTGGTGGGCCAGTGGCTTAGACTCTGCACTCCCAACACAGGGGGCCTGGGTTCAATCCCAAGTCAGGGGACTAGATCTCACATGCTGCAATTCAGAGTTTGAACACCACAATTAAAGATCCTTCAAGCTGCAACGGAGACCTGATACAAACAAATAAATCCATAAATAATATTTAAAAAAGAAAAGAAGGCAGAAATGTAGGATCTATGCTAACTACTCACTATGGAACTCAACTGAGGTTTTTAAAACCTTCGAGGTGTTTACAAAATACAGTTGCTTTGTCCAACTTTTCGACATTCAAATTAAAACCTCTGTTTATCTACTTGTTTACCAAAACCGTAGCAAATGAGATTAACATTTAAAAAAGGAAAAGACAACAAGATAATTAAGTTTGATTGCTCAGAGCAGGTTGGTGACAGTCCTGGAAACGTGCCAACACTAATTGACTGGAGCTATTTCCCACACAGTTAATTGCAATTGGTCATTGAAAGCCCTTGAAATTCTCTCAGGTCCCCTTGGCTGAAGTGTGGAGAAGGGATTTAGAAGTGTGAAGGAGACCGGGGCTTGGAAAGGGACCTACCAGGGACATCTGGTCCTTCCTCTCCTAGAGTGCAGTTAATGTCAGTGTTGCCCACTCTTGTCACTCCCTTGGACCAGGGTCTCATAGACACTGAGATGGCTATGTTCACTGAGGATGCAGAGGCTATGCCAGAGAGGGATACGTGATCAGACCTTCTCTGATCTCCCCCACCTTTGACTAAATGTTGACCATGTTCAAATCCTGTGTTGGGAATTGCAAGGAAGCACCTCTTTAAGTTGCTTGAACTGACCTGCAGTGGGTAACTTTAAAAATGGCAGAACAGATGTATATGTGTGGTTGAATCCCTTTGCTGTCTACCTGAAACTATTACAACGTTGTTAATCAGCAATCCTCCAATATGAAATAAAAATTTTTTTAAATGACAGAACAAAATGCAGTGGGCTGCCATGCTGGCTGTAGGAGGGGGGAAGATGGATTAACCAAGCAGGGAGGAAGAGCAGGAGAATCAAGGAACATTTAGTGAGGAAGATCCCTATAAGTAAGGTCTTGAAGAATAAGATTGAGATGCATGGAGGAGAGGAGGAGGAGATCTGCCTGAGCAGAGGGACAGTAGGGTTAAGGGAAGACCACACGTGAGTGAGGCTGGAGCACTCTGTCCATTGAAGGTGTGCTCCACTCTTCTAGTGCCGGGGAATGGATGCCCCATCCTGGTTACTGGTAGGACTCTCATGGGACCAGGAATCTTGCAGGGACTTGGGGCTCCCCAGGCTGAGGGGGCAGACATGTTTCAGGGTACAAAGCAGCTTATGATCAAGTCTCCCTGCAGCTCTTTCAGTGGAGCTTCTTCTGACCTCTACCCTCTGCTGACTGTTAATGCATTCACTCTCCTCTGTTTCTGGACCCCTCCCTGGAACCCTGAGCTTCAGCTGGTTGCCCATCAGCCTCACAATTTCAGCATACCCATGGCTTCTGCCTCCCCACATCTCTGCCTCTCGAAAGCTGAGTACTATCCTCTCTGTCTGCACTTCTTTTTTTCTACTTTGGCCCCCCGCAGCAATAAATGATTTCCTACCTACATATCCAGTTGAAATCCTCACAAAGGTGAACCTCATTAGCCTTGGACATATGACAAATACCTGTCGCCAATAAGAATTTGATCATATGTCCAGTACTCGTCAAATTGGACACACTCGGAACAGTGTGTGGACACCTGACGGTAATTCACTGGAGCCATTTGCTTGAACAAGCAGCTATGGGAAAGGACTTCTCAGAAGGGGTTTGGGATGGTGGGTTAAATTTGTCTAAGCAAAAAGATATAGTAAGAAAAACAAGCTGTTGGTTACCAAAAGGGGAAGGGGGAGGGATAAATTAAGAGTACAGGATTAACCAATACAAACTACTATATATAAAATGAAATAGCCAACAAGGTCCTACTGTGTAGCACAGGGAACTCTATTCAATATCTTGGAATAAAGTATTATGGAAAAGAATCTGAAAAAGAACGCATATACTTTGCTGTACACCGGAAAACGTTATGCCCAAGTCGTGAAATCTCCCAATGACCACCAGGGAGCCAATATCCAATGCAAAAGCAAGAGAGTTTTTATTACCAAGCTCAAGCTGGAGCTCCCACTGTTACTGATGCAGTGGCTAAGGAGAGGAGCCTCGGACTCTGGGTTTCATTGCTTATATAGGGTATTCTTGCACAAAAATTCAAAAAACGGGAGTTTCCGGGTTGGGAGACATCTAGTTGGTTACCTTCTGTGGAAGGGTTAGGTGTTGGGTTCTGATTGGTTCCCATTTCCCGGGCTTAATTCGAATTCCCTGGGCAGGTCATAAAGGTAAAGTCAGGTAAAGTCAGGAGATCCTGATCTGGGATCTGATTGGCTCGCAGGTGGTGGGGTAGGTCAGGGGATTTCCAAAGACTCTCTCCTCAGAACTCTAAAATGGAGTCTTTTTTAACAAAATAGGGTGGCTTAGGTTCTTCAAAAGTAACACAACATGGTAAATCAACTACGTGCCTATGTGTGCTAAGTTGCCTCTGTTGTGTCCACTCTGTGTGACCCTATGGACTGCAGCCTGCCAATCTCCTCTGTCCACGTGATTCACCAGGCAAGAATACTGGAGTGGGTTCCCATACCCTCTTCTGGGGGATCTTCCCAACTCAGGGGTGGAACCCGAGTCTTTTAAGTCTACCTGCGTTGGCAGGCAGGTTCTTTAACACTAGTGCCACCTGTGAAGCCCTAAGTAACTATGTGCTTAGTCGCTCAGTTGTGTCCAACTCTTTGCAGCACCATGGACTGTAGCCTGCCAGGCTCCTCTATCCATGCAGATTCTTCAGGCAAGAACACTAGAAGGGGTTGCCATTTTCTTCTCCAGGGGATCTTCCAAACCCAAGGATCGAACCCAGGTCTCCCACATTGCAGGCGGATTCTTTACCATCTGAGCCACCAGGGAAGCCCACTATTCAACTAAAAAAAGATACAGAGAGATAAAAGGCAGGAAAATTGGCTCTGAGTAAGTTCATGGAAGAACCTGAATTCTAGACCAAAGATTCTCAAACTTGATCATTAATCAGAACCACCTGTACCCCCACTTTCTGATGCAGTAGGTCCGGGTTGAACCCAAGAAATCTCACTTCTGACAGGCTCCCATGCTTGTCCAGACACTATGCTTTGAAAACTGCTGACCTGGACTGATTTAGATTCCCTCCCTCAGAGCCCACCTGGCCTGCTGCCTATGTGTGTATGACCCTGAATGAAAAATGGTTTTCACATTTTTTAACAGTTGGAGAAAAATGAAAAAAAAATTTCTGTGACCTGAATACTATATGAAATATAGTACTATATATGAAATTCAAATTTCAGGGTCCATAAATGAAGTTATATTGGAACATGGCATGCTCATTTGCTTATGTATTGCCTATGCTACTTTCAGAAGGAGCGGCAGAATAGAGAAGAGGCCACAGGACTCACAAAATATTTGCCATCTGGATTTTTTTTTTAATTTATTTATGTATTTGGCTGTGCCAGGTCTTAGTTGCAGCATGTGCGATCTAGTTCTCTGACCAGGGATTGAACCTGGGCTGCCAGCATTGGGAGTGTGGAGTTTTAGACACCATGGACCACCAGGGAAGTCCCTTATTTATTAGTATTATTATTATTAATGATTTTATTTTATTTGGCCATGCTGTGCAGCATGAGGGATCCTAGCTCCCTGACCAGGGATCAAACCCATGTCCCTTGCCTTGAGAGTACAGAATTTTAACCACTGGACTGCCAGGCAAGCCCCAGTTTGGATTTTTATAGGTGAAGCTTGCCAACCTCTGTTATGGACTAAAGGGTATGGTAATACTCTAAATGTGCCAGAGGTTATTTGCAGAAGAGAGACAAACATAACTCTAGAAATCTTCTTGGGAAATTCTTTGACTTACTAAATGAACTGGTCCTCAAGTTTCTGCTTCCTGGGCTCAGGGTGGAGAGCCTGTACCCCCTTACTCCCACTCCCAGGACCATCCCTGGACAGAATGTCCCAGCCCCCAGTGAGCATCCACCTCCTGGAAGCTGGGTCCTGGGACCTGAGTTTCTGGATTGTCAGCAGGGCTGACTCTGCCCCAAACCACAGCTGCTCTTTATAGTCACTGGCTTAATAGATCATCATCTATTTCCTGCTTAAAATAGTTAGTGGGATTGTGGCCTGCTCCCTGGGCCAATCCCGGGGGAGGGGGTGAATGTGAGTAGCATGCTTCCTGGCCATCTGGGCGTTTGATACCCCTTATTCCCACAGCGGACATCTTGGAACCTTCCGGCTCTTACACTGCCAATCTAGGATCTCTGAAGAGAAGCATAGGGATGCGTGCCTTTCTACTGCTTGTCCTCCGCCCTCTCCAACATTTGCAAC
Organism: Aepyceros melampus; assembly: GCA_006408695.1. Lineage (NCBI taxonomy): Eukaryota > Metazoa > Chordata > Mammalia > Artiodactyla > Bovidae > Aepyceros > Aepyceros melampus. The sequence continues at coordinate 261,249 of SJXQ01003922.1, read as the reverse complement.
ACTGATTCCCCTCCCCCTCCCCATCCCCTACTTCCCTTCCCCAAACCCACTTGTTAAATTAACCCCAATAATAATAATACTAACTAACCCTAAGTAATGGGCTTCCCAGGTGGCTCAGTGGTAAAGAATCTGCCTGCCTACACAAGAGACTCGGTTTGATCCCTGGGTTGGGAAGATCCCCTGGAGGAGGGAATGGCAACCCACTCCCGTATTCCCCGATGGGAAATCCCAAGGATAGAGGAACCTGGTGGGCCACAGTCCATGGGGTCCCAAGAGTCAGACATGACAGAGAGAGACTAGACAACCACACTAAGTGAATGATCATTTCCTCAGCCTTGAGTGTAGATTGTCATAATTAGTCCTCACAAGACAGACATCAGCAAGGCAAGATTGTTACCCCTGAAAACAATGAGGCACAGAGAGGTTTAGCAACTGTCTAAAGTCAAAGAGCTGGTAATTGGAAGACTCTGTAGATCCCTGCGCCTCTCATTACAGGGCATTGCCCCTCAGTCACACCATAGATTCACTGGTCCTGAGAAAAATTATCTCCACGTGATGGAAAGAAGCTTACATCAGTCTCTATTTGAAATGTGAAAGCTAAAAATTAATAAAGCTTTTCAAGGAAAACATCTTTGTGACCTTGAATAGACAAAGATTTCTTAAACAGGACATGAAAGCGTTCACAATAAAGAAGAAAGATAAATTGGTGAATGTTAAAGTTAACAACTTCTATTTATCAAAAGACACCATTAAGAGAGTGAAAAGATAACCTTTTTTATAAGCAAAAGTATTTGAATAGACTCTTCATAGAAAAGGATATTCTAATGGCCATTAAATATACAAAAAAAGTGCCCAACTTGATTAGTCATCAGGAAAATGCAAATTAAAACAGTGATGTGATACATTACACCTCCACCAGATGAAAAACAAAACTAAACTTCTGTCTTTTGACATCCAAGTATTGGGAAGGATGCGGAGCAGTCAGAACACTCATACACTCCCAGTGGGAATATAAATTCATGCAATTGCTTTGGCTAACTGGCAGCAGCTACAAGAGCTTAACTGAGGCCAGCCCATGACCCATCCATTCCACTCCCAAAGAAAGGTGTACAAACGTTCATCAAAAGAAATCTACTGAAAATCTCATAGCAGCACCATGTGTAATAACCCCCAAATGGAAAATACCTAAATGGGCATCAATAGTAGGATGGATAAGTAGGGTTATACACACACAATGGAATACTATGTAGCAGTGACACACTAGCCCAGCTCCTCACAGTATGGATTAATTCACCTTACCAGCAATGTTGAGCAAAGGAAGCCAGACACAATACACGTATGAAGGAAGGTAATCTATGCTGCTGGCAGTCAGGACAGAAGTTGCTCTGGTGGGAGTGGGGTGGGGCAGGTGTCAGTTAACTGGAAAAGGGGCTTGAGGGGCTCCTGGTCATGTTCTTTCTTGATTCATGTGCTGGTAAACAAGTATGTTCAGTTTGGGAACATTTTTGTCTGCTGTTTTTATGTGCACTTTCCTATATGCAGACTGTATGCACATTTCCTGTATGTATGTTGGTAAAACATTTACAAAATATCTCTATTGGACATACAGTGAATGACAGTTTATTCCTGATCCACCTGTCCTATGGTCACGATGTGCTTGGTTTCCTAATGTTTTGCATATGTAGATTGCTGTTGTTTACAAAAAGTCATGTTGACTCTTTGTAACCCCATGGACTGTAGCCTGCCGGGCTCCTCTGTCCATGAGATTTTCCAGGCAAGTATATTGGAGTGGGCTGCCATTTCCTCCTCCAGAGGATCTTTCCAACCCAGGGGTCAAACCCACGTCTCCTGCATTGGCAGGCAGATTCTTTACCACTGTACCACATGGAAAGCCCATGTAGGTAGATATGAGGACCTATTTATCGATTTTTCATTAAGAGAGCAGTTGAGCTGAGGAAAATCCCATTGCCCGCCTTGTAGTAACAAAGATACCCACTCTGAAGGCAATTTCCAAGCACATTCCCAGATGAGTTAAATCTCTCAAGCACCTTTTCTTATTCTAAAGAGTCTTCTTTAGTCTGATCCATCACCCCATCTTGGTTGTCAGCAAACTTTCCTGCTTTGCTCAAGAAAGAAATTCTTTCTGACTAAGCTAACAGGGAGAGTTTCCTGAGCCTTGACTCTGCATAGTGACATCCAAATAGACATGAACTGGTATCAATTGTCAGTCCCTGACACTCAGGAAGATTAGAAGCTGGAAACCAGCAAGCGTATCTGCCTTAGCAACTTGTCTTCTTGGGTTTCATGGTTCTCTGCTTTAAGTTTGAATTAGTTGTCAATACTCAAAAATCTGATTTCACCTAAAACTCTAGGGTTTGGGCTTTTCTGGGGGAAAAAAAAAAAGTCGTGTCATCTGTCTCACTGTGGCCATGTTATGTCCTGGTCCTGACAATAAGAGGCTGCAACTCCCAGTGTAGAAAGTTGGAAAATAGCAGCAGAAGGCCCCTGTTCTGAAGGACTTGATAAGATACGACACTGGACGTTTCATCAATCGGGTCAACAATTATTGACGGGTCAGACTCCGTGTTAGGAGCTAAGCCAGTTATTTAAGCATTTTGACCTTAAGTTTCATTCTCTCTAAAAGAGGAGATTGAACTAGAGATTTTGTACACTCCCCTCCAGCTTTAAATGTTGATCCTTCTCTGACTTCAGTTAAACTCTGGAGAAGCATGATGTGTAAGTAGGTCTTACAGGTAGGTGAGTCATTTCAAAATAACATGAGTAAGTCCCTGTAGGCATACCCAACTCCTCCATGGTCCCTGGGGTACAGCATGGCCTTTTTTCTTGAGTATTAACATCCAGGAGTCTATGAAAAAAGACCTAGTAAAAGCCTCTTGGTCTTCCCCCAGTGCCTCAGTGGTAAAGAAGCCCCCTGCCAATGCAGGAGGTAAGTGTCTGATCCTTGGGTTGGAAAGATTCTCTGAAGAAGGAAATGGCAACCTACTCTAGCGTTCCTGGCTGGGAAATCCCACAGACAGAGGAGCCTGGTGGGCTACAGTCCATGGGATCGCAAAGAGTTGAACACAACTTAGTAATTAAAAAGCAAAACACTTCTCGTGGCCTTGGGAAAAGAGATCATGAAAGAAAACATCTATCCTCCAGACTTCTACCTAAAGATGACACTTGATACTTTTCTTCTAGAGGATTCACTGCATTTCCCATTTTTCATACCAGTATCTGCATATTGTTGTATACCCAGATACTGGTGTGGAAGATACCCCACACCCACTGAATCAAAGCCTGCATTTTAGCAAGATAACCCTGGGTTCCTTACGAATCCATCATCACCCCAACCAACAGTCAGATGGAAGGACAGACAGCAGTTCTGGTCTCAATCTTCCTTCACTGGCCTCAGACACCAAGATGACATTACCCATACATCCCTGGAGTGGGCTGGCTCTCCAGGCCCCCTGCGCCTCCATCCACCCCTACTCAAGAAAGCATCTTGGGATTCTAGCAAGTAGAAATGATTGTTTGAATTCATTATACATTTTCAAAAGCAAATCACGTGCATGCTTTCCTCCCATCACCACTATCAAATGATGAATGACCATGACCCTCTTCACAACTGCTCACAACACACCCGTGAGGGAGACACATGGTGGAGAAGGGCTATCGTGTGGCCTGGAAAGGAGAGGCCAGCTCAAGAATGGGAAGAGCAGGGCTTCCCAGTTTACTCCAGGCAGATGCTAATGAGCCTCACCAGCCCTTAACCTCCCTGCCAGAGAAGCAAGTCCGTAATGAGATGAGCTGTCACAGTTCATTATGGGGACAGTCGCCTGTGGGTCCAGAGGTACCCACAGGCATAACAGGGGGCAGAGGGCCTGAAGAAGGGGGTCAGGGGATACAGAGAGCCCCCCACCCCAGGTCAGTCTCTGGCCTGCGCATCTGCTGGGCAGCTTTTTCTCACACAGGCTCTGAGGAAAGCCTGCTCGGTAAGAGGACTTGCTCCCTCCTGGGTGGCATGGTGGGGCTGGGCACCGCCCAGCCAGGAGCATCACTCAGGGAGGTGCTTGGGCGACACCAGCAGCTCCAGGACAGGGGCTGCTGGAGAGGAGAGGAAACAGAATGAGCGTTGGGCCAGGGAGGGAGGACCCAAGCTTTTCTACTCATTCTCACGAGAATTCCACTTTCCTCCAGGTAAATCAGACCCCCTCATCCCCATGTAACAGGTCAGTTACTGAGTCCTGGATCTAAGGATAGAACGCAACCACAAGTTTGATCTGTTCCAGATTCCCATTACCAGGAAAAGAATCAGTATCCCCTCTTCACAGATGAGGCCACCAAGCCCCAGATGATCAAATAGCACACCCAAGGTCATTGGACCAAGACTGTTTGGAAACGGAGGACCTGGGTACTGTTCGCATTTCTGTCTCTCTCTCTCCCCATATCCACACACTCAGTCTCATGGCAGGCCACTGGTCACTGTGAACGGGACTCTTTGTATGGCCCATATCCTCTGGCTCCATTTGGGGAGGGTCCTGGGGGGGTGAAGCCCCTGCAGGGGGCTCAGCTGGAGAAGGAAGCTCATGTCTGGATGCTAATGGAAGGCCCTGAGCCAGAGTAGGACAGGGCTTGTTGGCAGCACAAACCTGGGCCTCCTGACGGGAAAGAGAAGGCTGAGAAGTCTCTAGGCAACCATCTAAATGCATGAGGGTGAATGTCAAGAGGGCTGAGGAGCCTGGAAGGCTCCAGGAGCCCTCAGGCCTGAAGTTAAAGGCAGACATAATCCCAGATGTTATCTGGGGCAGGACGTGTCTCCCCGGGGACAGTGCCTGAAATTTCAGACTCCAAGTCCCTAAAATTAGAGGTGGCAGGAGCCGCAGTGGGTAGGACCACAGAGGCAAAGTCAAAGCTGTGATCTTTCCCCCCAGGTGCTAGAGGAAGGTGGGGCAGAACAGAACTGCCTCTGGGTCGGATTCCACAGTCGAGGTCTCAGCATCTGTAAACAGGAGACAGGGGAGGTATCTGAGAAAATGAGACTAGGGGGCCAAGAGGACAGGGATATGCTGACTAGAGAAAGAGCATTGCTAGCTTAACAGCACAGAGTGTAAGTCGGCTGGGGTTGTGGGAGTAGGGTATCCGAGTGGAAGCGGACGTCTGATGGGAACATGTTTTGTTTGTGGTGGAACGAAACACAGCTCTCAGTATGTAGAGTATGGAACCATCCGGATGGTTAAAATGTTTCTTCAGAATGAAGTTGAGGGATTTCCCTGGTGTTCCCATGGTTAAAACTTTGTGCTCCTAAAGCAAGGGGACCAGGTCCGATCCCTAGCTGGGGGAACTAGATCTCGTGTGCCACAACTGAAGATCCCACACGTGGCAACTAAAACCTGGAGTGGAAAATTTTTTTTAAAAAAGAATGAAGTTGAAAAAGAGCCTAGAACTTTGTCAGCCCTGATTCCCATGGAAGGGACTTACATGGATAGTGAATATAGGGATACTGTCTAAAGACTAATTTTCTGAAAGCACTCTGGCTGACGGAGTAGAAAGAAAAGAGTTTGGCTAGATTAGGGCAAAAATAAATGAGTATAAATTATGTGTTGGGTAGTTTATCAGTGTGAGCAGGAGAATTAATCGGCGACGCGCGTGTCTCTGGATGTGTGTGGAGGTGTAATTCAGAAATGGCAGCAAGGCAGCATTAAGGTTGAGAAATGGTGCAATTAAAAGAGTCAAAAATCACCTCTGTGACAGCTCCTGCATCACCATTAATTGAGCCACATTACCTTCTGTAAACATCTCCCATAGTCCTGCTTGCAGCTCCCAGCAGCTCACAGAGGAGGACCAGCTGCCGGCGGTACCGCCCAGGCTCCTTGGGGAAATTAGTGATTTTCCTATTTGACCAGCTTCTAGGTTAACTAAGAGTCCTGCCCAGCACAGCTGCAACCATTTATATCATATCATCCTGCAGGTGCCAGTAGGGGAAAGAAGTGAGACGACCATCAGCCACCCATTGATCGACAAGGTCTCTGGGACAGGACCTGAGATGCTGCATTTTTAGCAAAGTTCTAGCAGTGTTGACCCTGCTGGTCCCAGGCTGCCTTTGAGTGGCAAGGATCTAGATAATATGGATCAGAAGCACAGAGGTCACTCAGGAACTTTTAGAAATACTGGTCTCGATCCCACCCCAGACTTCCTGAGTTGGGATCTGCATTCAAACAAGATTCCCAGTGCCCATTCGTGTTTGAGAAGCGCTGACTTACAGCACTTCCTTGGTTTCCTTAGATCTGTGATTTCCCTGCAATGAGAGACAGAAGTGCTCGTGTGCACTTGTGAGTGTTTGGGGCCACAGATGGCATTCCAGTCCTTGAATCCTGCCACTCATGTCTCCTTCCTTCTGGCTTCTCAACTGAAGGAGACTTAGTCGAGGAAAAGTAGCGAAACAGGGAACTCAATGCAGGAAAAAAAAAAAAAAAGCCTATAAACATGAACTTGTGAGCCAGCACCGGCGTCTTCCCAATGCAGAGCTCCTGGGATGATGCAGGCCGATGCACTGGTCTGCAGAGCCCAGGAGGATTTCTCATCTTACAGAAATACTGGGTTTCTGGGGCACACCGAGCTCGCTCACCCCATCAGCCGCAGGAGCAAGGACCACCCACCTGCCTCACCTCCCAGGCGCAGGTGGAGATGCTGGAGCAGATGTGAGGGTCTGGCCAGCCAGTCTGGAAAGGCAGAGGGGTCTTATATTTGACTCATAGTGATGAGGTGGGGCGTGTGATCCATCTCGCCAGGTGCCAGAAGTAAAAGAAGAAAGTGATCTCGGCTCCTGTCAGGACAGTCATTCAACACCCAGAGTGGTTCAGCCATAAAGAATCTGTCTGCTAATGCAGGAGATACAGGTTTGATCCCTGGGTCGGGAAGATCCCTTGGAGGAGGAAATGGCAACCCACTCCAGGATTCTTGCCTGGAGAATCCCATGGACAGAGGAGCCTGGTGGGCTAATAGTCCATTGTGTAGCAAAGAGTCAGACATGCTGAACACTGAATGGGGCAGTCAGACTAGCAACTCCTCTTGCCTCTGTGAGAAGTCTGCAGGTGGGGTTGGCAGAGTGATGGCATCCCCTCAACAACTCTTGGGACCGAGGGACTGAGTGCAGCCTCCTAGGTTGTTCCTCCCACAGCAGCTGCCAGATGGTGTGGAAGTGATGGTGTGATGAAGGACAGAGGTCACTTCTGCTGGCCTGATGCTCGGTAGTGGAGGGGGCAGCAGGCGGAGTGGCAATCAAGAGTTGTCTGCCTTTTTTCAGGGAAGATTGTGACATGGATGCTTTACTGGGAATAAGGAGCAAGACCTCTTACTACACACTGTAAGGGAGCAGAGCAATGCTTACCCTGGAGAAGGGAATAAGGGGAGACACAGTGCTGCCTTCTGGGCACAACCATTTCTCACAGTTGCCCACGGAGCCACCAGTTCACAGAAGGCTATTTTGTGTGTTCTCTCTAAGGGACAGGGCTGTGAAACAGGAGGGAATTTGTTCTCTGTTTCTCCAGAGAATGGATGTGGACCAGTGAAGAGAAGTCACGGGGGAGGTTAATTTTTGGCAAGCATCAAAGACAGAAGAACAGGACCTACTGTATGAGCTTTGGAGTCAACCAACTGTATGACCTGAGCATGTCATTGGCCGTTCTATACTCCAGTTTTCTCATCTATAAAGTGGAGATAAAGTAATTTAAAGTGTTTGGCATTGTGTTAGAACATATTATCTATGTATTCATTAGGATTAAAAGAGGATGTTTAACAGTGTGCTCTGACAGCTGGCAAGACAGCGAGGTCAGTAGCCTGCCTCTGAGTGGATGGAGCTTTGAGTTGTCCGACAAGGAAGAAAGATCTCAGCACATAGATGGGCCCTGTGTAACTCTAGTCTGGGCAGTGCTTTTCTGGGCAGCTCACCAACTGCAGGTCCCCTCTGAGTCTGCTTTCTAGAACAGAGGTCTTGTTTCATTTTGCTTTGCTTTGTTTCCCAGAAGGAAAAGGGCAAGAAAATGTACCAGAAGTGTAGAAATTCTTTCACATGAATCCTCAGGACAGACATTTCCGAGGTCTCTAAATGGAAGAAGAAAAGAGCAGGGTGGCCGTCTTCAGCATCATGCCTGCTTTAGGCTGAGCAAGGAGAGGCCGCATGGTACCCCTGCCTATAGTACTGAGTATTGTAGGATGGTCTCTAGGCAACCCATGGCTAAGAGGCTGTGGGTGCCAGAACACAGTCAGGCACAATTAACCTCTCCCTCACCTATATGAGGAGAGCCAGCCACCCCCATGGATGCAAAACCTTGGTCTCCACTCTTTCAGAACTAAAGTATCTGAGGATCTACTTCAGACTGTCAATATAGTTAGCTGAGATAACAATTGCTATATAACATTAGTTTTAGGTGTACAGCATAATAATTAATTATTTATATATGCTAGAAAGTAATCCCCACCATAAGTCTAGTCACCATTCATCACCATAAATTGACCCCCTTCCCTCATTTCTGTCCCCACATCTCCCTTCCACTCTGGTCAGCCAACAATCTGTTCTCTATCCAATAATCTGTTCTTTGGGTCTAAGAACTTTGTTTTGTTTTATTTGTTTCAATATTTTTAAATTACACACACACACAACTGAAATTCTATGGTATCTGTCTTTCTATGTCTGATTTGTTTCACTTACCATAATACCTTCAAGGTACACCCATGTTGTTGTAAATGGCCGGGTTTCATTCTTTTCATGGCTGAGTAGTATTCCAATGTGTGTGGGTAAATCCCTCAGACATGCAGATGACACCACCCTTATGGCAGAAAACAAAGAGGAACTAAAGAGCCTCTTGATGAAAGTGAAAGAGGAGAGTGAAAAAGCTGACTTAAAATTCAACATTCCGAAAACAAAGATCAGCGCATCCAGTCCCATCACTTCATGGCTAATAGATGGAGAAACAATGGAAACAGTGACAGACTTTATTTTCAGTTCAGTTCAGTTGCTCAGTCGTGTCCAACTCTTTGCGACTCCATGAATCACAGCACACCAGGCCTCCCTGTCCATCACCAACCCCTGGAGTTCACTCAGACTCACATCCATCAAGTCAGTGATGCCATCCAGCCATCTCATCCTCTGTTGTCCCCTTTTTCTCCTGCTCTCAATCCCTCCCAGCATCAGAGTCTTTTCCAATGAGTCAACTCTTCGCATGAGGTGGCCAAAGTACTGGAGCTCAGCTTTAGCATCAGTCCTTCCAAAGAAATCCCAGGGCTGATCTCCTTCAGAATGGACTGGTTGGATCTCCTTGCAGTCCAAGGGACTCTCAACAGTCTTCTCCAACACCACAGTTCAAAAGCAGCTATTCTTCAGCACTCAGCCTTCTTCACAGTCCAACTCTCACATCCATACATGACTACTGGAAAAACCATAGCCTTGACTAGACGGACCTTAGTCGGCAAAGTAATGTCTCTGCTTTTCAATATGCTGTCTAGGTTGGTCATAACTTTTCTTCCAAGGAGTAAGCGTCTTTTAATTTCATGGCTGCAGTCACCATCTGCAGTGATTTTGGAGCCCAAAAAAATAAAATCTGACACTGTTTCCACTGTTCCCCCATCTATTTGCCATGAAGTGATGGGACCAGATGCCATGATCTTCGTTTTCTGAATGTTGAGCTTTAAGCCAACTTTTTCACTCTCCTCTTTCACTTTCATCAAGAGGCTTTTGAGTTCCTCTTCACTTTCTGCCATAAGGGTGGTGTCATCTGCACCTCTGAGGTTATTGATATTTCTCCTGGCAATCTTGATTCTAGCTTGTGTTTCTTCCAGTCCAGCGTTTCTCATGATGTTCTCTGCATATAAATTAGACTTTATTTTGGGGGGCTCCAAAATCACTGCAGATGGTGATTGCAGCCATGAAATTAAAAGATGCTTACTCCTTGGAAGGAAAGTTATGACCAACCTAGACTGCATATTAAAAAGCAGAGACATTACTTTGCCAGCAAAGGTCCAACTAGTCAAAGCTATGGTTTTTCCAGTAGTCATATATGAATGTGAAAATTGGGTTATTAAAAAAAAGCTGAGCACCAAAAAATTGATGCTTTTGAACTGTGGTGTTGGAGAAGACTCTTGAGAGTCCTTGGACTGCAAGGAGATCAAACCAGTCCATTCTAAAGGAAATCAGTCCTGAATATTCATTGGAAGGGCTGATGCTGAAGCTGAAAGTCTAATACTTTGGCCCCCTGATGGGAAGAACCAACTCATTGGAAAAGACCCTAATGTTGGGAAAGATTGAAGGCAGGAGGAGAAGGGGATGACAGAGGATGAGATGGTTGGATGGTATCACCAACTCGAGGGACATGAGTTTGAGTAAACTCCGGGAGTTGGTGATGGACAGGGAAGCCTGGCATACTGCAGTACATGGGGTCACAAATAGTTGGACACAACTGAGCAACTGAACTGAACTAAACTGATACATCACATCTTTATCCATTCATCTATCAATGGATAATTAGGTTATTTCCATGTCTTGGCTCTTGTAAATAAAGCTGCAATGAACATAGGAATGCATATATATATTATATATATGCTGCTGCTGCTAAGTCGCTTCAGTCGGTCCGACTCTGTGCGACCCCATAGACGGTAGCCCACCAGGCTCCCCCGTCCCTGGGATTCTCCAGACAAGAACACTGGAGTGGGTTGCCATTTCCTTCTCTATATTATATATATATGCTTTGTTATATATAGTATATATACATATATATATATATTGCATTACTGTTTTTACATTCTTAAGGTAATACCCAGAAGTGCAAGATCTGGGTCATATGATAGTTCTGTCTTTATAAGTGCTGTCAATCGATTTGAAAAAATCAATAATAATCAATCAATCAATCTCTCCACTCTCCTGCCCATCCCTCCCATGTAGCAGGATTGATGAGTAAACATGGAACCTGCCTGAGACTGACAAAATTTCCTCCCTTCCACACATTTGAGCACACATCCTTGCCATGTTGAGAGGGGCTAAGTCTCTAGGACTTGGATGCTAGCTCTGGGAGGAGATGGAAGCCCAATCTGAGTTTTAAACTCAGTTTTATAATTCAATTCTGCTCATTCAAAGAGCTCTGCATTAGAGTCTGGGGTACACAGGGGTTGTTTACTCCCCATAAAGCTTCTCCTTGCATGTACCTCTTCAGGGGAAAGGGATTGGAAGATTAGAACTTGGGCAGTTCTGGGACTCTTGCCCAGAACATCAAAACCTACACTTGACCTAATAATATGCCATTCGGAGATGGGCGAAGGCATCACTAACAGGTGGCATTGGAGCTAGGTCTTCGAGGATGGATAGAAATCTGACAGGAGGATGAGAGTATTTATTCCTCAGGCTCCTTGAGAGGTAGGGAGGGGAGTGCATGGGGCAAGGTTGTGCAGGAGAGCGTTCCCACAGCCACGGAGGCATTCTCTACCTCTTTGATGTTCTCACCATCTAATTTGAGTTGTCTAAGTGATGGATGGGCTGGGAGGGCTGTTTCTCAGTGGGTAAGGAATTCTGAGTCTGCTGGGTCGGCATGTTTTTGGCAGGCTGTCTGTCTTGATTTGTTTCTTTGAAGGGCCATTGCTCAGAAAGCCTTTGTGATAGCAGAGCCTGGGGCTGCTTGGTTGTGTCTGTTTCTGTGCTCTAGCAGGCATGCTATCCCAGGCTCAAAGCTCTGTTATCTTTATTATTCAGCCTCTAGTAATTCCCCCCTGGAGGAGGGATAGCTCCAGCTGATTCCTGGGCAACTCCGTCCATTCAATGTTCAGTGGGATGGGGATTCTGAGATGGGGTGGGATCTTTGGCTTCACTGCTGGAGACCTGTTGAGTAGTTTGTGAACTCAGGTGGAGAATGAGATTACATAATAGCAAGGAGGATGGGTCATGTGTCGTATTACATCCATGCGTCCAATCACTCATGCAGCCTGTATTCACCAGGCTCTTATTTTGTCTCAGATACTAGGCGCAGATAAGACATGGTGCCTATTTTCCCCAGGAATAAGCCAACGAACATAGCATTTGAACATGCCATGTCAGAGGGAATTTCAGGGACTCTCTGGAGCATGGAGGAATGTTTCTGCCTTAGCCTAAGATGAGGCACGGTCAGGGAAGATTCAACCTCTAAGAATCCAGCACCCAAGATAGGACTGCCATAAGGACCCAATGACTATTTTAAGGATGCATGAACATTGTGTAGACAGTTAAGTAAAAGAGAACAGGTTTTATTGTTTTTATTGCTATATCTGGCCCCATAGCATGACAGAATCCTTCAAATAACTGTGGTGCTGAAAGATTTGACTCAGATCACCTTTGCCTCTAAACCCCAGCATCCAGCATTTTCCCACCTCATTTCTCTTCTCTGTTTTTCTCCCAATCTTCTTCTCTACCAATCCCCAAGCCACATTTTTCCAATACTACATTTTAGGTGGTGCAGTGGTAAAGAATCCACCTGCCAGTGCAGGAGGCGCAAGAGACATGGGTTCAATCCCTAGGTTGGGAAGATCCCCTGGAGAAGGAAATGGCAACCCACTCCAGTATTCTTGCCTGGAAAATTCCATGGACAGAGGAGTCTGGTGGGCCACAAAGTCCAGGGGGCCACAAAGAGTTGGACATGACTGAGCCAGGTGTACACACACTTTACCTAGCTTCATGTGGAAAACTTCTCTGAGCATGCTAATTTCATTGTCTCCTTCCTGCCTCCCACACAGGTGACCCCACCTTCCAACAGTGCTTCTAGGAGGGAGGGCAGGCTGTGAGCAGGGACCTGCTTGCACTCCTCTGGCCTCAAGCCCCAGCAGTTTAAATGCCTGCCGCAACCAACATGACTTCCTAACGTTCTTTTTTTTTTTTAATTTACATCGCCTTTGGTGTTGAAGCTTTGTCATATGTTTATTGGCTATTTGATGTCCTCTTTTTAAAAAGCAATTTTATTTATTTACTTTTGACTGCACTGGGTCTTTGTTGCTTTGCCCGGGCTTTCTCTAGTTCAGAGAGCAGGGGCTACTCTCTAGTTGGGGTGTGCGGGCTCCTCATTGCAGTGGCTTCTCTTGCTGTGGAGCACAGGCTCTAGGGTGAGTGGGCTTCAGTAATTGTGGTGTGGGGGCTGCACGGCATGGAGGATCTTCCCAGACCAGGGAAGATGTGTCCCCTGCATTGGCAGGTGGCTTCTTATCCGCTGTACCACCATGGAAGTCCTGCAACTTTCTTAATGTTGTCCTCTTCTCACTTTGTAAATGGAAGCCTTATCTTTCCCACTCTGTTATAATCTACTGAAGGCCAGGACCAGCGCCCTTGAAAGCTTTTTCTGTGCTCCACACAGGCTGGCATTGTGAGAAGCACTCAGTGTTTGTCATCACTTTATCAAGAGGTTGATAAAAATGAGGCTGTTAATTCCATCTCTGGGACTTCATTTGCAATTAAATGGATGGTGATGCCTTGGTTATGGCTTAATTAATAAATTTAATAAACGTGAATTAAGGATCTATGATGAGTTAGATGCTACGTACAGGCTCCACAGAGATGAATGGCAGGTCCTTGCTCTCAAGGAGTTCATAGTCTAGTAGGAGAGATGAACATGTGCAAACAGATATTTATAATACCATGGATAATTGCTACAGAATAGGTTTGTTTAAAGGACTGTGAAAACCAAAGGAGGGAGTGAGAGACTATGCTTGCTGACATGATGGATTATCTTCATTTTGAAGGATGCAAACAAGATTTCCAAAGGGGTAGGGAGGAGCATTCCAGGCAGAATAAGAGAGGGTACAAAGATCCAGAAGCATAGTGGAGTGGGAAGCTTCTTTGGAACAACTTGGGCATCTCAGTGTGTCTAGGACATGGGTGCTGTATTGGGGAATGGTGTCAGATTGTGCAAGCCCTTTCGTACCAGCTCATGGATTGAGACTCTATGTGGTACTCACAGAGGGCCAAAGGAGGTTTCCAGACATGTGAGTCAATGCCATGATCCTGTTCAGAAGACACCCTTTGGTCTCTTTCTGTCTGGAGTGCCAGGAAGGGATACACAAAGGCCAAGAGAGGCCGAAGGAGTGAATGGATTTAGGAAGAGAAGCTGATGGCAGAGGTCGGTTTACAAGGAAACTCTAATTATTCTCTAACATATTAATACTACTTTTGTGGTATAGAGAACCCATCAACTGTAAGAGGAGGGATGGAAGAAATGGGGAACCATTAACAAAGAAGGGGAGATTTTTTTAAACTGACTTTTTAAAAGGTTTTCCTAAAACATATATATATACATATATATATATATATATGTGATAGGTATATCATTCATGATATAGACATTAGCATCAATTAGATTCGTTGTAGGTACAAGGAGAAAAACAATTTAGAGAGTAAATGGTTAAGGACAACTTAGAGCTTTCTCTGTTAATGCTTAACTATCATGGATGATTGCATGGTTTGTTCTGGTCTCCTAGTCATATGTAGAATTAATCCATATCTAACCTTTTTTGCATAGCATGTGAACAGACAAGCCAGACCTGCAGGCTTGTCCACAGCTGTCCAGCTGTGCACCCCGTTTACCTCAGCAGCTTCCTTCCATCCTGGACATCCTTTCCCTAGCCTTCCTGCCAGGGAGACCCTCCCCTGATTCTGCACTGTGGGTGGAGATAGGACAGACATTTGCCATGAGAAACATAATTGCCAGGGGGATAGTCACTTGTGTCCTCCAGACCAGTGAGCACATTCACTCTGCTTTGACATTTCGGCAGGAAGCCAAATTTCAGCTTGGAAGTTGCGTGGTGAGTAAGGAGTCCCAACAACTGGAGATAGACATGTGCTGGAATAATGGATGCTGCTGAGTTGTCTGATGCCCCCATGTCCCCAGAGGAATTTTCCCACCCAGACACTCAAGCAGCACCAGTCTCCTGGTGGCAATTTCCCTGAACTTGTAGACAAAACTTTCAGGAAAAATGTTATTTGAGATGCTTGTGTTACTGGTGGTGAAATAGGGAAAGGACTGGGCAATAACAACCTCTGGTTTCAAATCAGAAGTTCCCACAGCCTCCTCTTGAGATTTAATTAATTTACTAGAGCAGCACATGGAACTTGGGGAAATGCTTACATTTCCTAGTTTATTAAAGGGCTTCATAAAGGATGGGCTTTCCAGGTGGCTTAGCAGTAAAGAATCCATCTGCCAGTGCAAGAGATACAGCTTCCATCCCTGGGTTGGGAAAATGCACTAGAGAAGGAAATGGAAGCCCACTCCAGTATTCTTGTCTGGGAAATGCCATGGACAGAGGAGCCTGGCAGGCTATAGTCTACGGAGCTGCAAAGAGTAGGAAATGACTGAGCGACTAAACAGCAACAACAGCATCACAAAGGGTGAAGAGGAACAGTGAGATGAGGAGACGCCTAGGGCAAGATCCAGGAGGGTCTCAGGCACAAGAGATCTGTCTCCATAGTGCGGGGGGCTCCCTTCTGGGGTGGACATATGTGCCAGCCTGGAGACTCCCAAACCCTCTACAGTTGGGATTTTATGGAGGCTTCCTCACAAGAGCACAATCGATTATTAACTCCATTTTCAACTCCACTCCCCTCTCTGGAAGACTGGGTGTGGAGATGGGACTTAAAACTGAACGTTCCTCATCATTGCTTGGGCTTCCTGGTGACCAGCTCCCAGCCAGAAGCCCACCCGAAGTCCCCTCCATGGAACAAAAGACCATCCTGTGCTCTTATGACTCAGAAATGTACAAGAGTTGTCAGAGACGAGATCAAAGTCAAATATGAGAATATGAGATGCTCCTAGCATTGTTATAACTTGGCAACTTACAAGGGTTTTAGGAGCTCTGTGACAGGAACTGGGCACAGAGACCAATGTGCATATGTTCTGTTATTTTCTATTCTTTCACACAGTCTACTGAGTCAAAATCTCTTCTGGAAACACCCTTAAAGACACACCCAGAAACAATGTTTAGGAAAATATCTGGGGACCCGGTGACCCAGTCAAGTTGATGCAGAAAATGAACCATCACAACACTGAAGATCAGAGAAAGGTTAAGTAGATTATGGTACCTTCTCAAGAGGCTGTCATGTTCTGTGATGGCCTCTTTTTTTCTTTCTGAAGTTTGCTTTTTCTGGCTCAGCTGGGCCCTCACCACACATCTCACCGGCAAATAAGCTGTAGCTTTCCTTCGTTCAGTTCAGTCTCTACCTTGGGTCTTCCAAACAGACATTTTTCCTTCTGCCAGCAGAGTGGGATCTGAGGAGAAAGAAGAGAGAAACACGTGTGGTCAGTCTGCACTATTTAATTGGAAGGACATTGCTCTCTAAGTAAAAAACGAAGGTAAGAGTAGTAAAAACACTCACGTATTCCATTCATCCAGGAATTCCACTTAATGTAAGTAAACAATTAAAAAAAATAGGAAGAGCTAAAACTAGAGAATTTCATGGACAGAGGAGTGGGACAGGCTGGAGTCCATGGAATTGCAGAGTCAGACACGACTGTGCAACTAACTTTCACTTTCACTTTCATCACACTACAAAATTGATGGCAATGCAAAGTCCAACAATATAGAATCACTGATTTAAAATACAGTGAGTGCATGTAAGACAGTACTGGGTAGCTTAAAAAAAACAGATGATAGGACTGCAATGATTCCTGGAAACATTTTTCTGTTATAATGCTAATTTAAAAAGCTGGCTTCAACTGTGTAAAAATTTATTAGCACAAGAAAAAACAAAGAGATCTAAAAGACAAATTCTAGAAACTGTATAAGTCCTGGGATATTTCGAGTGATGTGTTTCCTTCAGTTCTGAAAAAGTTCTCTAATGTTGTCACACTGGTTTTGCAATTAAAAATAAAGACATGCTACCAACACTGGCCTTTATAATTGGTTATTTTTGTGTACTGAGACATTGAATGAATTATATTTGAACGTGACCATTGTATGCCTTCCAGGCTTAGTGTCGGAGGCCAAGGAGCCTGGCACCCGTGGCTGGCCTGTCCTCACCATGAGAGCGTTTTACCCCCTGCAGGCAGCAGGAACATGAGAGACAAGCCCAGCAGACAGTGTGGTTTTGTGCCTGTGAGTCGGTTGTGTCAAAATACATTGTACTTCACGCCCTTTCTGACTCCCAGCCCCAAGAGACACATAGTTCCTTCCTCGCAACTTGCTCAAAGCTTTCTGGTTTTGTTGCTTTGTAAATATGAAATTCATCCCGAAATTTGGAGTTTCTCATGACCTGAGAGACCCCGCCAGCTCTGCTCCGAGCATGCACAGAAGGGAAAATGTGGTTCTTGTTTTCCATTCCAGAGCCTGCACCCCATGATGTAGTCAAGCAAATCACCCAAGGACTAGATGCCATGATGGACATGCATGTGACAAGCAGCTCCAGGTAATGCTCTGATGAGTGGCTCTGAGCACAGCACAGACCAAAACCCAGTGCTCCGAGACCAGCTAGCTAACCAGCTTAAGAACTAGTGGCTCGGATGTGAGCACATCAGGTGGAGATGGAAAGGACTAGAAAAGTTCTCTAAGCCTACCTCCTGCGCTTGGCATAAACCCTCTCACCCTCCCACCCCTGTGAAGCTGTCAACCAGCTGCGGCCTGACTGCAGCCATGAGAACACACCTCTCAGAGGGCAAGCGGCTGTCAGAATCACCTTCCATAGCTTGTGTTTCATGCTGCTCTCAGGGAGCACCACTTCTAAGTCCCGTGACACAGGTACACCTATGACATGCCCAGCACTGCTCTAAATGTTTTGTATATATAACTGATTTTAGTGGCTTCCTGGATGGCAAAGTGGTAAATAATCCACCTGCCTATGCAGGAGATGCAAGACACACGAGTTCTACCCCTGGGTTGGAAAGATCCCCTGGAGAAGAAAATGGCAATCTGCTCCAATATTCTTGCCTGGAAAAATCCCATGAATGGAGGAGCCGGACAGGTTACCATCCATGGGGTCACAAAGAGTCAGACACTACTGAAACAATTATAATGGGCTTCCCTGGTGGCTCAGATGGTAAAGAATCTGCCTGCAAGGCTGGAGACCTGGTTTTGATCCCTGGGTAGGGAAGATACCCTGGAGAAGGGAATGGCTACCCACTCCAGTTGACAGAGCAGGACACCGAATAGTTTAAGTAACTTGTTCAGGGTCAAAGTTAACAGCTGGTGAGCAGTGATGACTCCATCCTGGGCTGCCTGGCTCCAGAGGTCAAATTCTTAGCTCTGTTGTATTGCCCATTGAATGTACATCCACCAGTGAGACCCTCTTCTGCCTTCTGGAGTCAAACTGCAAGAGGGCTTGACTCTCCTTTCACATGCTAAGTGTTCAAACATCATCATTCTGTATCCCTCCCTCAGTTGCTTTCCCCAGGCCACTAAGCCCTCCACACACCAAGCCCTGCATCTGCTGGGTCTCACCACTTCACTGCTCCTCAGAGCATCACCAAGCAGAAGTTCAATTGTTTTCTTATGTAAAATTGTTTCACATAATTCTGAAATTATGGGGGGGGCCTCTGACAGCCAAGCCTCCCAGGGGTCAACCAGATGTATGATTCTCCACTGGCTCTGTCTCAGCCCTTTTTAGGGTATTGGAAGGTCTGAAATCACTCAGAAAGGAAGGTGAAGACCGTAAGTGCATTAGGACAGGATTCCTCAATCTGATTTTCAAAGGAGACTGGCTTTTCATTTCCCCAGAGACTTAACAAAACTACCAAGTGAGGAGGAAAAGAAAAAGAGAAGGGGAGTAATTGTAAAGTTCAAAAGCAGGAAAAGAGCCACTGCTATTTCCTTTTCCAGATCACCACTATAAACTTGGCACCTGATGGAAGTGGTAGGGGTGGTGGTTCTGACTGTACAAAGTGTCAGATGCTGCTGATAAACTCTGAGCTATTAACAGGAGCTTCTCTGCTTGAGCTAAGTTTACATCATCCATGGAAAGAATCAACGTGAAGGAAAACAGAAGCCAGCAGCCAATCAGAACAGACACATGGACCATCAGAAAGGATCTGGCCAATAGGACGCAGTGTTTCTACCGAAATGCCATCCAGCACAGACCTTCTAATGAATCAGTTTGGTCAACGTTCACACCAATAATGTTTACTAAAAATTTTAAAATTACCACAGTTTCCCCCACACAATTGAAACAGAAAGTATATTCTACATCAGTGACATCATTTGGTGTCTCTCTCCTTTCTTCCTTCCTCCTTCCCTCTGTCCCACCTTATAGCAATCTCTCTCTCTTTCCTGTGTATTTAAAAAATTAATATGATAAGAGATCTTTTATTTTTTTAAAGATCCATTGAGATAGTTACTGAGTTTGCCTTTGCAATCTGGAAACTCATACACTTCAGATGTGGAAATTTTATTGAAATATTCTTCCCCCAAATTCTTCCATGCATTTCCTCTGTGCTTTGCTATCCCTTTTAAAATTAACGAACTAATTTTTGGCTGTGCGGGGTCTTCAGTGCTGCATGTGGGCTTTCTCTAGTTTCTCTAGAGCAGGGAGGATACCCTTCATTGCAACACATGGGCTTCTCATTGTGGTGGCTTCTCTTGCTGTGGAGCACCGGCTCTCAGGCACACGGGCCTCAGTACCTGCAGCACGTGGATGCCTTGAGGCACGTGGACTCAGTAGTTGCCTCGCACAGACTTAGTCGCCCCAGGCACATGGAATCTTCCCAGACCAGGCATCGAACCTGTGTTCCCTGCATGGCAGGCAGATTCCCAACCACTGGACCACCAGAAAGTCCCTCTGCTATTAATATTCTTAATCATCAAACTGATCCCCTATATTTCTCGTTTCTTTTTTTTTTCCACACCGTTTGTGAGGGAATCTCCCAAAATCATCTTCCAAAATCTATGTGGGGTTTCTCATCTTCTATCAAATTTTTAACTCCCCACAAACTGTTTCTCATCTAATATTCCTTTTTTCTTATAGCATCCTATTTCTGTTTTACTGTACAATATTTTCTCTTGTCTTTATGGACATAAATAAAAGGATTTTTAAGTTCATTTTTTAATTGAAGGATAATTGCTTTACAGAATTTTGCTGTTTTCGGACAAACCTCCACATGAATCAGTCATGGGTATATATACATATATCCCCTCCCTCTTGAACCTCCCTCCCATCTCCTGCCCCATCCCACCCCTCTAGGTTGATACAGAGCCCCTGTTTGAGTTTCCTGAGATATACAGCAAATTCCCGTTGGCTATCTATTTTACATATGGGAATATAAGTTTCCATGTCACTCTCTCGATACATCTTACCCTCTCCTCCCCTCTCCCCGTGTCCATAAGTCTGTTCTCGACGTCTCTTTCTCCACTGCTGACCTGCAAATAAATTATTCGGTACTATCTCTCTAGATTCCATATACATGCGTTAGTATATGATGTTTATCTTGGTCTTTCTCACTTACTTCACTCTGTATAAAAGGATGTTTAAAGTTCACTTCTCCTGCTTCCTTTCAAAGTCTCCTTTCCTGCCCCATCACATCATTCATGAAAGAGGTTTTCTTTGCTTCTTGATGGTCATCACTGCTGAGACACCACTAAGCTAATAGGAATCTGTGTGCCTGAGGAGAGCTTTTGACTCAGAAGGTTGTCTGATTGAGAGAATCCCAGCTATTGACATCAGAACATCTTTTCTATTGGCTAATCCATGTTCCTGAGAAATGATTTTGCTATCACCTTTCTGAAAGCGTAGCCTGACTGGCAGCCTTCCACAAGCCAAGAAGAATGATCTAATCATTCAATATATATGTTTCTACACTTTCTACACTTTCCCTGAATACTCTGCCACCTGATGCAGACAGCTGACCCATTGGAAAAGACCCGATGCTGGGAAGGATTGAAGGCAAAATGAGAAGAGAGTGGCAGAGAATGAGATGGTTAGATAGCGTCACCAACTCAATGGACAGGAATTTGAGCAAACTCCGGGAGATAGTCAGAGAAGGCGATGGCACTCCACTCCAGTACTCTTGCCTGGAAAATCCCATGGATGGAGGAGCCTGGTAGGCTGCAGTCCATGGGGTCGATAAGAGTCAGGCACGACTGAGCGACTTCACTTTCACTTTTCACTTTCCTGCATTGGAGAAGGAAATGGCAACCCACTCCATTGTTCTTGCCGGGAGAATCCCAGGGACGAGGGAGCCTGGTGGGCTGTCGTTTATAGGGTTGCACAGAGTCGGATACGACTGAAGCGACTTAGCAGCAGCAGCAGCCGCCAGGAAATAGTAAAGGACAGGGAAGCCTGGCATGCTGCACTCCATGGGGTCATAAAAAGTCTGACATGATTTAGTGACTAAATAACATTCTTTCCCTTCTTTTCAGTAAGTACCCTATCTATAGTTGTTCCTGGATTTTCTGAGTCCAGAACCCCTCTGGACTTGGTTCAACTCTCCAAGAAGGAAACCCCTAATCTCCTTCCAGGATGTTGGGTGATATCACCCGACAGTAGAGCTTTGGGAGGGACTCTTACTTAACCACATCTTACACAGAAATTTAACTGCTTCTCCCATTCTCAGCATCCCCTGCCTTCCCACTGTCAGAGGGCCTGATACCTCCCGAGGTTCTGGAGCTCTGCATGGCTGATGGTTTCAGATTTCTCTGTCCTGAAAAATTAGTTACCACTCACTTGTTCTCCAGCTTTCAAATTTTGTGCTACTGCTATTTTCTTTCCCAATTTCTTTGTTCCTTGGATCCATGCCTTTTTGCCCCCTGTATTTTTATTTCTGAGGGGCTTCAGGAGGAAAATATGATCAAAAAGCATACTCCACCTGATATATAATGAGAAGTCACAAGCTTCGAGTCTTTATCTCTTCCTTCATGTCAACAACTTATAGGAAAAAAATGGCAAAGTGTTGGCCCCTAGAGAAGGAAGACAAGAAGGAAAGGACTGCAGACTTTTCTCTGTAGATCCTCTTGGACAGTTCAAATTTTCACCATGTACTATACCCCAGTGTCCATTGTTGCACTATTTACAGCAGCCAAGACATGGAAGTAATCTAAATGTCCATCAACAGAGGAATGGATAAGGAAGATGTGGTACATTTTTACAATGGAATTACTACTTTAGCATAAAAAAAGAATGAAATCGTGCCACTTGCAGTCACACGGATGGACCTAGAGATTATCATACTAAGTAAAGTAAGTCAGACAGAGAAAGACAAATATCTTATGATATCCCTTATAGGCAGAATCTTAAAAGAAATGATACAAATGAACTTATTTACAAAAAAGAAACAGTCTCTCAGAATTAGAGAATTAATTTATGGTTACCATCGGGGGAAGGGTAGTTAGGGAATTTGGGATCGGCGTGCACACACTGCTGTGTTTAAAATGGATAACCAACAAGGGCCTACTGTAGAGCACAGGGAACTCTGCTCAATGTTATGTGGCAGCCTGGATGGGAGGGGAATTTGGGGGAGAATGGATACAGGTATATGTATGGCTGAGTCTCTCTGCTATGGACCTGAAAGTATCACAACTTTGCCAATATAAAACAAAAAGTTAAAACAATTTTCACCATGTGCAAAAATTACCTTTGCAAACCTAATCAGCCAATATAACAAAACAAAAAAATCTTCTGTGAACATCTTTCTATTTGCGACTAGCCTATGTTAGGAAAGAGTATTGTCACCGGGCGTTTCTTTGTTCAGTTTGCTGCAAAGACATAACCCCAAATTGCATTATTTTATAATCTGCATAATTTATGCAATTTCCTTCAACCTTGAATCAAGGTTAGAGGGAATGTTATTGATCACCGAAGGCTGTCGGTGGCTAATATCCAAGGGTGGCATACAGATGGGTTGACATCTAAGTGTGACCTCTTAGTTAAGGACCAGCGTCTGACCTGGCTGCGGCCACTGACCCTCCCTGCTCCAACACACTCTGCAGTCTCTGGCAGAGCTCACGGAGTAATGGTTAACTGAATAAACATTGTATCTTCCATGACATGAGTTTTCAGTAATCAGTAGGAAAACAATGTTGAACGTACCTCCATCCTACCTAACACACGTTGGCCAAGAATCAGTTTATACTCAGCTGACCCGTGACTTTGTGCAACAGTAAGGTAAAGGTCAGTTGGTACGGGTTCCGTGTGTTACTCACTGAGAACCTACAAGCACGAGGAGGGTGTTCTAAGGAAGGAATCTTGCCGTGGTTTGTTCTGCTTTCTCCCTGTGAGCGTAAGATTTGTCATTACTTTTGCATCTGCTATTACAAGATTCTCAGGAGCAGTGTGGATTGTACCCGTTTTGCTATCAGAGACGCAGTCTTGAAGGATGCCTCTGCAATGTTAGCCTTTTGTATTTTCCCTTTAAAAATAAGATCCACATACCACCAGACTGGAAAATGTTCTTTTATGTTTGTCCTTTAAACATTCGATTAATATAGTGAAAAGCTTTGTTTGCAAGCGACACAAGAGCTCTGCTGGCTTCGCACCATGCTTTGTGATGAACTCAGACGGAGCACAGGAGACTGGAAGTCACTGGAGTGACCGTTCGATAAAATCCTACTTTCCGAGAGTTACCATCATGCTTCCTCTTCACTTTTTCCTTCTTCAGTGCCTTGTCCAAAATAATTAAATTCAGAGTCTTGGTTACTATTTTTTTTAAATAATTTTATTTATTTTTCACTGTGCTGGGCCTTCGTTGCTGTACAGGTTTTTCTCGAGTTGCATCGAGTGTAGGCTACTTCCTAGTCCTGGTGTGTGGGCTTCTCATGGGGGCGGCTTCTCCCGTTGCAGAGCTCAGGCTGTAGGATTCGCAGGCTTTAGTAGTTACAACACATGGGTTCGGTAGTTGCAGCTCCCAGGCTCTAGAACTCAGGCTCGATTGTTGTGGTGCATGGGCTTAGCTGCCCTGCAGCATGTGGGATCTTTCTGGACCAGGGATGAAACCATTATCTCCTGCACTGGCAGGCGGATTCTTTGCCACAGAGCTACCAGGGAAGCCCTCTATTTATTTTTATGACATTACTTTGAGACCTATAGTATTTCTATTTTCCTCATTACTGTGTTTTAATTTTTTTATTTATTTTTATTTTTTATCCATGCCACACAACATGTGGGAACTAGTTCCCAGCCAGGGATTAAACCTGTGCCCTCTACATTGAAAGTGCAGAGTCTTAACCACAGGAATGTCAGGGAAATCCCTCTTTGTGGAAAGTCCTTTTCATTACTATTTTTAATAACCTTTTCTAAGAATGCTACTGCTGCTGCTAAGTCACTTCAGTCGTGTCCAACTTTGTGCAACCCCATAGACGGCAGCCCACCAGGCTCCACCATCCCTGGGATTCTCCAGGCAAGAACACTGGAGTGGGTTGCCATTTCCTTCTCCAATGCATGAAAGTGAAAAGAATAGTTTTAGATTTACAGAAAAGTTGTGAACAGGGAGTTCCCATATATTATTACACACCCAGTTTCCCTTATTTCCAGCGTCTTATGTTGCTATGGTTCGTTTGGCACAACTACTGAACCAATGTTGATTCATAATTGTTAGCTAAAGTGCACACTTTATTCAGATTTCCTTAGGTTTTGCCACATTACATTTTGTTGTCATGTCTCTTTCAGCTCCTCTTGTAGGTAACAAGTTTCCCAGGCTTTGCTTATCTTTGGTGACCTTGACAGTTTCAAGGAATGCTGATCAGGTATTTTGTAAAAAAAAAAAAAAAAGTGCCTCAATTGGGGGTTGTTGTTTCTCATACATTTACCAGGGTTATGGGTTTGGGGGAGGAAGTCTGCAGAGGCAAAATCCTATTCTCATCACACTCTATCAAGAATTCATGCTATTAACATTACTTGTCACTCATCACTGTGGTTGTTAACTTTGATCATCTGGTTGGAGGTGGTGTTTCCAGGCGTTTCCACTATCAAGTTACTCCTTTTCCTTCCCTTTCCACAGTGCCTCCACACTCAACCTCCACAATGTGTCAAATTTATCATTTAAATACTCCTGTTGGTCTATGGCTCAAGATTCTGTTCCAAGTTAGCAAGTCTCAGGTACTGTGTCTCCCTGGACGTGCCTGACTCACCAGGTTTGGGGATGGTGGTTTGCTCTAAAGCCTCAGCTCTTTGATGGATCCAAGAAAAGTCATTCATTTCTTTGTCTATCTTTTTTCTTATTTTAAGGATGACAGTGACAGTTTTCAGACATTTTACAAATTAGAGCTAAAACTGGAAGTCTCTTTACACTATTTTTACACCTTAATGAATCAGCATGAGTCACTAATCCACTTTTGTGCATCTGGGATAAACACAACCTGATGTGACCAGGGAAGGCAAGAGGAATGAACACAAATACAATTGTCCCTCGGGATCTGTGGGGGATTGATTTCCGGGGCCCCCAGGATACCAAACCCTGCAGACATTCCAGTCTCTCATATGACATGGCACAGCATTTGATGTAACCTATGCACGTCCTCCCGTACACTTTAGATCATCTCTAGATCCTTCCATACACTGTAAATATTATCTAAGTAGTTTTTCTCGTTTCTATTTCAAGTTTTGCTTTCTAGAAATTTCTGGACTGTTTAAAAAATAGTTTCAATCTGTAGTTGGCTGAAT
The DNA here is from genome assembly GCA_006408695.1 of Aepyceros melampus. Classification (NCBI taxonomy): domain Eukaryota; kingdom Metazoa; phylum Chordata; class Mammalia; order Artiodactyla; family Bovidae; genus Aepyceros; species Aepyceros melampus. The sequence continues at coordinate 235,676 of SJXQ01003922.1, read as the reverse complement.
CCGCATATAGAAAACCCACAGCAGGCCGACTGTAATCACAAATACCATGAAGCCATGGTACTGAGATAACTTGACTCTGTGAATGGCACTGTAGCCAAGATGGACTGAGGCACATGCTGTGTGGTGCTCGTGCTGCCTTCAAGGGTTTAATGACTTATAAAGAAACAGGTTTCTGAGAAAAATCGTAAATCACACATATATATTCAGTAGGTATAACTGAATCACTTTGCTGTAGCCTGAAACTAGCACAACATCGTAAATCAACTATATGTCAGTAAAAAAAATAGATTGATAGATAAGTTGGAGGCACAATGATGGCATAAAGTTAAGAGCACTGTTATATATATTGATCTTATTATAATGTCAACTACTAAAAGTCGATCAGTGGACAGTTCGGTGATCTAATCATTGCAAAATCAAAAAAGAAGAAAACTTGACACTCATTGCTTTATTTATTTTTTTGAACTTTCTATTTTGTGTTGGGGTATAACCCAATATTCATTGGAAGGGCTGATGCTGAAGCTGAAGCTCTAATACTTTGGCCACCTGATGCAAGGAGCCAACTCACTGGAAAGAGTGAAGGCAGGAGGAGAAGGGAATGACAGAGGGTGAGATGATTGGATGGCATCACCAATTCAATGGGCATGAGTTTGAGCACACTTTGGGAGATGGTGAAATATAAGGAAGCCTGGTGTGTTGCAGTCCATGGGGTCACAAAGAGTCGGACACAACTGAGTGACTGAACAACAACAACGTAGCTGATTAACACTGTTGTGGTAGTTTCAGGGGAATAATGAAGGGACTCAGCCATACATATACACCTATCCATCCTCCCCCAAGCTCCCCTCCCATCCAGGCTGCCACACAGCATTGAGCAGAGTTCCCTGTGCTCTACAATAGGTCCTTGTTGGTTATCCACTTTAAAAAATAGTACAGTGTACATGTCCATGCCAAACTCCCTAACTATCCCTTCCCCACTGGTGACCATAAGCTTGCTTTCTAAGTCTGTGAGTCTCTGTTTTACTAGCAAGTTCATTTGTATCGTTTCTTTTTGATCCCACATATAAAGTATGTCATACTATACGTCCCCTTCTCTGTCTGACTTAACTTCACTCAGAGTGACAATTGCTAGGTCCATCCATGTTGCTGCAAATGGCATGACTGCACTCTTTCTTATGACTGAGTAATATTCCATATTTTTCTTTATCCATTCATCTGTTGACAGGCATTCAGGTTGCTTGTATGTCTTGGCTGCAGTGTAAACAGTGCTGCAATGTACATGGGAAGGCATGCATTCTTTCAGGTCTTTTTTCTCCAGATATATGACCAAGACTAGGATTGCAGGATTACATGGTTGCTTTCTTATATGCACTGATTTTGTTATAATGTCAGCTACTAAAAGGGTCTCAGGGGACAATCTGATGATCTAATCATTGTCAAATCACAAAAGGAGCTTGACCCTCTTTGCTTTCAAATCAAAATCTTCACCTTTGGAAAAATTTGCTTCCACTTATTTGGATTATCCCCAACACTTTTATTCAAAATTTCAATATTGACTTACCCTTGTGTAATTTACAACTAATTTATCCCAGAGTCTCACCATACAGCTACATTGCTAAATATTAGACTGCTTTCCTGGTGGCTCAGAGGTTAAAGCGTCTGCCTCCAATGCCGGAGACCCGGGTTCGATCCCTGGGTCGGGAAGATCCCCTGGAGAAGGAAATGGCAATCCACTCCAGTATTCTTGCCTGGAGAATCCCATGGACTGAGAAGCCTAGTAGGTTACAGTCCATGGGGTCGCAAAGAGTCGGACACGACTGAGCAACTTCACCTTCACCTTGGAAGAAATATATATTAGTAGTGAAAGGAATCAGTTTTATAAAGACTTATTATAAAGCTATGATAATTAAGGCAGATGGATATTTCCATAGAATATTCAAACAGAACAATGGGACAGAACAGAAAGTTCAGAAACAAGTCTACACATGTAAAGACATTTTATATATAATAGTCACAGATTTGTGAATTAATGAAGGATGGTTATTAATTATAAGCAGGGCTGATCTATTGATTTTTCATAGTTAAAAAATGAAAGTGGAACCCAACTCACATCATTCACATAGATTGGCAGAAATCGCCTGATGCCAAGTGTTAGTGAAGATGTAGAATGACAAATCAGCCCTCAAAAACATCACTGGTAGCATGATTTTTTTTAATTGCTATAAAAAATATTTTTTCCAGGTAAATTTGAGGATGCATGCACTGCTATCAGAAGTACCACTCCCAACCATCCACCCTAGAGTGGTAGCTCACAGTTCTCTTAGACCAAGTGTGTTCTTTTGATAATAAATAGTTTATAACATACTCTTTGCTATCCTTATGAAATTCATAAATAATAAAACTTACCTACACACATAATTTCAGAGTCAAGATAAATCAGAGAATCAAGGCTCTACTGTGAAGCAAACTAAATTGTGGCATAATTTTGAGCAAATGATCGAGAATAAGAAAGGAATTTTGTTTTCCTTTGTGGGTAGAAACATTCTGCTTTGAGGGGCATTAAATCCATGGCATCACCAGCTCAATGGACATGAGTTTGAGTAAGCTCCGGGAGTTGATGATGGACAGGGAAGCCTGACGTGCTGCAGTCCGTGGGGTCGCAAAGAGTTGGACACAACTGAGCAACTGAACTGAACTGAAATCCATGAAGAAGGAAAGATAATTCTGGAACACTACTTCATTCTTCCATTACAGATATCTACAAGGCTTCCCTGGGTTAAAAATCCACCTTGCAATGCAAGAGTCACAAATGGGATCTGTGGTCCAGGAAGATCCCACATACCTCTGAGAAATTAAGTCCATGCACCCCAACTACTGAGGCTGTGCTCTAGAGCCCATGAGCCGGAACTACTGAAGCCCACGTGGCTAGAGCCTGTGCTCCACAATAGGAGAAACCACCACAATGAGAAGCCGGAGCCCCACAACAAAGAGTAGCTAGCCCCTGCTCCCAGCAACCAGAGAAAAGCCCATATGCAGCAACAAAGATCCGCCACCGCCAAAATAATAACAAAATAAACAAATATTAAAAAAGGATATTTACAAAGTCATAAAAAAAAATCAACAAGAGGGAATTCCTTGATGGTCCAGCAGTTTGAGTCTGCACTTTCAATGCCGAGTGTGCAGGTTCAATACCTGGTCAGGGAACTAAGATCCCATAAGCAGCACAGTCTGGTGATAAATAAATTTTAAAAGGATGGGTTTTTAAAAAATCAATACAATGCCAAACTGTCATTTTAATGGGAAATAGAGTATAACCACCTGAGGCGGGTTTATTTCATTCCATTGTAGGTCCATTCATCTACTGATGGACACATGGGTTGCCTTCATTTTTTGGCCTTGTGAATAATGTTGCTGTGAACATGGGTATAGAAATGTCTGTTTGAGTTCTGCTTTCAATTCTTTTAGGTATGTATCCAGGAGTGGACTTGTTGGATTATTGGTAATTCTGTTTATTTTTTATTATTTTTTTTTTTTTGAGGAACCAACATACCATTTTCTACAGTGGCTGTAACATTTTACATTCCCACAAGCAATGCACAAGAGCTGCAACCTCTCCACATTCTCACCAATACTTATTTTCTGCTTTTTGGATGAGAGCTATCCTAATGGGTATGACCTGATGTCTCACTGTGGCTTTGATTTGCACATCCTTAATTATTAACAAGGTGGAGCCTCTTTTCATGTACTTGTTGTTCTCTTCTTTGGAGGAAGGTCTATGCAAATGGCCTTTGCTTGTTTCTAATAGAGTTGTTTGATTATTAACGTTATTGAGTTGTAGAAGCTCTTTATCTGTCCTATGTATACATATATTCTTACTGCTACGACTTGCAATCATACATGACTGCAAGTATTTTCTCCCATTCCATGGGAAATACTTCAAAAGAGCAGAACAATCACAAACAAAGCAGTGACTAAGGCAGACTGACACAGGCTTGTTGAGTAGCAAATTAAGTGCCACCAGGGGAATTGCTGTTGGTGACATGATTTTCTGAAATGGTGAATACATGGTCATGTTCTGAACCAAAATGCTTTAAAAAAGAAAAAAAAAATTCCACAGTAGTTACAGTCTTGAAAACCTCATTAAACTATGCAAAACACCTTGTGTGTTTTCTGCAAAATAAAGTTATTTTCTAGACAATTATCAACTGATTTCTCACCTCAAGGTCAGCCAGGACACAGCAAAGTCACAGGAGATGTCAAAGACAAGTCTTCATTTGTAAGACAGAGAAATAATTATAGAGCCATGCATGGGAATGACACCAGTTTCAAGGAAGGTGCCTCTCTTTGGGGGTGGGGTGGGCAAGAGGAGAATGAGACTAAGGAAGAGTGTGCAGGAGTGTAGACTTTATTCCTAATATTTTGTATCACAAACTGGGCAATAGCAACATGGGAGTTTAACATAAAACTTTATCCTTCCAGTCAAAAATGTTTTTGTTTTTATTTTTTTTTTAAATATACATTTTTTTAAGTCTTTATTGAATTTGTTACAACATCTGTTACAAAATAAAACAAGTTTTATGTTTTGGTTTTTTTGGCCAGGAGGCATGTGAGATCTTAGCTCCCCAACCAGGGGTCTAACCCACAACCTCTGCATTGGAAGGCAAAGTCTTAAACACTGATCTGCCAGGGAAAGTCCCCCAAATATTTTTCAACAAAAAACAAGAACAAAGATTCATGCAGTCTCTACTTCCAGAGAGACCTGGTTTTGAATCCCGGCTCTGTTACTTACAAGCTGTGTGATGCTGAATAAATCACTGAACTCGCCTGAATGTTAGTTTCCTTTTCCATAAAAGGAAGATAAAAGCAGAAGCCTGTACATAGGAATGCTATAGAATATTGAAACCACAGGATACATTTAAAGCTCTTAGCATCCTGCCTCATTTTATAATAAGCGTACCATTGTGCCAAAGAAGAGCAATCTCTGTTTAAATATGCTTTAAATAGTCTCCATGATTTTTTATTAAATTCTGAAACAGAGTTTACCAGAATAAACAAATATTTGCCTAATAATTGAAACAGAATACTGCTCACTGAGGCCAGTGAAAATTCCATTCAGTTATATAGTCACCCCCAATGCCTTTTTTTTTTTCACTCCAAATATACCATTTTTACTTTTGTGGTTTTTAAAAACTCTGCACCATTCTTCCATTTATTTATTTTTTTCAGTAGTGGTGGTAGTGATTTTTTGCTATTTTTTAAATAAGAAATCGTATCCTACCTTCTGTCTGATCAATGTCAAAATGCACATACTTGCCCTTAATGAAAACACTGAAGAGGTGTTCTTCAGTTACTAGTCAGATAACTCTATGTTGTCCAAATCTTATCAAAATTCTGTCTATGAAAATAGACAGTTATGGGGGAGTGCCTGAGGGACAAGCTATTCATCTATTCTCTACAAATGAGTTTTACCCTTGGATCACACCATACCATTGAGAACCATGTGTCTGAATGGCATCATTCTGACTGTTGTCAAATTCACTGGGCAGAATTGAACTTTGCTTGCTCTTCCGATATTGGCTTTCGCTGAGGAATGCGGTAGGAGGCAGCCCAGCAAACTCTGCTCTTCCACTTATAGCTGGGATGGAGGCCAGGATGTTATTCTCTGGATCAAAAAGTGTTTTCTTTATGAAGACCCGAGGGAGGGAATTTTTCTCAGGTCAGCAAGATGAAAACCTTGAGGAACTGGTTTGTCATTATCTTGCGGACGGTATGGCTCTTTTAACTGAGTTTATTTCTCTATTTATTTGAGTCTCTGGAAAATATACAGCCCAATCTTCAGCCTAGCTCCAGTGTCTCTATAAAACCATTTGGCACACATTCCTGAGAGGTGGGTCAATGCACCTTTGAACTGTTTTCTGACCCATATTATCTCTTTGTCCCAACATTTTCAATGATTTATTTCCCCTGCATTTTTGGAAGCTGTCTTTTGCTTATGAAACGAGATAGGAAGAGAGGAAATGGAAAAACAGGGCTAGAATAAAGGAAAGTGAGGGCATAAATAAGTAATAAATCAAGTAGATAAAAGTATGTGTTGCTTATTTTTTTATATTTCCCAGAGTACCTTGCGCTGCACTTTACAACTAGTATATGGTTGGTAAATGTTAGAGTTAAAAAAAAAAGATAAAATGTCTCAGCCTCTGGACCATTCTTTTTCCTGCTTGCACATAGCTATAAGTTCGGGCTAGATATAATAGAATTTGATTAATCCCTGAGAAGCAAAAGAGAAAACTTTGATAACTTCTGGTGATGTCTGATATTTCCTGAAGGAAATGTCCTAGCCATTCTCCAAAACTCACTGCAATGTCATCTAATTTATGAAAACACCCCCAAATTGTAAACAAATCCTCTCCATCTCCTCTGAACTCCTTCAGAACCTACTATCTTTCAACATTCATATAACTTAGCTTGTGACATAGATTAAAAGCACATAGCTGGTAGATAGAGAGAGAGATGATGACAGGTAGATATTTGGAAAGGGAAGAAACATGCTTATAGATATTTCTTCATATTCATAAGCATATTAATGATCAGATATTTGTTGAATAAATACTTATATAGGTAAATGAAAGTATATTTTATGGGTAGTTTTTTTTTTACAAACTTGCATTAAAACTCAGTTTCCACACAACAATATGAATGACTGTCAAAGGCATTATGCTAAGTGGAGAAAGCCAGACACAAGTGGCCACATCCTTTTGGTTCCATTTGTATAAGATTCTTGCAAGAGCAAAATTATGAGGATTAGAAAACACATCAGCAGTTACCAAGAGCTAGGCGTGAGAGAAAAAGTGGACTACAAAGGGTGCAAGGGAATTTGGGGGGCAATGAAACTCATGTGTGTCATGATTGTGTGGTAGGGGTTAGGTGACTGTATACATTTGTTGAAACACTCAGAACTCTACTCCCAGATTTTACTGCTTGTAAATTATGCATAAATTTAAAATAATGAGGACAAAATTTTGTTCAACATCTGCTGAAAATACTAAGAAGATTTTTCATTTTCATTTATGCATCAAGTGAATCCAATTCCCGGTCACCTAGACATGTAAAATCCTTCTTCTCTATGCCCACAGGAGATACTACTGCTCATCAATTAGGACATTTGTTTTCACTCTGAAGCAAGCAAGGATCTCATGCAGAATCATCAACAAAGCGCAGGCCCCAGACAGCCACCAACAACCTTTCAGTACTAACATGAGATAAAAATCTCTTTGCTGCCTGGGACTCATGTCACGCCAAACAGACACTCTCATTTGCTTAGTTATGGCTGTTCTAGGTGCAGGTGGAATGCTTCCACAAACAGTGACTTTTAGGGAACTAACTTTGTCTTAATCTTAATTTAGTGTCTATTTTTTAAAAACTAGGATAAATATAAATGTCAGTGCAGAATCGCAATTTGTCGTCTATAACCAAACATAATTTTCAGAAAACGTGTCTGCAACCATAAAAGTAGATCAATTGATCTCAGGGTATGTTGTGATGCAAGGAAGGAGATTTGGGGGATCCAGGAAAGTTCTTTTTAGAGAAATTGCTTTTAATCTGAAGGCCACGGGGAGTAGAAGGGTTGGCTAGTGGGCTGGACAAAGTTGTTCCAGGCAGAGGCCAGTGCTCAGATCTTGAAGTGGGAGAAAGTATATAGACTTGGCTTAATGAAAGACCACCAGTGATATAAGAAAAATCATCCTTGGAATACAGCAACTCAAGCTCAGGCAGAGCAGGTGGGCAAGGACCAGGACCCCCTTAGTCCACTTCATGGATTTAAAATGTATCTGAAAAGCATTAGAAAGCATCAAGTCACATCAAAGCATCCCCAATACTCTGGACCAATGGGCATGATGAAAAGTCAAGAAAAAAGAACTTTCAAGGTACTCTCTAAAATGAAAAAAATTTTTTCAAAACTCAGCAGCATGAGTTCCGCTAGTATTTTATGTCTATCCTTTACATGTCATTGCTCACACTGCCTCAATAAGGGATCTACATTTGTCTTCTCTGCTCAGACAAGAGCTTCTGGCGGACTTCCCTGGTAGTCCAGTGGTTAGGAATCTGCCTGCCAAATGCAGGGGACATGGGTTCCTTCTCTGGCCCAGGAAGATTTCACCTTCCTTGGGGCAAGTAGGCCCTTGCACCACAACTACAAAACCCATGCGCTGCAACTACTGAAGCCAGAGCTCCGTAAATCCCACGCTCTTCAACAAGAGAAGCCACTGCGCAGAGAGGCCTGAGCAAGGAAACTAGAGTAGCCCCCGATCTCTGCAACTAGAGAAAGCCCGTGCACATTAACGAAGACCCAGCACAGCCAAAAATTAATTAATTAATTGATAAAAGAGCTTCTGGTAATCAGTGACCACACCTAATGGGTTATATCCTCAAGTTCTGAAGCATAGTAGGTGCTCAATAAATTCTTGTTCAATTGAAATAAACATATAGCATTCTTAAGCCAGTTTCATCTATGAATTCCCTGTTGTGTCCAAAGGCACTGAGAGATTCAAAGTTAGAACACATCTGCCCAAGGGTAAACAGCCTTTTTGGATCTGTCATAAATAGATGCTGATCAGAATTACGCTGAGAATTTTCTGTCATGGTTCCAGCAATGTGGAGAAAAACAAAAGACAATGTGGAGATAAAATTACAGGTTATAAAGGATTATTTTTGGAATTCATTCAAAAGCCAAGACAGACACAGCAAAACATAACAGCCAACTAGTGATAAAAATCTCCCCTCTGTGGATCGAGAAGGAGTCAGAAAAGGCAACAGTAGCCCAAGAGTGGAGAATAAATCAAGCCAAACTTCACAGAAAGGAGAAGGGACAGGAAGAGAGTGACTGAGTTTCACAGAGAATTTGGAGGTCTTTTGAACTGAGCATTGGCAGAGAGCAAAATGGGGAAGACATAGCAGCAAAAAGAAGTTACAGGCAAAGTCACTGTTACAGGTTAAATGGAAAGTGAAAGTGTTAGTTGCTCTGTCATGCCTGACTCTTTGTGACCCTGTGAACTGTAGCCAGCCAGGCTCCTCTGTCCATGGGATTCTCCAGGCAAGAATACTGGAGTGGGTAGCCATTCCTTTCTCCAGGGGATCTTCCAAACCCAGGAATTGAACCCAGGTCTCCTGCATTGCAGGTGGATTCTTTACCATCTGAGCAACCAGTTCAGTTCAGTTCAGAGCCACCAGAGAAGCCCTCAAAATTCATGCTTCTTATAAAAAGGGAACATTTAGACAAAGCGATTTTCAAGGAGGGAAGATGCCTTATGCAGAAACATAAAGAAAATACCTCCATCTGTGGGGCCAAGGAGAGAGTTATGGATCACATTCCCTCCCTTGCGGCCCTCAGAAAGACCCGGCTGTTGCTTTCTAACATTGTCTTTTCTCCTCTTTAGATTCTATACAGTCCAAACTGGCTACACATCAAAATCACCTGAGGAACTTGAATGAAAAGCTAGACCCCACTCTGAGTTTCACTCGGTCAGAGGCAGGAGTCCATGTGTCTGCATTTTCACACTTCTAGGTGATGCACCTGATGACCTCCAGGCTTGTGGGTCACTGCTGTAGATTCAGTCCTCTCCTGTGGGCATATTTCCCTTTCAGAATTCTTACAGAATTAGACGGATGAGTCTACGAATAGTTAACCTACCAATGCAGCTGGGTTTATATGGCATCATAAAGGAATAAACTGCCCCATATTCATCAATTTATACAATTGGAGTCTCCGTTTTTTAATACACAAGGTGTTCTTTTGCTGCTGCTGCTGCTAAGTCACGTCAGTCGTGTCCGACTCTGTGTGTTCTTTTAGGTAAATCATTTCGGGTCTAAATCTTTCTAAAACATAAAGCCACTTTAAAAAAAACAGTGTGTCCAGTGGATTGTAGCTTGTTTTTAATCCACATTCTTCCTTCTTCCCAGAATATCACATGTTGCCACTCATCCATTATGTCTAAGGTCAGGGAGTCCCTTTCTTGGGCATCTTGTCCCCAAATCCAGCAGATTGGGAAAGGCACCCCTCCCTCTACTCCCATGACATTTCTGAGCGTTTCTATTGTCGTATGTTATCATGAGTGATCAACTCAGCTTGCTCCCCTACTTTGCTGTAGGACCACTAGTAAGGACTATTTTTGTTTCGAACAATAGAAGCCCATCTCTACTGATTTGTATGCATATATATACCGCATGAGTGCATGCATGCTCAGTCGTGTCCAACTCTTTGAGAACCAATTGACTGTAGCCCACCTGGCTCCTCAGCCCATGGAACTTTTCAGGCAAGAATACGGGAATAATGGAAATACCATTTTCTTCTCCAGGGGATCTTCCCAACCCAGGGACTGAACCCGCATCTCCTGAGTCTCCTGCATTGGCAAGCGGACTCTTAACCACTGCACCACTTGGGAAGCCCTAATTGGTGTAGGGGGAATAAAGACTATTGGATTGCTCTGTGTGACTGCAAAATTCTTGGGTAGATCTGTCTCCCTGGATCTAGGCACTCAGATGATGCATTCAGAAATCTGACTCATCTCAACTCTCAGTCCTATTCTCCTTTGTTCTGGATTTGGCCCAAGCAGATCCCCCTAGATGGCTGAGAGGATGGCCCTCAGAATCTCCTGGTTTCCAACCTACCTTTTAGCAAGACTGGCAGAAGAACTCAGTGCCAAGAGTTCTAGCAGAAGTTCTAGGACTGACCAACTCTGGGGCTGACCTGGGTCATGTTCCCTCCCTGAACCAATCGCTGTGGCTTGGAAGGTATGACACTGTATTCCAGCTGGCCACACCTGGCTCACCTGCACAGCCCTGGAGCCAGAGGTGGGGATCAGTATCTTCCTCCAAACCCCAGTGGATGGAAAATGGGAGGAGGAGTCCCTCAAGAGGAAACGAAAGTGTGATCATCAAAAGGAGAAGAAATAGACACAAGCACTAGAGGTATAGGGGCTTCCCAGGTGGCTCAGCAGTAAAGAACCCCACCTGCCAATGCAGGAGATGTGGGTTCGATCCTTGGGTCAGGAGGAGCCCCTGGAAAAGGAAAGGGCAGCCCACTCCAGTATTCTGGGCCTGGAAAATCCCGTGAACAGAGGAGTCTGGTGGGCTACAGTCCATGGCATTCCAAAGAGCCACACCCAACTGAATGACTAAACAAGAATGACAACAGAGATCCAGGACAACGGGGCGCCTTGAGAGCCGGCACCCTGCCTTCTCGCACATCCACACACTTCATCTAACATGGTACCAAACAACACATGAGGCAGAGTGTGTTTCATAAAACAATCACAAGTTAAGCAAGAGAATGCAGTCTAGGTTCTCATGAAAACCATCCACCGCTATCCTGGGTCATTGTGCATGAATGTGGACAACCTTACTGTATGGAACATAGGCCTCTTGGACAGATACACAGATGCTATTTTAATTTTTTGTAGCAGAGACACAATACTCGGCTCCAAATAGGCCTACGGGTAAAAGCATGGTCAGTCCTTTAATTAGGTATCCCTGGAGACCAGGCCCGGGAAATTGCAGGATGACAAAGCCAACAGGAGGGGAAGTGGAAATGTCACTCTCGTTAGTGGGGTTATGCACAGGCCCCCCGGGCCCTGGTGAGTGCCAGAGGTCAGGTTCCTACTGAGAACCTGGAGTGAGTGTGGGAGATGGGAGACAGAGCAGCGGCCAGGCCTGGGGGACGGGGACAGAGGAAGAGTTCAATTCAGGAGTGAAGCAGAGGGAGGGAGCCACACCTCCTGGGCAGACTCCAGCCCTACCTCTTGCTACAACCCCCTGGGGGACCCAAGGACTTTCTTCCAAGGTGATCCTGGAGTTGGCATGTTGTGGTTATTGCTTATTTATTTCCCATTTATATTAATGGACTCTTAGGAGCAACTTCTAATGATTACAGATGTGAACCCTCTGAGCAAGCCAAAGGGCAGGTGAAGGTGGTTTCTGGATAGCACTCCCTCCCCTCTGCCCCACACCCCAACCCACCTGCACTGCCTGGCCACACTGTTGACCCCAGGCGGTTCTAACTGCTCCCAGCCACAGTTTCCAGAAAGTTCCACTGATAAATATGTGGGCTTGTAGCAGGAAGAACAGGGTCTCCACTGAAGTTCTGAGTTCAAATCCCTGCCCTGTCATTTACCAACCATGGAAACTTGGGCTGGTCAACCCAAGTCTCACCTCTTGGTTTTCCCTTTGTTAAAAAAAATCAAATGGAAACAAAAACTTGAAGGGTTCTGTATCTATAAAGTCCCTGCCCTGACACTGGTAAAAACTGTGATGACTGAATAAGAGCCTTTAGAGACAAGGCCAGACCCAGACCTTTTGGGTGATCAAGCTTTCTAGCTGTAGGACACAGAATCTGATTCTGGCTGAGTTCAGGTCAATGGATATTGAGGTCTTATAGGATTAAAAGGAATTGGGAGACAGCAGAAACCAGAAGAGACCCAGAGCAGGGTCCCCCACCACACTGGTCCCATAACAAGAATCTGGCCAGGACCCTACAGCTGGGTGGGAACACAGCCATTATCTGGAGTCTTGTTTCTTTGCCAAGGAGGAATCATGTACTTGGTCCCGCCTGGGTCATGGGATGGCTGGACCCTGATGATGTTTCCATTAGATGTATCTAACAAGGTAGAGACAATTCCTCTAAAGAAACTAGAGGACCATTGAGAATGGGAACAGATCCCCAGCATCTAGAAGATGTCAGTGAAGATGAGAGACAAAGGCTGCATTTATAGGAGGAACTCCTCTTTCTCCATGAATCTAGAATCCCAAAAGGTCTGGACCACACGAACACCCATGGAGAGCATTCAAGATCACAGCCTGCTGACTTGGCCTCAGACAGTACCTTTATCTCTACTTGGTTCTTCACTGCCCTTGGCAGTTTCTCCATGAAGACCAAGAGTCTCTTGGTCATAAACCCTCCACCAAGTAACCTCAGGAGAAATCTTCTGATTTAGCACAGTTCATGAGTTTACCTGGGCTACTTCCCAAGTGGCTCAGTGAGTAAAAAAAAATCCACCTGCAATGGTAGAGATGCAAGAGATGTTGGTTTGATCCCTGGGTCAGGAAAATCCCCTGGAGAAGGGCAATGGCAACCTACTCCAGTATTTTTGTCTGGAGAATCCCATGGACAGAAGAGCCTGGTGGGCTACAGTCCATGGGATCGCAGAGTCACACAACTAAAGTGACTGAATACAATAAGCTTATCTACACAAACATCACAGGTAATACTGGTGGTCTACCAAACTGCACTGACAAATAATGCATTCAATGGTGGTCCCTGTTGACTAGGGACAGCACCTCTGGAATTTGCAGAAGAGGTGTAGGGTATAAGATCAAGGACTCAGATGTGAGTCCACACTGGGGGTCTTCTGCTTCTTAGCCCTCAAGCTGGGTAGCAGTTCTACTTTGCCGTCCACTCTCCACTTTCCCCACCTCCCCGACTCCTAAACCATACCCCACTCCCCACCATACACACCGTCACCCTCCACGATATTTTTCAGCCTCTCTGTCTGAGCACAGCATCCATCTCTGAGGCTGAGCCGAGGACCTCATCTCTGGGTTGATGAGAACAGACACTCCCTACCTCCCTCTTTCCACCCCCTGGTCTCTGAGGCTGCCCATGGCCCCTGCAGGTAAGCAGAGTGGAGATTAGAAATTATCTAAATCACAACAATTCCCTGGCAGCTTTTGTATGATTGCAGGCTCTGGTGCACTAAACTGTCCAGCTGGGTAATTGAAGGAAACATTTATTGAAATTCACATGCTTACAGTTATACTTAGCCCCTGGATATCAGCAAAGCTGACCTGAAAGAGAATAAAAAGCCCCTTGCAGCATTCCAAGTAATCATTCCATACAGGCCCTTCGGGGCTTAACTCTCTGGTCACGAGAGAGAGCTTTGATTCTTCCACCTTCCTGGAACCTCTCAGCTGCCACCAGCCACCAGCTGGGCTGCCAGGGCTCAGGCAGGATATGAAAATGAGACCCACCAATGCAACCTTCCCCGCTCATAAAAGGCTTTGCCCGAAAGTTGACATCACGGCATTCCTTTTCAGATTTCATTTTCTATTCAGGAAGAGGGGAACTTTGATCAGCTGGTGAGTTTCACACTGAGTGACAGCTGCAGTTAGCAGCAGATGGGTCTATAGTGTAAGCACCTGATGCAGAAGAGCTGACCTGGGCAAGATCACCCTGGACACAGTGCAGCTTCACAGAGATAAGCTGGAAAAATATGAGGCTCGGGCTGAGTGTGGCGCCTACAAACAGATGTGTCTTCTTTTTATGTAAAGCAGGACTCACGCTGATCTTGCTCCAACCAAGTTTTGTTGTTATTGTTCAGTTGCCAAGTCATGCCTGACTCTTTGTGACCCCATGGACTACAGCACGCCAGGCTTCTCTGTTCTCCACCATCTCCCGGAGTTTGCTCAAATTCATGTCCATCGAGTCGATGATGCCATCCAACCATCTCATCCTCTGTTGCCCCCTTTTCCTCCTGCCCTCAATCTTTCCCAGCACCAGGGTCTTTTCCAGTTAGTCGGCTCTGCATCAGGTGGCCAAAGTAATGGAGCTTCAGCATCATTCCTTCCAATGAGTATTCAAGGATTTCCTTTAGGATGAACTGGCCTGATCTCCTTGTTGTCCAAGGGACTGTCAAGAATTTCTCCATCACTCATGGCTAATTCATGTCAATGTGTAACAAAACGAATACAGTATTGTAAAGCAAAACAAACTAAAAAATAAAAATTAATTAAAATTAAAAAAAAAAAAAAAAAAAATCTTCTCCATCACCACAGTTTAAAAGCATCAGTTCTTCAGGATTCAGCCTTCTTTATGGTCCAACGAAAGGAGCAGTGACCTTTACAAGAGACTGAGCCGACCAAGTCAGAGAATAACAAAAACACTCAAAGTTATCAGAACTTATCTTCTGCTAGAGGTTGTCCCTCTTTCTAAGCCCCCATGATTTAAACCAGGGCTGAACTGGTTTAATTTTTTTTAAGAAATTATTTATTTATTTACTGGTTGCACTGGGTCTTCGTAGCTGCCGCAGGCTTTCTCCAGTTACAGCAAGCAGGGACTACTTTGTGGTTGCAGCATGAGGGCCCCTCACTGTGGTGCCTTCTCTTGTCGCAGAGCACAGGCTCTAGGGCATGCAGGCTTCAGTAGCTGTGGCTCAAGGGCTTAGTCATTCCACAGCATGTGGGATCTTCCCAGACCAGCGATCGAACCTGTGTCCCCTGCATTGGTCGGCGGATTCTTTACCACTCAACCACCAAGGAAGTCCCTGAATTAGGTTTTAATTCATAGGCCCATCCAAAATCAGTGGGGCTCCCTGGAGCTGAGGTCTGGGAAGTCACATTTGAGCTCATCAAGAAAGAAGACAATGTGAAATGTCAGGCTAGGGCTCTGGCGGAGCAGCCACAACATTTCTGCAAGGAATTGGTTCTCTCTGAGCTCAGCTGCCAGCAGTGTTGCAAGATGAGAACTCTTCCTGCTAAAGGGGCCAGGCCCCTGAAGCCACCAGGATGACACCCAACAGGAACCAGCCTGAACAGAGAGTTGTTAATACTCTTCTGGACCCTTGGTCAGCAGCTTAGAAGTAATATAATACCTCAAGTCCAGCAATCAGAAATGTCTTGACAAAGGTTTATGTCAAGGTTTATGTAAATCTCATGTCCCAAACTTTTTCAAGGAGATATTTTTTCTTTGAATCCCATCCAATAATCTCATCTTCCTGTTATGGGTTTTGTGGCATATTATTGCACCAAACGGTAAGCTATGGAAAAGTCTGGAAGGATCCAGAATCTTGGCACTGGAGCCCATTTTCTGGATCCATGCATAATCCTCCAAAACAAGCAATGAAAGACAAAACAAATGCCAAATGACACAAATCCTACTTATTAGGGGATGATGAAAGTAAATATTGCGACATCAGGAGGAACGTAGGCTAGAGTCACTAGGCTCATCTGGACACAAGGAAAAGATGCAGAATTTCTTGAGCAGCAGCAGGATCTAACCCAAAGGGAAAAGAGGAATGACTCGTGAGTCAAGGGAGACAACTTCAGACAGCTGCCCCTTCATGGGAGCCCAGGGTGGCTTGCTCCAAATCAGTCTGGGGGGTCCCTGGAACTGGAAAGTCCATGGACTGCTATTTGAAACTAACACCTTGACCTTGTTAGTCAGGTTGCTCAACTGGGAGTAAAGTTCATGCCTGCACTCCGTGCAACAAAAGGGTTTGCAAAGTAAAATAGACCGCATAAATCCTATTTAAGGGAATTACAAGAACCAACTGATTTTAAAGACTCTGGGACATTAATCTTTGGAATGAAGATGGATGCCACCAATTACCAGTGGGCTTCAGAGTTTCCACAGTGGTCCTCCAGGGCCTACTTGGAAACATGTTGTCAGCAATTAGTGGTGGCGTGTGTGTCTGAAATTTGGTGTAAGAAGTTAAGGGATTTTTCATAAAAAGGAACACATTTGAGTTAGTTCTAATGAGGTGGACGAACCTAGAGCATACTTTGCAGAGTGAAGTAAGTCAGAAAGAGAAAAACATACTGCACATTAACCCACGTGTATATGGAATCTAAAGGATGGTGCTGATGAACCTCTCTGCAGGGCAGCCACGGAGACACAAGAAGAGAGGACAGACTGGTGGGCACAGTGGGGGAGGAGAGGGCGGGACAAATGGAGAGAGCAGGATTGGAGCACA
>SJXQ01003922.1:154408-218521 GCA_006408695.1 Aepyceros melampus | reverse complement strand
CTGATTCATGCTGCTGTTTGGAAGAAACCAACACAATTTTGTAAAGCAATTATCCTTCAATTAAAAAAATAAACAAATTTTAAAATAAATTTAAATTAGAAAAAAAAAGAGAGAAGTTAAGGGCTTTTTAAGAAAGTAACTCAGGTTAGCCTACCCCCCACCAACAGGGGGTTTATTCTGTTTTAAACAATGCTAATCTAACAAATAAAAGCTAGATTTATAAAGCAAATAATATACTCTAAAAGAATTTGCTGTGACATTGCCAAAAATAGTAAGTTCCTTCACTGCTGCTGCTGCTGCTGCTGCTGCTAAGTCGCTTCAGTTGTGTTCGACTCTGTGTGACCCCATAGACGGCAGCCCACCAAGCTCCCCCGTCCCTGGGATTCTCCAGGCAAGAACACTGGAGTGGGTTGCCATTTCCTTCTCCAATGCATGAAAGTGAAAGGTGAAAGGGAAGTCGCTCAGTTGTGTCTGACTCTTCACAACCCCATGGACTGCAGCCTACCAGGCTCCTCCTTTCATGGGATTTTCCAGGCAAGAGTACTAGAGTGGGGTGCCGTTGCCTTCTCCAGTAAGTTCCCCTACTAAATCTAAAATTTGACTTTTTCAAAAAAATAGGCTTAAGGACATCTTCTTAAAAAAAAGTCAGTTATGTAAAGTGATCCATATCTCTGGGACAGATTTATGTCAAGTCTGGGATATTTCACAGGCTCTCCTGTAGGACCAACCCTGTGAAGATGACTCTGTGGGTTTTCACAGACAGGTGGTTGCCCCTGGTTTCTGTGCGGATAACAGCTCAGCCTGCTGGCTGCTCGCTGGAGTGTGTGCACCTCTGTACAAGTTCTGATCCATTTACACATTCAACAGGCGTGTACTGAGCACTTGTTGCTGCTGTTTGACTCTTTTGCAACCCCACGGACCATAGCCCACCAGACTTCTCTGTCCATGGAATTGCCCAGGCACCTATAAGTTATTCAAGTAGAGCTGCTCTGTGCTGGCACTTTAGACTCAACCCTGTTCCAGGTGAATCCCCACTCTGCTCACAAACAGCACTTTCCCAGGCAAGTGGGCACTGCCGCATCGACGTTGGAGGTGACACGCCCAGATTGCAATGTGACGGTAAATTCTGACATTTTTAATATGCACACCCAATTCAGAGAAGGCTTCTCTGGTGGCTCAGTCAGGAAAGAATCCACCTGCAACGCAAGGCAGGGGTTGGGAAGATCCCCTGGAGAAGGAAATGGCAACTTACTCCAGTATTCTTGCTTGAAGAATCCCATGGACAGAGGAGCCTGGTGGGCCCCAGTCCAGGGGGTTGCAAGCATTGGACACAACTGAGCTACTGAACCACCACCACCACCCATTCAAAGAAACACTTAAACATGTGTACAGGAACCAAATACAACAGTGTTCATCAAAAATGGAAAGTACTCCATAGTATATCAATAGAGAGAAGCATATAAATCAACTGTGGTAGACCCCTACTGCGGAATCCCATGCTGCAATTACAAGGAACAATAATTGTTGACTCATACAGTGCTTCCTATGTTGATCACTGTTCTCAGTTCTCATGTATAGAGAGAAAGGCCTAGAAAAATACATATTAAAATAGTAACTGTGTTTATCTCTAAGAAGGGAATTGGGAAGTAATCAATAATAATTATAAAGTATTCATGCATTACTCAGAGTAACGTTTGCATGTATATTATTTAAGTAAAAAAAAATTATTTTAAAAATGTGATTCTGCCACTCAACTCCCCAATAGCACCTAACATTGCCATTCTTTTTAATCACTGACTCAGATCCACCGTATTATAGTCTGTGACACTTCCCTTTCCTTTATTTCTTCTCTGTAATCAAAGAGTTTTCAAGCACCATCAAATTCTTCTTGAGATCAATGTTGGGATCAATGTGCTGGAAATTGCTGTTAATAGGCAAATGTTACTTGAAAGGAAAAGCAGATTAGATGTGTAAACATGCAAATCAATAACAGATACCTGGCTTGGAATTAGTTTGTCTCATGGGCACCCACAGAGTTAGAAATGCATGAAGGAGAGCCCCCTGTCCCTAGGGATCTGATAGGGATAGGGAGGGGGCTTCGGAGGATAAAGAAGGAAGCACGGGGGTCAGCAGGACATTTGCTAAGCACCTGGAGAGAGAGGGTGTTCTCAGGAGGGTTCTTAAAGCTCAGAACGGGGCAAATAGTATGCACCTGGGAAGGTCTTAGAGGTTGTCTCATCTGACCCACCATTGGGTGCAAACTTGAAGCTAAGACCTGTGCCCATTTCTTGGTGTTCCTAACACTTGGCATTCATGTTGCATGCTAAGTCGTTTCAGTCGTGTCTGACTCTTTGCGATCCTATGGAATATAGTCCACTAGGCTTCTCTGTCCATGGGATTCTCCAGGCAAGAATACTGGAGTGGGTTGCCATGCCCTCCTCCAGGGGATCTTCCCAACCCAGGGTCTCCTGCATTGGCAGGCAGGTTCTTTACCACTAGCGCCACCTGCAAGGCCTGGCAAAGACAGGGAGCTCGATAAATGTGGGTTGAATGGATAAAATATATAGACGAGGAAACCAAGGCACAAAAGGTGTAGTCATTGGCCTGGGCTCCCAGAGCCACAGAAGGTGGAGTTGGGAATCACCCCTTCCTGGTCTCCCCATTCCCTGATCCAAGCCCCCATCCCACTCTGATGCACTCAGCCACATCCCCTGGAGCTGCCAGCCTGCCTTTTACGTACAAATCCTTGGCAGCCTCAAGGCATACCCACACAATTGTTTCCACTCTGCTGTCTTAGGATTCATTTGTAAAGCATGAGTATTCTCCATCCATCTCAGTAACCAAATGCCAGGCCTGCAGCTGCTCGCCCTGCTCCTTGCAGAGGGAGAGGGCCATGTGCTCTGTTATGCTCTATGAGTATAGTGTGCAAAGCTTCCAGAATCCACATGACTCCCTCTGACTGCATGCAAGGTTCCCCGAGGGTCCCAGGGTGCCAGGAAAGTAGAAAGTATATTAATTCAGTGAAATAAAACTGTCCCTCTCACCTTGCCTTCAGCTCTCGTCTCCGGCAGAGACTAGGGTGCAAGAGGCACAAAGACCCCCAAACAACATAAAGTGTGCTTGATTGTTCTCCCTGTTTCTGAACCCCATCAGGTCTCTCCTTTCTGAGTCCATGGAGAGATTCCTATTCAGATTCAGGGCTTCTCCTTCCTAAGAAGTCCTCTCTGCTTCCCCTCAAAGCCAAATGCATTTGCTCTGCCTGAGAACTGCCAGAGAACATCTGAGTTTTCTGGAGGTAGGACCTATATTCCTCAGGGCTTATCATGCAACCCACTTGCATTTTCCATGAAATGCAAGTGGACATCATTCCTTAAAACCCTTGAGAGAAGAGTAGGAATTTCTGTGTTATATTGAATTCTGAGGGCTTCCTGGTGTGACTCAATGGTAAAGAATCCCCCTGCAATGCATGAGACATGGGTTCAATCCGTGAGTCCAGAAGATCCCCTGGAGAAGGAAATGGCAACCCACTCCAGTATTCTTGCCTGGGAAATACCATGGACAGAGGAACCTGTGGCTCCAGTTGTGGGCTCCGGTCTATGGGGTGGCAAAGAATCGGACATGACTTAGTAAGCAAACAATAACAGCAACAGCAGCAACTACGGGGTTTACATCACTTCCACGTATAGGACAGCTGCTAGCTATCCTGATGTGGGGGTGGCTTCCCTGTGTTCACCCAGGTCCTGACATTGCATAGCAGGGTGCAGGACTGGAATTATGCAGAGCACATTCTGCATCTCACAACAGACAAAGCACCAAAGAGTGGAGGAAAGACATGAAATATTTGGAGCCATAAGCCAGTCTGTGGGACATTCTCCCCATTCCATCAGACGAATAACTTTGTAAGCGGAAGATTTATTTTCTATCAATTTCTAGTCAAGACAGAAGTGCTCTCTTATGAGAGATATAATCAGAATAAAGGAAAGTGCATTTCCTAGCAGAAGAGGATATTCTTTCTCTCAAAGCCAGGCCTCAACTTTAGGTGTCTGGCAGGGCGAGGGGAGTGGGGGTGATGCCTTGCTTCCTGTTGCTGTTTTCTCTCTTTTCTTTGTTCCATCTTTTCTCCATCCAAAACTCTTCTTGTCCCTCTGTTGTCTTTATCTGGAACAGGGTCGCTCAGCTTTGCTACTATTGACATTTGGGGCCATAACACATTTGCTGAAAGGTTCATTTGGAAAACAGATGAGAATAGCCAGGACAACTTTAAAGAAGCAAAACATAACCAGGTATGAGAAGAAAAGAGAAAATCCTCAATATGGTGTTGGTCCTTGAACAGACAGAAAGACCAAGCAATGGAAGTGGAGACTCAGCAACAGAAGAGTCTTCAGGCGGTGGAAGAAGCCCTAATATGTGGTTACACTCAATAGATGACTCAGGGATCAATTCCTTTTCCCCTTGAGCTGGGTTTCTGCCCTCCTGCATCAGGGTTTGAAGTTTAACAGAGGCACTGAATGTCATGAGGACCCTTAGACCTGATTGATCCTAATCCTGACATCTTCGGGATTCCCAGGTGGCACTAGTGGAAAAGAACCTGCCTGCGGATGCAGGAGATGCAAAAGACTTAGGTTCGATTCCTGGGTCAGGAAGATCCCCTGGGGGAGGAAACGGCAACCCACTCCAGTATTCTTGCCTGGAGAATCCCATAGACAGGGGAGCCTGTGGGCTACAGTCCATGGGGTCACAAAGAGTAGGACACAACTGAAGCAACTTGGCTGCACAAACACCTCTCATCTTAGAGACGAGGCAGCTGGAATCTAGAGAGTTTCTCCCTTTTCCCACTACTATTGGTGGTGAGATGACATTTCAAAGGATTAGTCAATATCACATTTACTGCTACACACCAGACACGTGGTAGAACCCCTCTGTGGGCATGTTTCTCCTATTCAGAATTGTCCTGGATAGTCTGATGTGTTTTATTTTTTTCATATGAACTTTTCGATCAGATGAGTTAAAAATTTGACGTGGTTTCAGTTCTGATCTTGAAGTTTGAACCTGATCCCTCTTAATACTGACTTGTCTGTAAATTAAGATGATAATGCTCCTCTTGCAAGGTGTTGTTAGAAGTCCATGAACTGATACACTGAAGGGTCCTCCATAGGACCCAGCAGGAATTAGATGTTCAAATGTTTGTTGCTTAGTTTCTAAGTCATGTCTGACTCTTTGCGACCCTATGGACTGTAGCCCACCAGGCTCCTCTGTCCATGAGATTTCCCAGGCAAGAATACTGGAGTGGGTTGCCACAAATAAGTTATTAGTTCTTTGATGTACAAATAAAGCCAAAACCATCAAGCACTGCTGTAATAATTTCACCTAAAAGCAAGTCACTTCTAAGATACAGTTTCCATATCTGCACTGGATCCAAAAGTGGGACGTTCTGTACCATCGAACGTGGTTAAATATCATGTCCCAGTAGAAGCACTGAACTGTAGGGAAGAAACCCTGAAAAACTTTCTGCGGATGCAGTTAAAATTCCAGGCGCGGGAGGAAGAGGCAGAAAATTGTCCATACATTTCCTCTGATTCAGAAAAATACGAGCTAAAGCAGGAAGCTCAATTCCTATTGTGGGGAGCAGCAGGGACTATTAGGGCTGTGTGTGCTGAATATATTTTTTGCATATTATCTTGTAAAGAGTGGCAAATTTGGCTTCATAACAGTGAGATCAAGCATAGCAAATTTACTTAAATTCTTGGAGTGCATTACAGAATAGCACAGCCTTTCTATGTATTTCACCCCTAGAAAAGGCTTTAATAATCTCTTTGCTGCATTCTTTGTCTGAGTAAAAAGCAATGGGAAAAGAGTGTGAGTGGATTTGACGAATTACAACTTGTCTTGAATGTAGGACAACTCTTTCAGTTACTGTAAAAGGAGAAAACTAGCATCTCCTGTGAGTGAAAAGTCTGGTGTAGCTTGGGAAGTAAAGCTAAGCTTGCCCTCTCGCCTAAGAAGACTTAACAACCCTGCCTGTGGGATCCAGCGCTCACCTGAACAGGTGCCCACGGATTGGAGAGTGGGGAGTGTTCTATGCAAACAGAAGGAATAAAGACAGATTTCTGAACCTCAGCTTTGCGTGACTGTGGGCATGGGTGGGGGCCCAGCCCATTGGCAGGGCTTAATGCATCCTTGATTCTTTGGAGCTTTAGGAGGGGTTAGGTTGTAATCCCCAGCATGTCACTTCTGACCTCTCTCCAGACGAAAATGAGATCTAAAGTATGTGAGAGCCAGAATGCAGGCAGACATGAAATACTGGCTCAGAGGAATTTTTAAAAATATCTATTTATTTGGCTGGGCCAGGTCTTAGTTACGGCACGTGAAATCTCTAGTCATAGCATGTGGGATCTAGCTCCCTGACCAAGGATCGAACCTGAGCCCCCTGCATTGGGAACTTGGAGTCTTAGCTACTGGACCTCCAGGGAAGTCCATGGCCCGGAGGAATCTTCACAGAGGCGGGCACGTGGCAGAACCCGAGTCCCTGGGACTTCATAGCCAAAGGTTTGCTGGCATCTTCGTCGGGACCCTTTAAGTAGCAATGTGGCCCTCTTTAGAGAGGATGGACTGCCCAAGCAGCCAGAGGTCGAAGGGAGGTCCAGCAGACCAGCCTGGACATCATTGTCCTGGTCCTCCCTGAGTTCTTCCATTCAGATAAAGGATACTTCAGCTCGATAAAAAATACTTTAGCTTATTCTACAACTGGAAGACTCTGGGATTAAAAAAAAAGAAATCACTTTCTCTATCGCTATTGACAATGGCTCAAGGTTTGCAGGAATTTTCCATTTAGGGAGGACTGGTTTTTTTTAACTTGGTGAAGGTGAATCACTCAGAGAACTTGAGGCCGCCTAGGTCAGTAGTTCACAGTCCTGATGATAGACTAGAAGATCCTGGGGAGCTTTCAAAAAAACATGCCATTGCCTATGGAGATGCAGATATAGAGGACAGACTTTGGGACACAGTGCAAGAGGGAGAAGGTGGGATGATTTGAGAGGGTAGCATTGAAATATACACAGTACTGTATGTAAACTAGCCAGGGGGAATTTGCTGTATAACACAGGGAACTGAAAGCCACTGCTCTGCGACAACCTAGAAGGGTGGGGGTGGGGGGTTGTAGGAGGGAGTTTTAAGAGGGAGGAGACATATGTATACCTATGGCTTATTCATGTTGACGTAGGCAGAAATCACAATATTGTAATTATCCTCCAATTAAAACTAAAATAAAAAATTTTTTAAATACCATTGCCTGCAGGGCTCTACCATGGGAGATTCTGATTTCGACAGATTAGGGTGGGGCCCAGAGGAGCCAGAGCTTCTGAAAGTTCTGCAGGCATTTCCAGTGCACACTGACTCTGGCTAGATAAAGGGTGATGAGAGCCTCTGGAGGGAGAGAGAGGGAAGCACTGCTTGCCACATGTATAAACGCCAGCCCAGCAGCCCCTGATCTGCAGCGCCAGGGAAATGTATTTATTTTGCAGCTAATGGAGACAATCAATGATCCCTGAAATTTTTACTTAGAAGCCCTGTGTGTCCCCATTTACTGAGAACCAACTAGTGCCATTTAAGGCTATGAAGCTGAAGTTGAAGTGAAGTCGCTCAGTGGTGTCCGACTCTTTGTGACCCCACGGACTGTAGCCTAACAGGCTGCTCCGTCTATGGGATTTTCCAGGCAAGAGTGCTGGAGTGGATTGCCATTTCCTTCTCCAGGGGATCTTCCTGAGAATAAAGGGTGAGCAGGTGGCAAGGAAGGTCAGAGAGAAGTGATGTCTGGAGAGGAGTGTTCAGTAACCAACATGTCGTCCCCAGCCCAGTGACTCAAAAGACAAACGGCACCTCTGTATTCACCAAGTACTCTTCCCTAGGGCAGCACACTCCCCCACTGTCCACACAGACCAGTTCGAGCAGCTTCTCCTGGTCTTTCTTCTAATCCCTTGTCCATACTTTCTCAGATTCTGTCACTTCCCTTCTCTCTCTCTGAACCTCAAAATCTGAATCGGCTTAGATCAACAACAGATGGGAACCACAACGTTAACTCTTCGTGGTAAATTGGCATTGGGGAAAGAATCTATGTCCTTCCTCCATAATGATCACCCCCACCGCTGCCATGGAAAACACCTCCTGGGTCCACTCTAGGCTCTTTCTCCCCTACCTTCCCCTCACACACTGGGGAGGGAGGCAAGGTATTTACTGCACAGAGGAAGAAGGATGTACACAAACCAGTATCTAAGAGAGAGGCAAGGAGACCGAACTACTCAGGCAAACTTTCTCCATTTTCAGTGTTTGGACACGTTTGCTCCTTCCTCCCTGGAGAAGAAATAGCCATGAGGCTGAAAAGAAGGATGGGAAGTTTACTTCCAATAAGAAGAAGGAGGGAGTGGTCCCCTCCTACAGTAGCAGCTCTGTTCATGGTGCTTTGCCCAGAGGGCTGCCTTGGGGGCAAGTGGAAACATCTGCTGGAAGAACAGAAGGAACAGACTCCTGAGGGATTTGCATGAGAAGAAAAGAATATAAATCCCACTCCTGGGCATATACCCAAAGAAAATCATAATTCAAAAAGATGCTTGCACCCCAAATGTTCACAGCAGCACTATACCATAGCCAGGACATGAAGGCAAGCTATATGTCCACCAAACAGAGGGAAGGCTAAGGAAGATGTGGTATGTATATACACTGGAATATTACTCAGCCATAAGAAGGAATGAAACTGGGTCATCTGCAGAGACATGGATGGACCTAGAGACGGTCACACAGAATGAAGAAAGTCAGAAAGGGAAAAACAAATATCCTGTATTAACACAGATATGTGGAATCTAGAAAAATGGTACAGATGATCTTATTTGCAAAGCAGAAATAGAGACACAGATGTAGAGATTAGACATATGGATACCAAGGAAGAAGGGGTGCTGGTGGGAGGAACTGGGAGACTGGGATTGACACACATACACCACTGACACAGATAACTAACAAGAACATACTGTGTGGCTCAGGGAGCTCTACCTGGATGGGAAGGAAGTTCAAAAGCGAGGGGCTATATGTATAATTATGGCTGATTCACCTGATGGCTCAGATGGTAAAGAATCTGCCTACAATGCAGGAGGTTTCCGGATTGGAAAGATCCCCTGGAGAAGACAATGACAACCCACTCCAGTATTCCTGCTGGAGAATTCCATGGACAGAGGAGCCTGGTGGGCTACAGTCCATGGGGTCGAAAAGTGTCAGACGCAACTGAGCAACTAACACCTGGCTGATTCATTTTGCTGTACAGTAGAAACTATCACAACATTGTAAAGCAATTATACGCCAATAAAAATGTATTTTAAAAAAAGGAAGGAAGATCTTCTAAGTATTGGCAGCAAAAGAGAAAAAAAAAAAAGATTATACTACTGTTCTTCCCAGGACAGAACATCAATCCCTCCTCCTGATGGAGACCTGCTAGTAATCGGTGCTTCTAGCGATGGGGTACCCACGAGTGAGATAAACTGAAAGAACGCAGTCTGTGCTCGGAGTTCAGTAGCCCGGGAAACGCTCTCCCTTCATTCTGCTCCAGAAACATCTACGTTGGGGAGGGGGCTGGGGTGAGGGAGCGGAACCATCGTCTGTGGCCACAAAGAGAAAGCCAGCTTCACAGCACCAGTTGGTTGGCCGTTCAGCATGACTGCATGACAAGCCTTCTTCCTTTCCCAGTTTCAGAGCCAGTGTAATATTAACCCAACCTTTAAACGATCATTTGGGGCTTTAAATGGTACGGTGGTTCTTAAAGAAATGTTTCATTTTTCTGTTCCTAAATGACTTCTCCAGCTCAAGACTGAAACTGCCACATTACTAAAACCACTTCTTCCCAGATGGGAGGGGAACTATGGATTTTAACAGAAAAGAGGCTGCCTAATTGTTCAGCAGTTAAGAATATATATACATAACTCTGTGCAGGCTTTCCCTTCCCCTTTTCCCTGTGTCTTTGGTGTAAGAGAAAGGCTGGAGCTGGTGTTCAACACCCTCCCTCTCAAAACAAGGGTGTCCCTTGTGACTCAGATGATAAAGAATTTGCCTTTAATGCAGGAGACCAGGGTTCAATCCTTGTGTTGGGAAGATCCCCTGGAGAAGGGACTGGCAACCCATTCCAATATTCTTGCCTGGAAAATCCCATGGACGGAGGAGCCTGACGGGCTACAGTCCATGGGTCACAAAGAGTTCAGACACGAATGAGCAACTAACAGTCTCAAAACAAAAGTCTTTATCATACACAAATCTTCACTTGTGGGGGCAGCTCCCACAGACCCGGACCCTACTCTGCTTCCCTCACTCATCCCTTCTCTCTCTTTTTTCCTTCCTTTCTTCTTTTTACTGCCCGCAAAACAGTACTTTTTGAACTGTGTACCAGTAGCCATGCTGAGCCTTGTGAGTTCACAGGGAATATCCCTTGACTTCATGGAGGTTCAGTTTAGGGACCAGAGATTAAGTTTCTTGGCAAAGTCATCAAAGCCTTTCAATTCTCTCTTTACTTAAAAGAGAAGAGCAGTTTGGAGACGGTGGGAAGCCCTGCCCCTCACCAGAATCAAATGTGCAGGCCTCTCTCCTCCCACAAGTAAAAGCAAACACCAGGGCAGGCTGAGTTGAAAGTCCCAGCTGACGCAGTGGCTAGAGGAGGGAAGGCAGTGGTGGAGTATGGTGGGGAGGTCGGCTGCCCTCTCCAGAGCCTCTAACCCCATCTTCTGTCCCAGTGATTCCAGGTGAGGCGGACTTGACCTCACTGATGTGTCTTGGGACCTGGCTCCTGTTGACAACCAGACTCCCTGCCTCCCTTGGCACACATCCTCCTCCCCTTCGTCCCTTCCTTTCTCCGCCCCCTACAAGCCAACTCACCCTCCAACAGCATCGAACCCAAGGCCCCACTAGCTGGTGTTCCCACACCCGCAGAGGCTGCGATGTTGACATGGGTGCCACCATTAACCTATGCCCCAATCACAAGAATCCAGAAGCTCACAGTTTAGCTGAGCCAACTTCTCGTGAGCTGGTTTCTCAGTATTCTGGAGACGTCACTGTGAATCTTCCTCCATGCTTCTCATTAGGCAACTGACCCACGAGGGTGCTAGTTATGAAAAGCCCCATCTTCGCTCTCCCAAGCATCTCTGAC
Organism: Aepyceros melampus; assembly: GCA_006408695.1. Classification (NCBI taxonomy): domain Eukaryota; kingdom Metazoa; phylum Chordata; class Mammalia; order Artiodactyla; family Bovidae; genus Aepyceros; species Aepyceros melampus. The sequence goes on along the minus strand of SJXQ01003922.1, from coordinate 207,348 downwards.
AGCAGGGGTGACATCTGGTTTCCAGGGTGTGGTGCTGAAATACGGACCCAGGAGGGCACCTGGGCAAGGCTCAGGTAGACACAGGGCTGGAGGGACAGTGAGGAGGCCACCCTGGGGACACACAGACCCAGGCAGGGGACAGCAAGGTGGTAGGACATCTGCCCAGGACCAAACTCATCCCCCAGTTGTATTTTGTTTGCCCTGCAGTGTTTGGGGAGGTTTTGAATTACATTTCAGTGTTTAAAAATCAGAAGGTCTCCCTTACAACTTTGAATTTCCAGCACCTTTTGAAAACTCAGAAGATGGGTCGTGTCTGAGTAGATTGTAAAGTGGTCTTTGGCTCCCTGTCAGCAGACACGTGCTCTCAAGTTTGCCGCAGTCCCCACCCAGCCCTTTCACCTACTCGAGCTGTAGGCTGCACTTAGCTTGCCCATGAAAACTGTCAGCTGCAGGGACTATTCTGATTCCTCCTAATGCCAGATGCTGGTAATGAGTTAGTAATGGTGGTTAGAGCACCAGTGTTTGTAAGTCCTTTACTCTTAAAACTCTCAGAGGGACTACCCTGGTGGCCCAGTGGTTAAGAATTCGCCTTGTAATGCAGGGGACGTGGGTTTGATCCCTGGTTGGGGAACTAGACCACACATGCCCTGGAGCAACTAAGCCCACGCACCACAACCAGCGAAGCCCACATGCTCTGGAGCCCATGCTTGCCAACTAGAGGGTCCGGACATCGAAACGAAAGATCCCACATGATGCCACGAAAACCCCGCATGCTGCAGCTAAGACCCAAAGCAGCCAAATAAATAAATATTTTACAAAACTAATCAGAGCAGCACCAAAGTTCTCCTTGAACTAACTTTGTATTATTCTCAGTCACTTGTATTCCAATAAGCTTTCAAAGGGAGAGAGGACAGGGATGAGTTAAAGCCAGGATGTAGGATGGCACAGGCATTTCAGTAGCATCTGCTATGTTACAACAGGTGCAGGGTTGAGACTTGCAGGTATAAAGAGCTGGTTCCATTCCCTGAATGGAGAATAGTCCTAACAACTTCAGGGGCAAGCGGAGCGGGTTGGTTGGACTCCCAGGAGATAGGGGAGCCAATTCCGCCACAAGAATCCAAGATTGGAGTCGTGAGAGCAGGAGGAAGGTGGCTCCATCTCACACGGGGCTAGGTCTGCCCTTAGGTGAGTCCTGCACATGGTCTGTCTGAGAACACGCAGTCCAGCTCAGGTGAGGTTAAGAGGGAGAAAGGCAAGGATCTGTATATTGAGGTCCTCAGGCAGATAAAGGCAGAGTAAGGCCCCCGTCTGGTTGTCAGCAGCCATCAAGTCCCCTTCTTGCCCCATCCATCCTGTTCACTTCACTGCTTCTCCTGCTCAACCAGAACTCTTTGAGAGAAGAACAAACTTCTGTATTGGTCTGCAAACATCTGCCTCCCAGTCCTGTGAATATGCCTGGCTTCTAGCGAGCATCAGATCAATATTAACCTACTTTCCTGGCTTCATTTCCTGTAACTTTAACTCACTCAATTTCAGCTCACTTCGACTGCTGGTATAAGAAGAGTTCTGCTGCTCCCCTTTCCAGCAAACTCCTTGAAAGAATAGTCTAGACTCACTGGCTCTGATGTGTCGTCTCCTTTTTCCTCTTAAACCCACTCCAGTGAGGTTTTGCCCCAATCATTGCATCAAACCTGTTCTGATCAAAGTTATCGCTAAATCTGAAAGGGAGCAGAGAAAGTAGATAGTTACTGATGGGAAGCTTGGGGCCAACAGGAGGTTTTATCATTAAGATGGACTAAGATACAGTAGGCTTGTCTACTAATGGAAGTGATCCAATAGAAAAGGATGGAAAGAGAGGATCCAGGATTGCTGTGTGATGTTACAGAGTTTAGGGGAAGGGGTAGAATGGATGTGCGAGCCCATGATTGGCATGTAGGGCTTTACGGGCAGGTCTTCTATACACACGGGCAAGAAGGCAGAGCATACCTATACCAGGCAAACGCTGGGGAGTGAGTAGATTTAGGGATGGGAGACTGAGAAAACCCTCTTCCTATTGCTTCATTTTCCCTGGGAGAGAGGAAGCAAGATATGGACAGGTGAGGGAGGTTGGGAGCTCTGAGGGAAGAGAAGGTTTCAAATAGAATCTTGGATGAGAGAGAGTGAAAAACTAGGGAAATTCGGTGGGACTGCTGGAGGCATTAAGTTTGCAGCTATGCATCAAAATAAGAGTGATTCAGCTTTGTTGTGACTGTGGTTTTATTTAACTCACAGCTGATGGCTGCAGGCACACAGCGGAGAAAGTAACACAAGGTGAAATGACAAGGCTGTCAAGGGCACATGCGAGGGAGTGAAAATAAGGTTCAGCCATGGAATTTACACCAGATGGGAGGGAAGCAGTAACAGCAAAAGGGTAAGAGAGAAGGGGTGGGATCAATGGATGGAGTGTCCCTGTGAGATAGAAGAATTGCTAGAACTGGATATAGATAGAGTGGGTGGAAAACAGGAGGTGGTGGTCAGAGACAGTTGTATGAAACAGAGATTATGGACAGCTGCAGAGACTGGGAGTGTCAAGGCCATGAGAGGCAACAGCCAAAGGAGAGTGGAAGAGAAGCTCAAAGGGAGGAGAACTTCAGAACTGAGAATATTACCCCAGGCTATGTGGCTATCCGGAGAAGGCAATGGCACCCCACTCCAGTACTCTTGCCTGGAAAATCCCATGGGCGGAGGAGCCTGGTAGGCTGCAGTCCATGGGGTCGCTAAGTGTCGGACATGACTGAGCGACTTCACTTTCACTTTTCACTTTCATGCATTGGAGAAGGAAATGGCAACCCACTCCAGTGTTCTTGCCTGGAGAATCCCAGGGACCGGGGAGCCTGGTGGGCTACCGTCTATGGGGTCGCACAGAGTCGGACACGACTGAAGCGACTTAGCAGCAGCAGCAGCAGCATGTGGCTATCACCAAGAACTGAGATGAGAGTTGGAAAGGACACAGGACACAAAACTGTCAAGAAAAGAGCAGAGAGCCCAGAGGAGCTGGCAGAGGAAAGGAGCACTGGAGGGCAGAGACTGATGCAGTCTAATAGCAGGAGAACAAGACTGGGCTCGTGATGACCATGGGAGGAGGGCTGGTCTGGAGCAAACACCAGGACCAGGAGGCCCAGAGTTAGGAGGGAGAAGAACAGGGGAGAAAATAGTCATCAGCAAGGAAGCTGCAGAGGAAACTGGCCTCAGTGAGAGCCAGGTTCCCATCAGAGCAAGAAGAAAGAGGGACCCTCCCTCTCCCCACATCCAGGGAAGATGCTGAGGACATAGAGGATTTTGCTGATGATGAACCAGGAATTCTAGAAATCACAGTAGACAGTTTCTATGAGTGGGGAGGGGTAGGAGATATAGTAAGTCCCCTACATATGGAACGAGTTCCATTCTAAAAGCACGTTCACAAGACCACTTTGTTCATAAGTAAGTTCAACAGAGTTAGCCTAGTTACCCAACTTTTACAGATAATGCCAGACATGCGAATTAACTTATATGACTAGACATGTGAATGCATGTTAGCATCTTTGAAAGTTCGAAACTTGAAGGTTTGTATGCAAGGACTTACTGTACAATAGCGAAGTAGAGCATCTTTAGGGATTCTATGAGCTAGAGGTAAGGTCTGGGAACCTAGGCTTTGTGTATGATGGATGTGATCAGAGAAAGGAAGAGAGGAGATGAGTATGAGGGACTCAGGCAGTAGTAGAGGGATGTGCAGAAACCTAGAGAAGGATGGGTCTGGGGCTAACTCTGGATTCTGTCGTTGGACATGAGAGGTTTAGGGAAGCCTTCCTCTAGAACCTGAAGCCTCCTCCTTAGCCCCCATCAATGGCTGATAGGTCTCCTGGGAAGATGAGGTCCTAGATGCCACGTGTGGAACTCACTTTGGACTCCCATTAAAGAAGACTGTGGCCTTGCCTCATTTTCCTTGTGTGAAAAATGAGGCATAATCATAACTATGTCATGAAGTTGTTATGAGAAGAAATGCAAAAATAATGAATGTAAAAAGCTTGGCACACTTTAGAGTCTCTGATGGTTCTCCTACCCTTAATCACAGCTCCATCAAAAAAAAAAAAAAGCATTAAGAAATGATGGAAGAGTTATGCTTAGTGAGGACAACGTGGGCTGAGTGGACCTTGGGCTAAGTGCCTGCTTTCTGCAGGTACACACTTGGAGGGCCAAAGAGCTGGCTCCATCCACAGGCTCCTGGTCTCCGAATGGAAGCTAATCAAAGTGCCCAGGAGGAATTAATCGGTCTCTATAGGACTGGTCAAAGAACCCACACTTTTAAAGTGACATAAATTCTAACTGGTGGCTTACTAAATCTTGTTGATTGATTGGGAAGGCAGCAAGGGGCTGGAGCCTGGCTGATGGCTCTGTATTGATTGTGGCTTTTAGCCAAGTTATTAAGTGGCTGGAGAAAAGGGGTTGGATGGCAGAGACCCACATTCCCTCTCCACCCTCTCCTTCCCTGACATTTCAGCTTAAATAACAGCATTTCCCAAAAGGGGGTTAGCTCTTGCAGACTACATTAAAGCAAGATAGCCTTTAGTGCACGGATCAGATTTTCATGTGCCACGTGGGGTGCCTGGGCTGGTACTCAGAGCAGCTCTCCCTTCACTTAGAAACCTGAGAGGAGCCTGTGTGGCTTGTGCATTTTGAGAAAGAACAAAGAAGTCACCTTCAGAAAGTGCTCCATGGATCTTTGGCCTCCGGGAGTCTGAAAATTAAGATGTACAAAATGCTGTGCCCAGAAAGTCCCTCTTTCTGGGTCAGGAGGAAATCAATTTATCCGTGGGATTTTTCCCTTCAACAGCGCTGGCTTCTGTTCACTTGCATGCATGTATGCATCAGTTGCTCCATTGTGTCTGACTCTTTGCGACCCCATGGACTGTAGCCCACCAGGCTCCTCTGTCCATGGGACTATCCAGGCAAGAATACTGGAGTTAGGCTACCATTTTCTTCCTCCAAGGGATCTTCCCGGCCGAGGGATCAAACCTGTGTCTCCTGTGTTCCCTGCATTGCAGGCGGATTCTTACCTGATGAGCCATCAGGGAATGTCTACTTAGCATTGATAAAATCTATATATCTATCAGGAGATGAACAAAGGGATAAATATCATTGCATGTGAAGTACAAGCTAGGACGGCTTGGACATTTTCACACACAGGCTATCACGTTGGTCTCCACACTAGTCGATGACACTAGAACAGTCTCACACTTCTCCTGATAAACTCTGTGGGCTTGTTATCTTGTCTCCTCAAGGCTTTCTGGTTTATCGAGATGGAGAGGACATGTCCAGATCCTCTCCTATAGTCACAGTGAGTCTGGTATCTAGACTAACAGAGCTACAAAGCATCTTGCCACTGGGGTCTCCTCATGGGGAGTGAACCTTCCACTCATTGCAGGAAGATTCCTCCTTTGCTGAGGGTGAGCATGTAAGGAAAAGATAAAAAGTGTTCTGTGAATGGGACCCTGCTCATCTGGGAGAGAGAGCCAGGGGCCCAAGCACAAGAGGATACCCTTCTCCAAGCCCCTGCCTCTTTGTCCTAGTGGAAGGACCCTTGACCTTCACATGTAGAGCAGTTGGGTGTGCATGCTCAGTCACTCAGCCATGTCTGACTCTTTGCGACCCCACAGACTGTAGCCTGCCAGGCTCCTCTGTCCATGGGATTTCCCAGGCAAGAATACTGGAGTGAAAGTTCAAACCTAAAAAAAATAAAAATAAAAAGGATCAATTATTAAAAAAAAAAAAAGAATACTGGAGTGGGCTGCCATTTCCTCTTCCAGGGAATCTTCCTTACCCAGGGATTGAACCCAAGTCTCCTGCATTGGCAGGCAGATTCTTTACCACTGAGCCACCTGGGAAACACTTGTAGAGTGGTCACTTGGAGATGAATCCCAACTCATCCCTTGTCATGCTGAGTCCAGCCCCCAGGGACAACTTTACAGGCCCAGAGGACAGAGTGGAAGGGAGGTGATTTACACTCAGGAAAATTCAGATGGAATAAGATGGGAAAGAGTTGGGGCTGAACAGCATGTGGACTTGGGGATATAGCCTTAGCTATTTCAACTGCACAATCTGCCCTTTGGATTTCTAGTCATTTATGGCCTCACAAGGCTCCTGGAGCTAAGGGTAATGGGAAAAAAAATACAGAAGGATTAAGCCCTGAGCTCAGAACATTCTCCAGGGTAGATCACATCTTGGGTCACAGATTAAGCCTCAGCTAATTTAATAAAATTGAAATCATATCAGCCATCTTTTCTTACCACAACACTGTGAGATTAAGACATCAATGATAGAAAAAAACTGAAAACCACAAACACAGGGCGGCTAAAGAGTATGCTGCCAAGTAACCAAGAGATCACTGAGGAAATCAGAAAAATACCTAGAAACAAATGACAACAAAAATGCAGTGACCCAAAAACTATGGAATGCAGCAAAAGCAGTTTTAAGAGGGCAGTTAATAGCAGTATAAGCCAACCTCTGCTGCTGCTAAGTCACTTCAGTTGTGTCTGACTCTGTGCAACCCCATAGACGGTAGCCCACCAGGCTCCCCCATCCCTGGGATTCTCCAGACAAGAACACTGGAGTGGGTTGCCATTTCCTTCTCCAACGCATGAAAGTGAGATGTGAAAGTGAAGTCGCTCAGTTGTGTCCAACTCTTAGCGACCCCATGGACTGCAGCCTACCAGGCTCCTCTGCCCATGGGATTTTCCAGGCAAGAGTACTTGAGTGGGGTGCCACTGCCTTCTCCAAAGCCAACCTCAAGAAACAAGAAAACTAGTCTTAAACAACCTAACTTTATACCTAAAGCAAAGAGAGAAAGAAGAACAAAAACAAAAAACCAAACTTAGAAGAAAAGGAATTGTAAAGATCAGAGCAGAAATAAGTGAAAAAGAAATGAATAAAACTAATAGTAAAGATCAATAAAACCAAAAGGAAGGAGAGGGTAACAAAAGCTTTTAGGAGGGACAGCATTGAGCTGTGGATGTCTACTGCTGAGCAAATGCCCACCCAACTTTCTCTCACGGCAGGCAAGCTAAATTCAGGGGTAGCCTTTTTGTTCTTAGGAGAGAACTGGGATTAGAAGAACAAAGACCTTCAGGGTGATGGCTTGCTGACAGGAAAGAGTCTTCCAGCTGGCAGAGGAGGGAGGTGGGGCTGGAGGGCATGGCAGAACCATATCCACCAGGAAGGGTTGAGGCCAGAGCCCTGAGCAGCCCGGGTCTCCATGTGCCAAGTGTCACCACACCAGCCTAGCATAGAATCAACCAGTCAGAGCTGTTGTCACCAGGAACACGGGGGTGATGGTGTAGCTTAGAGTCACAGAGCTCGTCCTTCGCCTGCTGGCGCAGCCCAGGCAGGAGGAAAGCCAGTAAAGTCCAGGAAAGGAGGCTCGATGGGGAGGCAGAGGAAAGGACTGTGCCCTTCATTTCTCTATTTTCTGTATCCTCAGCGCTTAGTGCACAACTGGCCTGATCAGACGGATCCAGTTTGACCCTTGCTCTGATGCTCTGTCTATGTGAGCCTGGAGTGAGTCTTTACATATCTGAGACTCAGTTTTCCCATCTGTGCAATGGGACTGACATTGTGTGTGTGTGATAAAATACACATAGCATAATATTTACCATTTTAAAGTGTACCTATAATCCAATGGCATTTAGTACGTTTACAGTATGGTACAATTATTCCGACTATTTCAGTCCAGAACATTTCACATCAGGTGGCCATGATTACAATGGATGGCTACATTTATATGAAGCTCTAGACCCAGTAACACACGTCTCTGGTGACAGAGATCAGAGCGGAATTGCTGTGAGGCAGTATTGATTCGATGGAGCACAGAGAACCTGCTGACATGAAGGAGATGTTCTCTATCTTGCTGAAGTGTGGGCTCCATGAGTAGATACAGGTTCAAAACTCATGTCAAAGTATGGGGCTAAGATCTGTACATTCACTGTTGGTAAATTTTATCTGAGTGCAAAATAAAAAGCAATGACAAAGAATTATAAAGAAGCACCTGATGGGGAAGTAGGTGACATTTCCTGGAAAAAATGTCAGATTTCTAGTTGTTTCCATAGGATGACAGAGGCAGACACACCATCAAAGTTTGCCTGCCTGCCTAGCTTGATTTCATCTGTGTCCGTATAAGGCAATGTGACCCCAAGAAAGAAAGAAAGTAGAAGTGGCTCAGTCACGTCTGACTCTTGCAACCCCATGAACTATAGCTTGCCAGATCCTCTGTCCATGGAAGTCTCCAGGCAAGAATACTGGAGTGGGTTGCCATTCCCTTCTCCAGGGGATCTTCCCAATCCAGGGATTGAACCCAGGCCTCCCACATTGCAAGCAGATTCTTTACCATCTGAGCCACCAAGGTAGCCCTCTACAAGGTTAATAATCACTCTCAGTAATACCGGGGGTTCCCAGGTGGCACTAGTGGTAAAGAACCCGCCTGCAAATGGAGGAGATCCCTTGGAAGAGGGTATGGCAACCGACTCCAGTATTCTTGCCTGGAGAATCCAATGGACAGAGGAGCCTGGAGGGCTACAATCCATCGAGTCACAGAGAGTCGGACACAACTGATGTGACTTAGCATGCACGCACTCTGTAACAGCAGATCCTGGGAACCACCATCCACTCATTAGCAGAGACTGTAGAGGCTTATGTAAGTCTGGCTCACAGGACATCAGCCATTCCTGAAACACATCTACCAGCAGCACTCTGGAATGAGGGCAGATGGCGTTCTGCTGATGAAAGTGCAAGACGTCAAGAAGGAAACTGCCAGATCTGACATCATCCATCTAAGAAGGTGTAAAGTAAATAAATGAATAACAATAACATCAATGGGAGCAAGACTGAAGTAGACAAGGCGCTGATTTCATGTGAATTCCCCAGCAGCATAAAATTGAGATTAGAAAGAACATCATCTAAGAGCCAGCGCGCAAACGCACCTCCACATCAGCACATCACAGCCCCAGCCTCGCCCCGGGGCCGTGCAGGGAATGGTGATGCCTCATTCCTTTTCTCTGAGGCTCCAAAGCGGCTCAGGAAGAGGCTGGAGCAAACACCAGCTGCTCAGGCTCTGCCCCCACCCTTCTTGTCCTCATCCTTGTGGCTTTGCTCAAAAGTTGCAATTGAGATTACGATATCATGACCCTGTTGGTAAGCTCCAATGGTAGTTATTCTTACCTTAAAAAGAAAGACCATTTAAATAAAAATGCAAAAGTGAACTTTCCCTAGGAAACCTACCAAACTGGTGAGCTTGCTAGGTACAAGATCAAAACAGAGAATCTGAAAACAGACCACATAGGTGGAGGCTGGTCCTGAGCCAGAATTTCAGACTCCCTGAGACCAGTGCCCACTCCACTTCCTGTTGCCCACTTTCACATCCTGAAGGCATCTCCGTGACACTCCAAGATAGAGCTACCGTTTGCTTATTCCTGAACTATCAGCCCAACTATGCAAGTATCTGGTGCTCATAAAATATGATCTCTGCTTCCAGTGCCAACTAAAAATATATCTATTAGTGCATTCTAAGTTACTTCAGTCATATCTGACTCTTTGTGACCCCATGGACTGTAGCCTGCCAGGTTCCTCTGTCCATGGGATTCTCCAGGCAAGAATATTGGAGTGGGTTGCCATTTCCTCCTCCAGGGAATCTTCCCAACCCACGAATCAAACTCACACTTCTTATGTCTCCTTCATTGGCAGGCAGGGTTTTTTGTTCTGTTTTGTTTTGTTTTGTTTTGAGCCCCCAGGAAAGCCCCTGAATATATATTTGAGGAACTCCCAAGAATCAAGGCAACTTGAGCACAAAGATGTAACTGTACAGCTGTCTTCTTCCTCATCACTGGTCTCCCAAATCTCAATTACAAGTATCAAAGAAATACCAAGTATAGGGAAATCAACCCTGAAAACTCATTGGGAGGACTGATGCTGAAGCTCCAATACTTTGGCCACCTGATGCAAAAGAGCTGACTCATTGGAAAAGACCCTGATGCTGGGAAAGATTGAGGGCAAAAGGAGAAGAGGGTGGTAGGGTATGGTTAGAGGTAGAAGAAGATGGTTAGATAGCATCACTGACTCAATGAACATGAATTTGAGCAAATTCCAGGAGATAGTGGAGGACAGAGGAGCCTGGCATGCTGCCGTCCATGGGGTCACAAAGAGTTGGACACAACTTAGATTGAACAACAACAACAAGAGGAAAATTACATCTGGAAGGTGAGAGAGAATGTCACACACATGCCATTACTCTGTAAGTTGTAGGCATTGAGTGAAAGTACTGTGCTGTGTATTGAAAACATTCTGATATTCCTGCTAGATGTGTAGAGAAAACATGAGCCACACGGACATGCCTGGGATCGGCTAATGAATAGTGACTTTGACACCCTTTCATCCATTGTGAGCTCCCTGACACATACTTACACAGAGTCTCTAACAGTTTTTTACTGTCTCACTTTAAAAAAATACATGAAAATAATTGAAAGCAGGGATTCAAATAGATGTGTGTATACCCATGTTGATGGCAGCATTATTCATAGAAGTAGAACATGGAAGCAACCCAGGTGTCCATCAACGTGTGAATGGATAAACAAAATGTGGTGTAGACAGCCAATGGATTATTGATTATTCAGTTTTTACAAGGTATGAAATTCTGACACCGGTTACAACATGGATGAACCTTAAAATAATTGCGTTGTTCTTGTTCAGTTGCTAAATCGTAGTCATGTCTATTTACGATCCCATGAACTGCAATATGTCAGGCTTCCCTGTCCTTCACTGTGCCCCAGAGTTTGCTCAAACTCATGTCGATTGAGTCACTGATACTAACCATCTCATCCTCTACTGCTCTCTTCTTTTGCCTTCAATCTTTCCGAACATCAGGATCATTATATGATTTATGCATGATTATAAAATCATTATACTAAGTGAAATAAGCCAAACACAAGAGGGCAAACATTGTATGATTCCACTTATATGCTATATTTAGAACAGTCAAATTAATCAGAAAACTAAGTTGAATAATGGTGACAGGAGCTGAGGAGGGAGTTATGGTTTAATAGGTACAGAATTTCAGTTTGGGGTGATGGAAAAGTTCAGGAGATGCCTAATAGTGATGGTTGCCCAACAATGTGAATTTACTTAATTCCACTGAATTGTATACTGGAAAAAAATAACTAATATGGTACATTTTATATTAAGTATATTTTGCCACCATAAAAAGACATGGCCAGCAGAGGATAAGCAGACACTTGAGAAAGCCCTCTAAAAGAAAAGAGCAAAACAAATAAACATAAACAAAAAACCTGGATGATAACTAGATGACTCAAGGAACAGAAGAAAAATCTATAAATAGTATCTTTGGTGGTATGAAAGGAGACATCACCCCATAAGCTGCATATTACAGACAGAACAGCATATTACCCAAATGATCATTTCAAAACCAAACTTTTAGAAATCAAAATATTTGATAACAAAAATTTAATAACAATATGTAAAGTTGTGGAAATAGTCAAGAAATGGACCAAAAGATCAAGAGGTAGAAAACAGTGGGGGAAGGAAAAGAGTATTTTTCAGAAATTATGATATCTAAATAATTGGACTTTGAAACAACAGAGAAAACAAAGAAAAGGAAATCATCAAAGGAAATAATAGGAAAGCATTTTTCAAAACTGAAAGCTCTAAGTGTCCAGATTGAAGGGGCTCATAAAATACTCTGCAAGATGAATAATAAAAAGCCAACTAAGGCACAGTGTTTTGAAATTTCAGAACTTCAGGGATAAATAAAGGAGTCTAAAACTACTCAGAAAGAAAAAACTAATATGTCATATGCTAAGGCTAAGAAATCAGAACCACAACAGGCCTCTTAAAAGCAACATCAGACACTAGAACATAATGGAGCAAAACCTTCAGAATTTGGGGGGAAATTTTACTGTCAACCTGGAATTTTATACCCATCTAAATCATAATTTCAATGTGAGAAACAGTGCAAATGCTTTAAGACATATATAAAGATTCAAAACTTGCTCTTGCCTTTCAGTGTTTCTTAGAAATCTACAAGAATAAAAGGAAAGCAGTAAACTAACACAGGAATGGAGGAGTCGCAGGATAACAGCTGTGCTTTACAGATTAATGCAGGCTCACGTTCTGCAAGCAGGCTTTTATGTCCCCGTTTTTCTTGACATCTAAGCAGCAACCAGTTGCATTACCTCATCTAATCTTCTCAATGGACCCTATAAAGAAGACATGATTTTTCAATCCACATGGCTTAAAGGGTAGATGGGCTACATGTCAGAAAAGAACTAGTTTTAAGAGGAAAGGAAAAAAAATTTTTTGAGATACTTAACACCCCAATATTCATAGCACACTATTCCAAAACATCAAAACAACTTAAGTATCCATCAAAAGATGAAAGGATAAGGAAAATGTGGTACATATACACAATGGAATATTACTCAGGAAATAATGCCATTTGCAGCAGCGTGTTTGGACCTAGAGATGATCACACTAAGTGAGTAAATCAGAGAAAGACAAATATCATATGACTTTACTTACATGTGGAATCTACAAAACAGTACAAATTAACTGATTTATAAAACAGAAATAGACTCACAAATATAAAGAACAAACTTGTAGTTACCAAAGGGGAAAGTGGGAGAGGGATAAATTGTGAGTACTGGATTAACAGATACACACTACTGTATACAAAATAGATAAACAGCATGGATTTACTGTATAACACAGGGAACTATATCAATATCTTGTAATAAACTATAATGGAGCAGAATCTTAAAAAATAATATAAATAGATACATATATATGTATAAATGCATACATTTATATGAACTTTGCTGTATACCTGGAACTAACACAACATTGTAAATCAACTATACTTCAATTTTTAAAAATAGACAATAAATACAACTAAGTAATTCTTTTAAAAGAACTTTTCAGTACATTAAACTTGACAACAACTAGATACGTGTTTCTGAAGATTAGGGCATAGGTCTGGGCAGAGATGGATTTTAGGAGGAAATGAAAGTATGAGAGGTGATGAAACAACCTATGGAAATCAACATATTTTTAAAACAACGTGTTGAAAACTTTAAGAGAAATAATAATGAAATCAGAGAACAGATCAGAACTAATAGAATAGCAATGGTAATCAACAGTGTATCAGGAGAAAGAATCCATGACTCATAGAGATACCAAAAGCTAGCAAAGGAAAGGCTTTCTGCATGTAGATGGAAAGATTGATGAAAAGAAACCAAGATCAAGAGTTTTCTTGGTTAAATGTGTTACATGAGGGAGAGAAGAGAGAAGAAGGAGTAACTCAGCAGTGGCCACAGGACTGGAAAAGGTCAGTTTTCATTCCAATTCCAAAGAAAGGCAATGCCAAAGAATGCTCAAACTACCACACAATTGCACTCATCTCACATGCTAGTAAAGTAATGCTCAAAATTCTCCAAGCCAGACTTCAGCAATACATGAACCGTGAACTCCCTGATGTTCAAGCTGGTTTTAGAAAAGGCAGAGGAACCAGAGATCAAATTGCCAACATCCGCTGGATCATGGAAAAAGCAAAAGAGTTCCAGAAAAACATCTATTTCTGCTTTCTTGACTATGCCAAAGCCTTTGACTGTGTGGATCACAATAAACTGTGGAAAATTGTGAAAGAGATGGGAATACCAGACCACCTAACCTGCCTCTTGAGAAATCCGTATGCAGGTCAGGAAGCAACAGTTAGAACTGGACATGGAACAACAGACTGGTTCCAAATAGGAAAAGGAGTGTGTCAAGGCTGTATATTGTCACCCTGCTTATTTAACTTCTATGCAGAGTACATCATGAGAAACGCTGGATTGGAAGAAACACAAGCTGGAATCAAGATTGCCGGGAGAAATATCAATAACCTCAGATATGCAGATGACACCACCCTTATAGCAGAAAGTGAAGAGGAGTTAAAAAGCCTCTTGTTGAAAGTGAAAGAGGAGAGTGAAAAAGTTGGCTTAAAGCTCAACATTCAGAAAACGAAGATCATGGCATCTGGTCCCATCACTTCATGGGAAATAGATGGGGAAACAGTAGAAACAGTGTCAGACTTTATTTTTTTGGGCTCCAAAATCACTGCAGATGGTGACTGCAGCCGTGAAATTAAAAGACGCTTACTCCTTGGAAGAAAAGTTATGACCAACCTAGATAGTATATTCAAAAGCAGAGACATTACTTTGCCGACTAAGAGAATTGATGCTTTTGAACTGTGGTGTTGGAGAAGACTCTTGAGAGTCCCTTGGACTGCAAGGAGATCCAACCAGTCCATTCTGAAGGAGATCAACCCTGGGATTTCTTTGGAAGGAATGATGCTAAAACTGAAGCTCCAGTACTTTGGCCACCTTATGCGAAGAGCTGACTCATTGGAAAAGACCCTGATGTTGGGAGGGATTGGGGGCAGGAGGAGAAGGGGACGACCAGGATGAGATGGCTGAATGGCATTGTGGACTCAATGGACATGAGTCTGAGTGAACTCCGTGAGTTGGTGATGGACAGGGAGGCCTGGCGTGCTGCGATTCATGGGGTCGCAAGGAGTCGGACACGACTGAGCAACTGAATGGAAAGGAATGGAGGGGAGTGTGAGGCGGAGGGGAAGTTTCCAGCGATAAAATGTCGGTTAGTATTGAGGGAACCAGCCTCCCTGCTAGTCTCATACTTCAGTGAAGAGGAATATCTGTCAGGATAACACCGCTAGCTTCTCCCTCCATTTCTACTAATATCTTCCCATAAGAGGAACAGTGATTTATCTGACATTTGCTTTTGAAAGAGAGAACTGAGCTTGCTTGTTTCAGCCCCTAACTCCTGTCTGGTCAAACTCATCAGCTATAAAGCGTATGTACCCATCCCCTTACCTGCCAGGTGGTAGAGTCCAGCTCCCAGGTAGGGACATGAAGTTGCAAGATGAATGTGTCCCTAGATTTGGCAAAACCAGGAGATGAGATTGTAATTCCCTTCAGCCACAGACCTAAAACCACTTTCTGCTCTCACTTAAACCAATCATCTTTAAGGTAATGCAACTGATTTCTGATCTTCTGTCCTCTGTGTTCTCAAGTTAATCCCTAAGTTTGTCACCCAAGGTAGTCCTAATGTGAGAGGGAAAGAGAAAATAACTTAAAATACAATTGTTACCCACATTAGATTATCCATAACATTAAGGATTAGAAGACAAGAGCAAAGTTCACAAACTGCTAGTTCTTGAGCAAAATATAGCCCAGGCATATGTTTTGTTTGGTTATTTTGTATGGCATATACAATGTTTTATATGGCCGTGCAGTTAGACAGGCATATAATATTTGATTGTAACACATCTTCCTCCAAGGCTGCCTCACATGCAGGTATTCTGCACAATCTCTGGAGAACTTGAGTTTGCTACCCCTGCAACAAAGCAATGACCCAAGAACAAAAGTAAAATAGGACAGCTGGTGATCTCTAAGTGCCAATATGGCTAGCCCCCCAAGCCGACTCTTGGCTGAACAAGCAAGGCGGGATATTGGTGGCATTAAGTCCATTCACAGTGTTCTGCAACCCCCACAGCCATCTCTTTCCAGAACTTGTTCATCACCCCAAACAGAACATGGTACCCACTGAGTAATGATTCCCATTTCCCCTTTCCTCCAGCCCCTGGTAACCTCTAATCCACATTCTGTCATTATGAATTCACCTATTCTAGGTATTTCGTATGAGGCATCGTGCAATATTTACCTTTTGGGTTGGCTTATTTCATTTAGCATAATGTTTTTGAGACTCGCCCACATTGTCTGTGTATCAGAATTCCATCTCTTTTATGGCTGAATAATGTTCCATTTTATAATAACTACATTTTGTGTAACCCATCCAGCCACTGATGGACACATGCATTGCTTCCATTTTTTGGCTGCTGAGAATAATGCTGCAGTGAGGCAAGGCTCCCTCCCAATGCTCACCTCTCTCTCTCTAACTTTCCATCACATCACTCTGCTTTATTTTCTTCAGAAAACACAATGCCACATGACATTAATTGTTCGGTTTATTTTTCTTCCTTCCCCTCATTCTCCTCCCGAAGGTACAGTCCATGGGAGTGAGAACATTTTCATTCCCCACTTTCATGCCTTAACCTAGTATCCTAGTATAAGGGCTGGAATAGAGCAGACACTAAAAAAAAATCTGTTGAATGAATGAATTAAAAAAGCAATAACGAGATGCATAGGTTGGGCAGGTGACCAGACTCATTAACTTGCTAAGCCCTGCCCTCCCACCACAGAGCAGGTCATACAGACTCATACTTTAGCAGCATGACAAATTGCTCCATTCCACGGTTCTTCGGAATATGATGCATAAAATAGGAATGACTAGTGTTAGATCCTCAAGGCCAAATATCTATGACGCTACATGGTGGAAAGTTGCTGTAACGGCAATGTGGGCAAAAACTCCAGGACATGGAAGGTCGGTGAGTAAAAAGAAGTGGGAAGGAAAAAGGAACGAAGCTTTGTGCAGCTTTGTGCCCTGAAGAAAGGGCCGCTGGGTCCCTCTTCCACCAGGAGAGAGTCTCATTGGAGTAATTGGCCAGAGAGGCATGTGGGAAAGTGGTCCAACCTTCAGGGCTTTGCCACTGCCTTCTGCTCCGGAAGCTCCCAAAGTCAGGACCTGATTTAACAGGTCTCTCTTTATCCCCAAGGTTGCCACACTCCCTCTCCCTTAAAGAGAATTCTTCACACCACTCTTGTCCCCGGGAGGCTATGGAGAATTTCGGTTCGTGCACGTTGATCCTATTACCGCTCACTACAAGGCTATTTCCTGGGGCGGGGAGATAATCCAATTCTGCTCCTTCACAGCACACAAGCTTATAGCCATAATATATAACATATTATGTCAGACATGGGCGCTGTCCAGCTCAGCATTCTGTCCCTGACACCAGGAGCAAGGAAGATTTTGTGAGCAGCTCCACTGCTTACTTTGGCTTCCCAGGTGGCTCTGTAGTAAAGAATCTGCCTGCCAGTGCAGGAGACGGGGGTTCAATCCCTGGGTCAAGAAGATCCCCTGGAGGAGGAAATAGCAACCCCCTCCAGCATCCTTGCCTGGAGAATCCCATGGCACCAAGGAGCCTAGTGGGCTGCAGTCCATGAGGTGGCAAAGAGCCGGACATGACTTGGCTACTGAGCACACAGGCACACATGCCACCACTTGCTTCATGTGACACAAACCCCAGGTCCTGCTCCCCTGCACAGAGCCCCACCGTATCCCTGCTTCCTGCTCGTCCTTTTGGTGTGGGCCACCTGCACACCATCCTCCGTCCATCACCCTGCACAGGCCTTCCACTGGCATCTTCCACTGTTCCAGGATGGATGTTGGGAAACGGAAATTTAAAAACGAAGGATCCGTGGCCCCTGTAGGATTCCACTAGGCAGCAAAACCAAGGACCACTTGATAAGAGCAAGTAGGAACTGCTTAAGCAGTGGAAAGACAGGAGCTCTCGAAAGAAAAGCAAAACAGAAGAAAAGAGAAAAGGAAGAGGAAGAGGAAATATGGACATACTTGGACACCGGGGAGAAAAGCCTGAGTGCAGAAGAGAGATGGAATATATGAGAGAGGGAATGAAATTTTTCCTAGAGAAAAAAAATAGGAAGCAAAGGAGTCAGCATTTACTTCTAGAAAGGTTAGCTTTAGTGATGAGTAAGAACTCCTTCAAATAGAACCATGAAGGAACAAATATAGGTAAAAAATACAGATGAATCTGGGCTTTCCAAGTGGCATTAGTGGTAAGAACCTGCCTGCCAATGCAGGAAACATAAGAAACGTGGGTTCGATCCCTGGGTCAGGAAGATCCCCTTGAGGAGGGCATGACAACCCACTCCAGTATTCTTGCCTGGAGAATTCCATGGACAGAGGAGACTGGTGGACTACGGTCCATGGGGTTGCAATAAGTGAGACATGACTAAAGCGATTTAAGCAAGCACGCATAGATGAATTTAGACCAAGGTGGCGCCCATGAGATAGGTCATCTCTGAGGGCCTCCATTATCTCTGTAGAGCCCCAGCTGCCCCTGAGTGGGGAAGGTAATGATGGTGGGTTGGGTGGAGTGAGTGGAGGTCAGGGGCAGCCGCTGAAGGAAAGTGAGAAGGTCGATCAGAGAATTAAAAGACGACTGGATGGCAGTGGCTGCCCCGCAGAGGCTGAATCATTCATAAATGTGTAATGGAAGCAATCTGCTACGGTGATGCAATTTCCCCCAAGTATCATCCTGCAGCACTGGGTCGAGGAGAGAGAAGAACAAATAATTGGGTTGACACAGCAGGGGGGACAGAGGCACAGCTGCAGAAGGAAGACCAGGAAATGAGGGTGAGGAGGACTTGATGAGAGGGTCCTTGAAGGGATGGGTGATGAAACCCAGCCAAAGAAGGGGAGAGGGGCAAGGCCAAGTGAGGTCTGACCGCCTGCAAAAATCAGGCGTCAAATGGATCTAGTGTGTAGTCAGCCATGAGGCTTAGTGTAGTCAGTGTCCTCCCGAGAAACAGAACCAATTCCTTGTAAGTCTCATTACAAGGAATTAACTCACAATTCCAAGATTATGGAAGCTAAGGAGCTCCAGGACCTGCTATCCTCAAGCTGCAGACCCATGAAAACTGCTGTGGTTCCATTCCAAGTCCAAAAGCCTGAGGACCAGGAGAGCCAGACTTGTAAGGACAAGTAAGTCCACACGTCCAAGAGACCGATGTCTCAGTTTAAGCAGTCAGGCAGAGAGAAAAACGGCCACCTTCCTCTGCCTTTTGTTCTAATCATGCCAATGAATCAGCACCCACGGGCACTAGATGATGCCCACCCATACGGAGGAAGGCCATCTGCTTTACCGAGTCCACAGATACAAATGCTGATCTCCTCTGAAAACACTCTCCCAGGCAGAAATGACGTTTAACCAGATATCTGGGCATCCCATGGTCCAGGCAAGCTGGCGCATAGATGAACCATCCCAAACTTGATAATGGTAGCTCTGATTCTATCCCTGACATGACGCAGTGGGCACTCACAAAGAGCTTTACATGTGCGATTTCATCGAGTCCTCTCTCAGTTTACAGAAGAGTAACTGCAGCTCAAGGAAGCTAAGTCACTCTGGACTTCACTCGTGCCAAAGCTCATGCTCTTAAACACACAGCCAGTGAGATTTCTGAGCATGTGGTTTCGTAGTTTGAGGCATCCCAACGGATGAGCAAGGAATAGGAGGCGGCAGTGGGTGTGGATTGCGGAAGTGAATGGAGGTTGAGTCATTGAGGCTGAGCACATCAGAGCAATCTGTGACTGTGAAGTTGAACGGCACACTAGGATGCGGAAGTTGTGTCAGAGGGCCAGGTCAGGGACCTTGGAGTCACAGGCAAATTTCACTGGGTTCATGTGAGGAAGAACCAGCCTGAAGCCAACTGGAAACTTGAAACTTGGTAT
The DNA here is from genome assembly GCA_006408695.1 of Aepyceros melampus. NCBI lineage: Eukaryota > Metazoa > Chordata > Mammalia > Artiodactyla > Bovidae > Aepyceros > Aepyceros melampus. Next base: position 187,848 of record SJXQ01003922.1, on the reverse strand, counting down.
CTCTTCCTTTGAAAGTCTCCCAGTTGGGTCAGGGGGTTCCCACGGCCATCCTGAGACTCAGCAATTTCACCAGGAGGATCAGAGAACTCAGAAAATCTCTTACACTCATGGTTATGGTGAGTGACAGTGAAAGGATACAGCCTCAGATGTGCAAAGGCAATGGGTCCACAGGGCAGAGTCCAGGAGAAGCCAGATGTGGCCTTCCAGCTGTCCTCTCTCTGCAGAGTAGCACAGACAGGATGTATTCCTCCCAGTAACAACATATGATAGCTCAAAGGAAGTACTGCCAGCCAGGGAAGCTTTCCTGGGCTTTCCTATCCAAGATTTTTTAGGGGGTCCATCACAAAGGCAATGAAATACCTGCATGATTAACTTTAGCTACCAGTCTTCAGCACTTCTAGAGGTCAAATTGATACAGCATGGCTCAGAGCCCCAGGCAAATAAAGACACACAGTCATTGTAAGTCATGTGACAGCCATGAACTGGGCTTCCCCTGTGGCTCAGCAGTAAAGAATCCACCTGCAATGCAGGAGCCGCAGGAGACACAGCTTCGATCCCTGGGTTGGGAAGATCCCCTGGAGGAGGGCATGGCAGCCCACTCCAGTATTCTTGCCTGGAGAATCCCACGGACAGAGGAGCCTGGTGGGCTTTAGTCCATGGGGTCGCAAAGAGTCATACACAACTGAAGTGAATTAGCACTCACACACGCACAGCCATAAACTATCTGGGGTGGCTGACGGCTCCAGGCATACAGAAGCACTTGTACAACCAGAACACTTTAAGGACATAGACGGTCTCTCTGGTTAAGGGCTGGTCCTTCCTCTGGAATGTGCAGGACTTAAGCCACCCAAGCAAGAACTCTAGATTAACCCTTTGCAGCACACAAGCCCCAGAGACCAATAAACCTGATCTGTGATGCAAGACACCCATTCTGGCCCTGAACAGCACAGAAGCTTCCAGGGATCAAGGGTGTCCCAGTCACTTGAAGGTAATCTCTTCGTTGAAAGCTAGAATGCTATCCTTTGAGCTTGGAGTTCATGATGAGCTGAAACTCTGAGGCTGGTCCAAGGACTCTTCTACTTTAGATCATCTGATGCTCTTCTGTTCACAGCTAAACTCTCCCAGGTGACATTAAAAAGAAGCAAGCAAACAAACAGACAGCACTAATGTCCAACCTTGGAAAAAGTGAAAAAGAGTCTCTGATATCCATTGTTGTTGTTGTTTAATTGTTGAGTTGTGTTCAACTCTTTGTGACCCCATAGACTGTAGCCCACCAGATTCCTCTGTCCAGGAGATTCCCAAGGCAAGAATGCTGGAATAGCTTGCCATTTCCTTCTACCAGGGATCTTCCTGACCCAAGGATCAAATCTGTGTCTCCTGCATTGGCAGGTGGATTCTTTACCACTGAGCCACCTGGAAGGTCCCCTGATACCCATTAGGCATCTGCAAACACACTGCAGTGAGGACCAGGAGATTTCCCTCTCTGCACTGGGTGCTGGGATCCTGTTCCTGAGAGCCCTAAGCACAGAACTCTCCCAGAATCCAAGCACCAGGCTGAGGGGCAACCAGGAAGCAGCTGCTATGCTTTCGTCTAACCTTGCAACGGGTTCACTAGACACCTCTGGGGTGGCCTTCCTCCTGTGTCTAGAAGGCACAGTAAGCAGCAGCTATCACCTTCTCCTGGGTGCACAGGCTTATAAACAGTTGAATAGAGATGGAAGTAGAGACAGAGACAGAGGTAGAAATAGAGGTCTGAGTGGATGTTTTTGTTAACATAGCAGTTTCTGTCATTCACTTGCATTCTGATATGCCTTTTGTTTTCATTTATGTGAAATCTGATTCTTTTTTATTGAAGCACAGTTGATTTACAATATCGTTTAAGTTTCAGATGTATAGCATAATGATTCAGGGGGGGTTGGGGGCAGATTTTATTCCATTATAGTTTGTTACAAGATATCGGATGTGATCCCCTGTGCCACGCAGTACATCTTTTTTGCTTATCTATTTTATGTATAGTGGTTTGCATAGGGAAAAAAGTAGATGAATCCTCTACCCTTGGTGGTGGAGAGCATGGACAGCGCTCAGCTCTTCCTCTTCCTGCCACAGTCCACTTTCAGATCTCGATCAGATCAGAGCTCCCTGTTTATGACACACAATGGGTAACCCTTTTGTAGAAGGCTGCTCTACTATTGGGGTAATCCATGAGTTTAGCTGGTCACCCCCTTTATCTCTATCTTCCACTCACCAACAGTAAAACTGTTCTGTTCCAGTTGTCTTTGAGGAAGGTTGCCACAATGGTAAAGAAGGGAGGAGAAAAAAAAAAAAAAACGCATGCTCAGACTCCGTTTCAAAATGAATATTTGAACCCAAGGCAGAAGCAAAAGCCTAATGAAAAGGGATATCAGAGTTCCAAAGCAGACAGAGCCCAAAGAGACCCAGCACAGAAAGGTTATTTCCAAAAAAGGAGGCAAAAAGGATTCAGGATTGGTTAGGGCCAGTTTTACTACCATTCATATTATATTAAAATCCCCTAGAGTGGGACTCCCCTGGTGGTCTAGGGCTAAGAATCTGATCTCTCAGTGCATGGAGCCTGGGTTCAAGCCCTGGTCAGCAATCTAGATCCCACATGCCATGGCTAAATATCCTACATTCTGCAATGAGGGGCATCCTCGGTGGCTTAGTGGTAAAGAATCTGTCTGCAACGCAGAAGACGTGGGTTTGATCCCTGGCTCAAGAAGATCCCATGGAGGAGGAAATGGCAGCCCACTCCAGTGGTCTTGCCTGGACACTTCCATGGACAAAGACGCCTTGCGGGCTATAGTCCACGGAGCCTCAAAGAGTCGGACATGACTAAGCACTGAGAACTGATGCTCCAGTGAAGACTGAAGATCCTGCGTGCTGCAACTAAGACCCAGCACAGCCAAATAAATAACTAAAATGAATAGATAGACATTTAAAAAATTCCCTTAGGTGGGAAAAGGGGGAAATTAAGAGTGGTCCTGAGGTGGAGCTCCTGTCTTGCCCCTTTGAGGTCAAGTCTGTAGGGATGGAGGAGAACCATAAGACCAAAAGCAGAAGGAACCACAGCTTACCTGCTGAGTGAGGCCTAGGAACGTGAACAGGGTCTTGGGATTCTCCACCTGCTCCTTCCATGGGGCTGCAGTGATGGAGAACTGACTCCAGTGTCTAGAGAAATGGGCTTGACCTTCAGGTCCTGCAGGGTAAGGGGAGAGACTGAAAGCCTCACATTCATTCTTTAAGGCTGAGGGGCCCTAGTGTCCCCTAGTCAGCTCGTGGAGACACAGAGTGAGGTTCATGGGCCAAAAACCAGGGAAAAGATGAGGACTCAGACATCCCAAAGGAAGCCAGCAAGGATGGGCAGGGACAGTCAGGGCCAATGAGAGCAAAGCTGTGGTGGAGACGCAGGAGAAGACAGGATGGTCTGAACCAGATGCCACTCCCAATGTCTGGACAGCCCTCAGATCTCCTGAAAATTAGGTGCAATCATGGAGGAAAGAAGAAAGTGGGGAACTGTTGTCCTGCAATGACCACAATCGAGTTTCTACAACAGCGGCGTGGAGCTGCAGATAGAAACACAATTCAGTTATGGAAAAATAAAGGCCTTGACCTTTATGTGGGTTTCCCTGGTAGCTCATTGGGTAAAGAATCTGCCTGCAATGCAGGAGACCCCGGTTCAGTCCTGGGTCTGGAGGATCCCCTGGAGAAGGGAACGGCTACCCACTCCAGTATTCTTGGGCTTCCTTGGTGAAGGAAAGAATCCACCTGCAATGTGAGAGACCTGGGTTTGATTCCTGGGTTGAGAAGATCCCCTGGAGAAGGGAAGTGCTACCCAGTACAATCTTGAGTTGGAAGTCTATGAGAGGAACACTTCTAATGTTTTAAACTCCTGAGAGCTCAAAGATGTGAGAATAGATAGGTCAGTGATAACAACAAGAGCAGCAGGCTGCATATACACTTTATATGAATATTTAATGCTGTAGATATAAAGTCTAGTCTATGCAAACCAAAATTTGGGGTGCACTGTTCTGACCACCGTCTTCCCAGGTGGCACTAGTGGTAAAGAATCTGCCTGCCAGTACAGGAGAAGCAAGAGATGCAGGTTGGATCCCTGGGTCAGGAAGATCCCCTGGAGGAGGAAATAGCAACCACTCCAGTGTTCTTGCCTGGGAAATCCCATGGACAGAGGAGCCTGGTGGGCTACAGTCCACAGGTTCGCAAGGAGTTAGATACGACTGAGAGACTAAACACGTTCTGACCATGGAACATGTGTAAATGGGACTTGCCACTAAAAGTGTGAACTGTGTGTGCTCGGGTCATCTTCTTTCTGTATCAGGGGTGCAGTCATTCCTGACCAGGTGACAGATGGTGAGACTGTGGCTTGCAAAAGAGGAGCCATGTTGCTGCCACTTCTGGGTGAGTGAGGCCATCTCAGAGATGTAGACTGGGCCCCCAAAGGTTGCGATGGCTGGAACTATCCCAGGATCAGGTTCAAACATTTCAGCATGACCAGGCTTTTCACAGTGGGGTCTGGCTCCCCTGCGCAGCCCCTTGGGACTCCCCAGCAGGCCTTGAGTCACAAGGACCACAGGCCAGCCTCTAAATCTACCCTGTCTTGATCCTGGGCCTTTGCACAAGCTTCTCCCTCTTCCAAATGGACCTGGCTACCCCTTCGTGTCCTTCACATATCAACTTGAACTTGCCTCTTTCAGAAAGCCTTCCTGAATTTTCCCAAGCTGATTCCATTGCCCTTCCATGAACTCCCACAGCCTCCTGGGCAAACCCCAGGTGTACTGCTTATCAGGCTGCATTTAACCGCTTCCCTACACATCTCCTCCATTAGACTGTTTTTAAGGGCAAAGGCATGTCTTGACCATCCTTGTGTTCCCAAAACCGAAAGCAGCACACAGCCATGAAAAGGTGCTCCACTTGTTCCTTTGATAAGGTGGATGACGACTGGGGAAGCAGGTGTGTGGGCAATTTTAGAAAATTCAAGCCAATTGGCCCACCTCCCTGGGGAAATGGCCCCAAGCGATAGACATCAGAGCCAGAGAGTTGTGGCCAAAGGGTTTTTCTTCCCTTGTTCCCCTGGGGAAAACGGCTGCTTTGCGCAGGGATGTTATAAACCTAGGTCTTAAATGGAAGCAGCCTCTTCAGGCTCGTAACAGACTCCACAGGTGCACACCCGCCCTCTCTTTGGGCTGTGCTTCTTCAGGCAGGCAGCACCGCAGTCTCCCCATCTCTGAAACCACTGTTCTGTGTCTGGGCTTCTGGGGTTTATTTGTGTGGGCATTCCCCAGGATTCCTACTCTGCTCAGGGGCTTTTCCTGTAAATGCCCTGAACAGAAAGACTCTCTTAGTGCCTTCTCAGCGCGGGGCTCTGGGCCAGGCACTCCCGCATTAGACTGGTGGTGGTGGTTTGGTCGCTAAGTCGCGTCCAGCTCTTCTGCCTCCCCATGGACTGTGGCTCGCCAGGCTCCTCTGCCCGTTGGATTTCCCAGGCAAGAGTATTGGAGTGGGTTGCCATTTCCTTCTCTAGTGGATCTTCCTGACCCAGGGATTGAACCCGTGTCTCCTGCATCTCCGGCACTGCCAGCAGATTCTTTACTGCTGAGCCAACAGGGAAGCCCTAGAATGTCAGATTTAACCCTCAGACAACCGTTTTGAGATAAAACCTTTCCTCTCAGATGTACATGGTTGAAAACTGAGGTTCAGGGAGGTTAAATAACTTGCTGAAGAGCCCAGCTGGCCAGGGGCTGAACTGTTCTTTGGAGATTAAAAAAAAAAAAAAAAAGCCTCTGTTATAAGACTGTTCAATTTTTCACACTGCTGTCATAAAAAATGCAAAATTCCACTACTTTTTCAAGAAAGCTCTGAGTGACAACACACACACGCACAGAGGCTCCATGAAGAGTCCGGCAGGTGATAATTGGTGTTGCAACAGCATGAAGGAACAGGGCAGCTGTGAAATTCTCCACCATCCTGGGGAAGAATCTGGCATTTTTCTACATTGCTAACCACAGTATCCAAAAGCACGAGGTGAAGATTGAAGCCATAGTTTCCCATGCTTCTGATTCTAGTTTAAAATTTCCAGGAAGACCAGAAAATGTCAATTAGTTAGGTCTTCGCGGTTTCTCTTTTTTTTTTAAGAGAGAGATTATGTAAGTTGTTTACTCTCACAAATAAGCAGGAGAGTCGGGTGCTGTTCACTGGCCTTGCGTCAACATTCCACACACTCATTAATCATTCACAGGTTACTTTATCCTCTGCCCGTGCCCTCAGACGTCCCTGTACCCAGGCTGGGCAGCTGAGGTTACGAATGCCGGGGCCCATGGGAGAAGCAGACACATAGTAGACATGCTTGAGCCCCAAGGAGCTCACGTGGAGGGGTGCCCCGTGACTCGGAGAGCCTGTGCTCTGCCTGCAGGGGGCGCCGTGACTCCACTCCAGCCAACGGTTGCCATGTAGGATCCCAAAGTCCTTGCGGCCGGGTCTCCCGATTTTCAAAAAGGAAAAAAGGCAGAAGTCTGAAACTTTACGTGAAATTTCCTGATTGGTAAACTACTCTGAGAGGCTAATAGCATGTGCCTGTGGGTCATTTTCCACCCATTGTGAACCCTTGGATTAGTGTCTACAGCACCGCTGGCCCCAAGGACCCAGGACTTCGACGAGCTCATCAGAGTGAACCCAAGAGCAGACAGCTATGCGGGGGGTGTGAGCAGGGTGGCATCAGGAGGACTTCATGTCTGACGAAAGAACTGTCTGTCCCATGATGAAACAATGACACTCAACAAGTCCTCGTGGCCTTGATTCTAACAACCGTGGGGCTTCCCTGGCGACTCAGTCAGTAAAGAACCCACTTGCAATGCAGGAGACGTGGGTTCAATTCCTGGGCCTGGAAGATCCCCTGGAGAAGGAAATGGCAATCCACTCCAGTAGTCTTGTCTGGAAAATCCCATGGACAGAGGAACCTGGCAGGCTACGGTCCGTGGGGTCGCAAAGAGTTAGACATGACTTAGCAACTAAACCACCACCTAACATCTCTGGCAATTCTGCAGCAGTTGCATCTGCTCAGGCAACAGGAGACGCAGCTTTAGGAACATCAATGACACGTTTTGTCTCAGCTCTGCGTGAGGTGAGCTGCGAGTCAGCTATTCAAAAGCAACACAGTCACAGGTACAGAGCCTCGCCGAGACGCTTGGTGCAGTTCAGAGGAATCTGACCAGGGGATTACATGGGCTTCCGAGAGGGTAGTGTGAGGGGTTGGAAGAAGCTGGGCTGGTGGGAAAACTCATGAGCTGATCTCCAGAAGCATGTTTCATCTCTTGAGCAAGGATGTAGAGGCTTCCCCTCAGGCCAAGCACGATGCTAGATACCAGGGACAAAGCTGTGAACCACGCTCACAACATCCGCCGGCAGAAGTGAAGAGGGAGCCTCTGAATTCTGTACTGCCCAGACAATATCACCCTCCACCCAGCCTGGCTCATACCCAGCTGACCTGCAGGGAATCCCAGGGCTCCCTGCCCCTCTTCCCTTCCTATCTGAGACACCAACAGGAGTGAGCCCATCTGGCTTTTGATCACTGCGCACTTCTGCATGGGAAACCCCAAGTCTTCCGAAATTCATCCCTTGTGACCCTTCCTCCCATCCCTGAAATCTCTGTCCACCCCCTAACTGAAGATCCCTAATGCCCCAAGTCCTCTCTTTGGGTCCTCTCTTGGAACTCCTGGTCCGTTATCAGCAAAATCCCTCCATCTTCGGTTGCATCTCTAAACATTTTCTTCACCTTTTTGTCCTAACAGAACAGGGAGCCTGTTCCGGAACAAGAAACTGAACAGAAAATTAATTTTAAAAGTAATCATATTATTAGCGAAAACTAGCGCGTACATTCACCATGTTCTAGGCACTGTTCCAAGCGCTGTGAAGATCCCTAATGCCCCAAGTCCTCTCTTTGGGTCCTCTCTTGGAACTCGTGGTCCGTTATCAGCAAAATCCCTCCATCTTCGGTTGCATCTCTAAACATTTTCTTCACCTTTTTGTCCTAACAGAACAGGGAGCCTGTTCCGGAACAAGAAACTGAACAGAAAATTAATTTTAAAAGTAATCATATTATTAGCGAAAACTAGCGCGTACATTCACCATGTTCTAGGCACTGTTCCAAGCGCTGTACCTGCATCGATTCCATTAATCTTCACAACAACCCCATAATTAAAGCCATTACCACCCCTATTTTCTGATGAGGAAACTTGGGCACAGAAAGCTGAGGCAATTAGCCTAAGTTCACAGAGTTAATAAGCAGGGAGCAGGAAAATAGGATTTGAGTCAAGGCAGTTGGGCTCTCAAACCTGTGCGTAGAACCACTGTGATACGTTGTATCATAGAAAGGTCTTTGGTGGAAGAGAAGACGACTCCAAAAAGGGGCAACAAAGGCCACCCTCAGGAGGCAGCACTAGGAGGACCCCAAATCCATGTGGGTCTAGAATCCACCCCTAAGAGAAGCTCAAAACTNCAGTTGGGCTCTCAAACCTGTGCGTAGAACCACTGTGATACGTTGTATCATAGAAAGGTCTTTGGTGGAAGAGAAGATGACTCCAAAAAGGGGCAACAAAGGCCACCCTCAGGAGGCAGCACTAGGAGGACCCCAAATCCATGTGGGTCTAGAATCCACCCCTAAGAGAAGCTCAAAACTCCTGCTAAGGACACGGCTTCTCCTGCCACCTCTCTCAACAAGCAGCTATTTTTTCATTTCCTTGCTCCTTGTTCCACTGGGCCCCGTGGCGTCGGGGTAGCGTAACTGGGGAATGTTAATTCTGAGTTTACGCTGGACCTGCTTCTGTGACTTTAACCCTTATTTTGCAGCTTTTATTATAAGCATACATGATGGCCTGCCTCAGGGAGATAATCTGAGCCGCCCACCTGTGAAGGACTGTAAGGAAGTGAATCTAACACATTCCCTTGCCTGAAGCTTGCCATGCTAGGGGACTTTTACAAAGATTGAATAGTCTTTTTACTTTAATTCTTCACCTCTCCCCTCATCTCTGATCCATAAAAGAATCTGACATCCAGGCCCCGAACAGACGGTTATTTTCAGGCACTAGCCTGCCATCTTCTTGGTCAGACGGCTCCCAAATAAAGTCCCTTCCTCATCCCAACACCTCATCACGGATTCATTGACTTACCTTGCGGTGGACTCGGTAACAGTAGAGGGTCCCCCTGCTCTTTATTAATCTGTACCACCGCCGCCCACACACACTCTTGGTCTTGAACATCATGCTGCCAGACTGAATGATCTACCACCTCTCCTTGTTGTAGTCAACCAGAGACCCCCTCATTCCTACAAGATCGGAGCATCTGCTCACTGTCCCCTCTCTGATACTACTTTAGTTTTGATCTCAGGAATTTCACTTTCCATTGAGGAAATCTTTGCAATGCCCTGGACTTGCAGTGCCACAACCTCCTCTTGTCCCATTTTAACTCATCTTAACTCAGCCATCCCCTCCTACGGCTACACCGAGACCTTTCCATACAGGAAATTCACTCCTCCGCTATCTTAATTCTAAGGATCTTACTTTCCAACCGCAATCTCTCATCTTTAGTTTGCCAGTTCCGAAAATGAATGACCCCTGTCTAACCTAAATACACTGATCATTGCTGCCTTTTTACTAACCTCAGTTCCTTCATACCCTTACATGTTTTTCTTACCTAGTTATTATAACATTCTACCATGTACTCCGGATCCTTTCTTCCTCTTTCCCTGGAAAAAAATACAACCCTTATTAAATTTTATTCTATTCTGAATCTTCATCCAGGCTTGCTCTGAAGAGAATTTCACAGCCTCTTGCCACACATCTACCAGCCTCGGGGCATCTCTTCCCTACCGGCACTTCCCTTGAATTACTGTGGATGAATGGAAAGGCTCCTCTCTAAGGCCAACCTCTCAATTTGAATCCCATAGCCTCATTCTCTTTTCAACACCAAAGTTATTGATCAGTCAGTCATCCTTGACATGGTCCAGGTGCAGGTTGGAAAGAATTTCCAGACATGAGGCAGAATGAGAGGAGATGAAGTTTATTAGAGTGGGAGACACTGTAAGAACAGTGGGCCCACTCAAGGGAGAATGGACGTTGAGCAGGGGGTCCTTAGTCCCCTTTGTTTTTTCTTAGTCCACATTGATAGCCAGGGTACGAGGAGTGGGATAGGAGTCTTGCAGGTCATTTGCTGATTAGATGAGGCACGTATACTGGGTGTGGAGAAGAGTAAGGCAAATAACTTCTCCCTATGGGGTAGGAGGGGAGACAGGTTATACTGCTCAGGAGGACGTGAAATCCATTAATAGTTACAAAGTGGGGGAGGGAAGGACCATAAGGGTCTGGTTTTTCCGTTCCTGCATTCCAAGACCCTCCTTGGTTTTATCTGCTCTTTTGTCCTTGGGTCACCTCAATCCTCTTTCCCTGCATCACTGAATTTTCCCCCTCTTCTTAATTGGTCCCATCACCTACCCAAAAAAAAAAAAAAAAAGGCCCTCCTGTGCCTCCAACCCCTTTCAGTTCTCATCCCACTTCTCAAATCCTTTGCTAGAGTTGCTTCCAGTTTCTCTTCTCTCTTTTCCTCTTGAATCCAATCCCCCCGAATTACTTCCTCATTACTCAGCCACAGTCCTACGTAGGACATCAATAACTTCTAGGTTACCAAGTCTGATGGTCACGTCCCAGTCTTCATCTTACGTAGCCTCAGAATCTTTGGACAAAGCTTGACCCTCCCTTCTCTGTGAAATCTTTTAATGCTTGCTTTCAGGATGCTTTTCTCTCTAAGTTTTTCTTTTATATCACCGACTGCTCCCTTTTTGGCCTTCTCTCCTGGTCCCTTCCATATTCCAGACCCTGAAACTTTCAGAGGGGCCTGGAGTCAGCCCTCAGCTTTATTTTATCTCTCTACCTTCCTGTCCAGGGATCTCATCCAGTCTCATGGTACTTATACTGATGGTCTCCAAACTTCTATCCCCAGCTGAATTCCAGACATCTCAGGTCAACTCTACATCTCAGTTGGGTTTCTAATAGGCACCTCAAACTTTACAAACCCAACTCCTGACTCACCTCTGACACACACACACATGATCCTACACAATCTTCAGTAACTAGCACCTCAATTCTTCCATCCAAAACCTTGAAGTCATTCTTTCCTCTGCTTTCTTCCTCACTCCCAATGCTCAAACAACAAATGCTGTAGATTGTGTTGGGAAAGGGGGTCTCATTCACAGTATGCTAACCCCCAGTTGGCCACCTAATGAGAGCTTAACCAAGGATGCATGGTTGGATGAATGAATGACTGGATAGATGGATGGAAGAATGGAGAGGAGGATAAAAGGATGACTAGCAAACTGAAAAGGTGTCAGACGGTCTGCTTTTTCCCCACTCTTGTTCCTTGCCATACTCTTCAGAACAAGAAGGAAAATTCAAGAAGAATATACATCAGTCTAATGATTATATTCTCAATTCCCATATCTTGGAGTTGTAATACAAGCAAAAATAACTTTTCACAGTCTCTCCAAACAGCATCCATCTTTTCCTGGACCTCAGTAGTTAGGACATCATCTTGGATTGACTTCCCAAAGATTCTGGAGCTTCACACCAGCTCACTATGCCATTGGTCATTATCATCACTTGGCCAAAACACTTACTCTTACATAAACACTTAGGGAGCACCTGCTCTACATTAAGACCATTAATAGGGCCGTAACGCAGATCATCTCTCACAATCTCACCCTCCTCTCACCTTATAAAATAGATATCCATCATTTTTATTTGCAGATTAGGAAACAGACTCACAGAAGATAAGCAACTTGCTCACGGCCACAGCCAAAATTTGATAGGACCAAGTTTCAAATCAGTCAACCTTAAAGGAAATCAGTCCAAATATTCATTGGAAAGACTGATGCTGAAGCTGAAACTCCAATACTTTGGCCACCTGATGCGAAGAGCCGACTCACTGGAAAAGACCCTGATGCTGGGAAAGATTGAAGGCAGGAGGAGAAGGGGAGGACAGAGGGTGAGATGGTTGGATGACATCACTGACTCGATGGACATGAGTTGGAGCAAGCTCCAGGAGTTGGTGATGGACAGGGAAGCCTGATGTGCTGCAGTCCATGGGGTGGCAAAGAGTTGCACATGACTGAGTGACCAAACTGAAGTTTCAAATCAAATCTGACCTGGCTTGTTCCAAACCACCATGCTACTGCCCCTACAGGCACCATCACTGTGCCTGATACTGTGGTTACACGGTAAACACATGATTCAAGGGATCTAATCCTCATGTCAACTTTCAGCCACTTTTTCCAGATGAGAAACTGAGTCTTGGAGAGGTATTTATGAGCCACCTGCTCAAGGTCTTAGTACAAGCAAGGGGCAAAAGTGGGTTTCACCCAGAGCTGTCTGCAATGTCAAATTCCTTGTTTCATAAAAGAAAAGATGAAAAAGCTAAAGTGAAATGCTGAAAGAGATGGGAAAGTGGAAACAGTGACGGACTTCATTTTCCTGGGCTCCAAAATCACTGCAGGCGGTGACTACAGTCATGAAATTCAAAGACACTTGCTCCTTGGAAGAAAAGCTATGACCCACCTAGACAGTGTATTAAAAAGCAGAGAAATCACTTTGCTGACAAAGGTCCCTATAGTCAAAGCTATGGTTTTTCCAGTAGTCATGTATGGCTGTGAGAGAGTTGGACATAAAGAAGGCTAAACACCGGAGAATTGATACTTTCAAACTATGGTGCTGGAGAAGACTCTTGAGAGTCCCTTGGACAGCAAGAAGATCAAACAAGTCAATCCTAAAGGAAATCAACCCTGAATATTCACTGGAAAGATTGGTGCTGAAGCTCCAATGCTTTGGGCACCTGATGTAAAGAGCTGACTCACTGGAAAAGACCCTGATCCTGGGAAAGATTGAGGGCATGAGGAGAAGGGGGTGACAGAGGATGAGATGGTTGGATGGCATTACTGACTCAATGGACATGAATATGAGCAATGAGCAAACTCCAGGAGATGGTGAAGAACAGGGGAGCCTGGCGTGCTGCAGTCTTTGGGGTCGCAAAGAGTCAGACACGACTTAGTGACTGAACAACAACATCACTAATTTGTGAGAACAGTGAGACTGAATTACCATTGTCACCCTCACTGCAGCATGGCAGTGTCCTCCAAGGAGCAGGGGGTCTGGCGCCTGCCCAGCGTGCTGCAGTCTTTGGGGTCGCAAAGAGTCAGACACGACTTAGTGACTGGATAACAACATCACTAATTTGTGAGAACAGTGAGACTGAATTACCATTGTCACCCTCACTGCAGCATGGCAGTGTCCTCCAAGGAGCAGGGGGTCTGGCGCCTGCCCTGACCCCTCACAATGAGTCCCGGACAATTCAGAAGACTGCCCTTCATGATGCTGCCTGGGGCCCAGCTGAGTTCCCAGGAGCAAAAACTCCAAAATCACTGCAGATGGTGATTGCAGCCATGAAATTAAAAGACACTTACTCCTTGGAAGGAAAGTTATGACCAACCTAGATAGCATATTCAAAAGCAGAGACACTACTTTGCCAACAAAGGTCCATCTAGTCAAGGCTATGGTTTTTCCTGTGGTCATGTATGGATCTGAGAGTTGGACTGTGAAGAAAGCTGAGCACCAAAGAATTGCTGCTTTTGAACTGTGGTGTTGGAGAAGACTCTTGAGAGTCCCTGGACTGCAAGGAGATCCAACCAGTCCATCCTAAAGGAGATTGGTCCTGGGTGTTCTTTGGAAGGAATGATGCTAAAGCTGAAACTCCAGTACTTTGACCACCATGTGTGAAAAGTTGACTCATTGGAAAAGACGCTGATGTTGGGAGGGATTGGGGGCAAGAGGAGAAGGGGACGACCGAGGATGAGATGGCTGGATGGCATCACCGACTCGATGGACTTGAGTTTGAGTGAACTCCGGGAGTTGGTGATGGACAAGGAGGCCTGGCATGCTGCGATTCATGGGGTTGCAAAGAGTCGGATACGACTGAGCAACTGAACTGAACCGAACCGAAAAACTCTTGGCCAGTCTTTTCCCAGGACGGGGCCCAAGCTGGCCAGCAGTGGAGCCAGGACAGGGTGGGGGACTCTGTTCTGCTTCATCGCACTTGACCCCAGTTGGGGACGGGGGCGGGGGTGGAGGGTAAAGTGTCTCACGGAAGTGAACCACGATTTTATCTTGTTCTCTGTGCCCCAGAGGGTGCTGTTTACTTTCTCACTGGAGGTGCAATTATTTAACAAGGTGCCAAAGCCTGGGGGAAGATTGCACATTTTAATCAAAGCCGAGCTGGTCTAGATGACTTTACAAAATGTATCTGAGGCGAATTTTGCACAGCAGTGCCTGGGTATCAGGTAATTACGGGCAGAGGGAAATAACTTCCCAAGGGGCGTAAGCAAATACACCAAGTCAGCCTCACTTCAGCGTTATGCTGAGTGGGGAAAATGGATTTCTGAGTGGACTGCAACCCCCGGGCTCCTCCTTCAATGTCAAGTCAGGTTGTGTGGGGTGGGGAGCCCACGGGCTAGGCTGTGGGGCCACGGCGCCCCCTGCAGATCAAGATGGGGAAGACAACCCAGGGCGAGAACCTCTTCAAGCGCCCTCCAGTTAAAGGGGAGAGGGAAGCTTGCAGCCCTGAAAGGCGAGGTGGCTTTCTCAAGGTCACATGACACCCAGGGGCAAAGTTAAGACCCGTCACTGGCTTTCGATTCCCAGTCCTGTGTTACTTCCTGTCTGCTCCTCCAGGGCTACCCAGATGTCAGCTATTGATAACCAAAACAACAGTAACAGTAACTCAGACGGTGATAGCTGACATATGTGCATGTATATATCCTGAGCTGCTTTTTGTGCCTTCTATCCATTAATTCACTAAACTCTCCCAAGGACTTCATGGAGACACTAATAGTATATCCCCAGCTGAAAGCTGAAAAAAAACAAGAGGCAGAAAGAATTTAAGGAACCAGCCCAAAGTTACACAAGTAGAGAGAGTTGCTTCTTGTTATTTAGTTGCAAAGTCATGTCCAGCTCTTTGGGCTACCATGGACTGTAGCCTGCCAGGCTCCTCTGTCCATGGGATTTTCTAGGCAAGACTACTGGATGCTCTTGTCTAGGTTTTCTTTCTCCTCTCCTGGTCCCTGTCCATATTCCAGACTCTGAATCATCAGAGGGCCCTTTCCTTGGCATTTCCTTCTCCAGGGATCTTCCTGACCCAGGGATTGAAACCACATCTCCTGCATCAGCAGGTGGATGCTTTACCCCTGAGCCACCAGGGAAGTCCAGAGAGTGTCATTGGTGGGTATTAGACACAGACCCCCAGACGTGCCAGCTCACTAAGCCTGGGCCAGCCCTGGGTTCCATGATCTCTGGGTGTCCAAATCCTTCCCCGGTTCCTAAGGTGAGCCTGGGCCCCTCTGCCTCCCTGGCTCTGCTTCCAAACCTGTCTGTGTTTGGGACCACACTGATCCTCACAAGTAGTTCTGTCCTCTTCTCAGTTCTCACAAAAGCATAATAAAGACCAACAATGAAACCCGAACAAACAAAATGCACTGGAGCATGCTGTAAACTTCAGGGTCACAAGCACAGAACACCTCCCGGCAATCTACCGAAAACCACTTACTAGACATTTTCTGCAAAGGCCCAGGGATTTTTTTTTTTTTTAATTTTACTGGTTTCTCCCAGGGATTTCTTGCTCTTTTCTCTGACTCAGGTCTTGGCTGTGGTTTGCCACCCAGGTCTTATCTCCTCCTCTTACCCCATCCTCATGCCCCCTTGCTCTCTCCTTCCTAGTGAGGTGGAAACTAATTGATCCATGCCCTCGGGGTCTTGCCTTCCGCCCTGAGCAGCTTATCAAGATATTTCCATTGGACAGAGGCAATTTCCTTCTCTGAAAGTGATTCTGGAGCTAGCTGCTAAGAAAATGCATTATTCATCGTGTGACACCAATAAACAGGGGGTCTCCACTTGCATTTTTTACGCCCACATGTATGCGTATTTGCAAAGCTTATGGTCTCTACGTGATCATCCAGACAGGAAACCTGGAAGTCGAGCATATCCACATATTGTGTCCCCTGTAAAGGCCTATCCTTCCTTGACTTTCACCCTCAAGAGTTCATCATGATGCAGACCAAAGGCTGTTCTCCCACCTCCTAACCCCAGCCCCTGAGCAGCGGCTCTCAGAAACCAAGGACAGCGGCAATGCCTTGAGGCTAGAGGCTTCCTTGCTTTAATTCTGTCTCCCCAGAATCTAGCACAGAGACTGCACAGAAGATACTCATTCATTCACTCAACAAACATCTGGTTGTTGTATATAGGCTACAGTGTAAAACTGGTCTGAGATCCTATTTCTAGAAAGTATGCGTATTTTGGCACAGTCCTTGGTAGGTAGGTGCACTGGCCGATTCCTCACCTTTTTTCCCCCCTGTATTACGCTGTTGGCCGTGTAGCTGGGCAGGACCTTCCACTGTGGGTGGGATGGGGGTGGCCTACCCCATCACTTGGCTTTGAGCTCATCCCTGGACCTTGCTTGGGCCAATGGGATGCCAGTGAGAATGACACACACAGAACCTGAAATGACTTGCACTCGGAGGCATGCTCTCTTGCATTTCCACCACCACCATGAGAAGGGCAAGCCTGGGCCAGCTCTCTGGCCCAGAAGGGAGATGAGAAACACGTGACTGGAACCCACATGCCCCAGCAAAGGCCAGTCTCGATCAGCCATCAGCCAGGTACCCCCTAGAGATTCAAACAAGCCATTCGAGATAAGCAGGCTTCCCCGATGGCTCAGGGGTAAAGAATCCTCCTGCAATGCAGGAGAAGTGGATTCGATTTCTGAGTCGGGAGGATCCTCTTGAGAAGGAAATGGCAACCCACTCCAGTATTTTTGCCTGGGAAATTCCATGGACAGGGAGCTTGGCAGGCTACAGTCCACGGGGTCGCAAAGAGTCGGACATGACTGAGAAACTGAAAAACAACAATAACTCAAGATAAGCAAAACTGCTGAAAGAACCCTGGCTAACTCCAAACATGTCAGGAACAGTCATTTCTGTGGGAGGCCACTGATATGTTGTGGCTGTTTGCTCCTGATTATTGTGGCAGTTGGTTAATAACTCAAAAATCTGAGGGCTTTATGAATAATCCAAAGTCGGTAGGTCCCAAGTTGGGAAACTTTGGTCTTCTAAGGGACTCATGAAGAATACAGGAATTACAGTACAGTGAATGAAGCACTGAGGGTTCCTCTAGGTGTTTTAAGAGCACCTAGCAAGGCTTGTTTTAGGGAAGAGATGATGTCTAAACTGACATCTGAAGAACCTGCAGGAGTTAGTCGACTGAAGCGGGAGGGGGAGGGGTCCCAGGACTGGGAATTCACAGAAACCATGAAATGAGAGAACATGTGATCAGTTAGTCACGTGGGCGGGACTCCAAGCATTTCAGTTGAGGTGCTTCAAAAATTGAGAGAAGAGCTCTGAACACTGAATTTTTGAGGATCCTGATGCATTAAAAGATGAAGATGTGCTAAGAGAGGGTACAGAAATAGTGGTATAATTTAAGTAATCTTCCTGGAAGAAGTAAAACAGTTTGAACCCTGGGAGGAACGCAGTGTTCATACATAGAACCTTATCTGGATGCAACAGTAAATGCTTAAAAACACGACTCTCGTGAACGTGAGAACCAGGCCTGATGGCCTCCCTGGCCCCTGACCTCCAACTTCGTCTAAAATAGAGGGTGTGAAGACAAAGAGGGTGGCTGGCGAGAGCTGAGACTCAATGATTCCTTCTAAGCTGAATTAATAGGAAGTGAGTAATTTTCAGATGTCAGCAAGGAGAAACTGTGCCCTGGCTTTGGGAGGGTCGTCTCACAAGGGCCCCTCATGGCGATAAACTGGAAAGCCCTCAACCCCAGCTACAGGGCACGATGCAGGGGCCCCATCTTGGCTGTCTCGTCACCAGGAGGCCCCCGGTTATCCTGCCGGCCCTTCGGAACTGGTCCAGGCTGCTCACTACCCCACCGCGAGGCACAGAGGCGACAGTGGCGCCACACCGCCACCTAGTGGTCACACCGAGAAGCTATCTGCTCCGCCCCTGGGATTGACCCTTGAGAAAAGTCTGCTTACAGTTTGGATGTATACTGTATATTAGAGTTAATATAAAATACCTGGCCCAGAGCCTGTCACATAATGCTTATCACATAGTAACTGCTGCTATTAATAGCCTCATTATTATTGCCATGATGCTGTAGAAATATACCTGAGTCTGTCTGAAATTAACTGAGCTGTGGGAACACGAAACTTTTTAAGACAATTAAGAATCCAGCTGGTGGTCACTGAGGAGAGGGAGCTGGGGAGGGGCAGGGGAGGAGGAGGGGGCTAAGAGGTACAAACTACAATGTATAAAACAAATGAGCTACTGTACAAGGATATATTGTATAATTCAGGGAATATAGCCAGTATTTTATAATAACTATAAATGGAGTATAACCTTTAAAATTGTGAATTGCAATGCTATATACCTGAAACATATAATATCATATCTATACCTCAGGAACAGGAAAAAAATCCATTCCCCCTTTAATCATCCAACAAACATGTGCTAGACATTTCATATATGCCAGTTCTGTGCCGTATAACTGGGACAGCATGAAGAAGAGAGAAAAGTGACTAAGATACGGTCCCTACTGCAACACATTTCCAATCTTGAAGGAGAGGTGGGCACGTAAACAGCCAGCTCCCGCGTGCTAAATCGAGATGCAGCCGGGGAACTGGCTGTGACAGTCAGAAGCGGCAGCCATTCCTTTAGATGCTGTGGTTTCCCTTCACTCTCACAAGGGAAAGGGACCTTATGACCGTGGCCACGCCTGTCTGGGCCTCTCCGGGCCTCTCTCCAGCACCTTGGAGAGCTCCTGGTCGGGCAAGGGTAATGGGAAGCCTCATGAAGTCGTGAAGTAGGCGGAAGGCCAGGGAAGGTTGGGGGTGTCACTTCTGGAGTCAAGGTTTCAAGCTGGACATCCTTGGCCAAGTTACTTAACTTCTTTCTGTGTTGATTCCCTCATCGGGGAAAAGGAGGCTGTGAAGAGCAGCACCTGCCTCCTGGGTTTGTTGTGACTGAATGACTGAGCAAGCACACATGAAGTAACTTTTTTTTTTTTTTTTGTAAGAGGAAGGGAAGGACTTTCTGGCAGTGGTGAAGGGATCTCAGGAAAGGAGTTGACTGGGTGCCATTCGCGCCAGCTTCGGGGTCTGCAGTCAGATGGCTGCCCAGAAACTCACAAGATTGTTGTGTGGAAAATGTCCTTTGTGCCACCCAGTCATAACTGCCCTAGGAGCTCTATTCTGTCCTTCCTCTCCTCCCCGCCTTCACAGGAGGGTCCCAAATCCCTGCTGGGGGTTCGGGGGAGGTGAATGGAAATGAAGGAAGCAACACTCCAGCGCCCTCCCTCACCCTGAGTTCTGAGCCTGGAATAGACCAAAGTGACAGAGAGTCTGGAGTTCATTTATCAGCTGGGATCAGGTTTTCTATGACCCCAAAGTGACTGAAGCTCTTATTGTTGTCTAAGAGTGACCCAAAAAGCTATTGCATTGACCCAGAATGTTCTCTAGAGGGAGAGAGCAGGTAACAAGGAGGAGAGGTGAGAAAGAGTGATGCTGTTTTCTGCTTGAATCTCACTTATTCAATAAACCAGTTGCCAAAGTTCTGATTGAGTACCACCAGGAGGCTGGAACTTCTGCTCCAAATAAGATCAAAAAGTGGGTATCCACATACACATGCAGACCTGTAAGAATGAATTTGCTAGAAGTCACCTCTTGAAAGCTTTGGGGACTCAATCAAAGCCGCAGGCAAAGCCACCGTGCATCTGTGCTCATCACCAAGAGCCTTGTGGAAGCTCAAGGCTGTTAAGACCATGGGAAAGATGCAGACCATCCCCCACTTCTGATTTTCAAATCTAAAATGGGCTAAAGTGATGGAAGAAGAGTGTAGGGTTTATATATTAGACTGGATTCAATTCGGCACATAATAGATTCTCAGTGTGTTACAGAATAAAAGACCCAAACTTCATCGTGTTTCCCATGTGACGGGCCCTCTCAGGGCACACCATAATCATAGCTACTTTCACCCTTGTGACAGCCCTTGAAAGCATCCCATTTTATAAATGGATAAGCTGTTGCTCAGAAACACTCAGTTACATGCCCAAGTTCATATACATCAGAGATGGAATCCAATCCAAGTCTGTTTGATTCCAAATCCCAGAGTCTTTCCACCAGGCCGCACTGCCTCTGTGGCTGTTACTGAGTAGCATGGAGAGGACTGCTAACGTGGACACTGGAAAGTCTCTCTCTTCTGAAAGGCCAGAAGGTAGTCACTAAGAGGAAAGGCCCGCAGACTGTTTGCCAAGAAGTCTCATAAACTGGTATTACTGACCTTGAGGGATTTCCCATGTTCCTCCATTTGACTCCATTTGACTCTTAGACACTACAGAATCTGAAGAGGGATCCATCTCTCAGCAGAGACATTTTAACCAAGCACGGAGTACTGATGTATTAATATAACACTCAAATGTCTCTTTCTTCATTCACAGTGAGAGATTACTAACACGAAGACCTTAAAAAAAAACTCGAATTCTATAGGATTAGCCCTTTCATGCCCCAAAGACTGACTCCAAGAGAAGCCAAATTACAATCTGAGAGTTTTCTGGTGTGCCTGGAACAGAACAAGGGGAATTTAATAATCTTGTGCTCCTGGGTCCAGCTGAGACAGCCTGGCATCTCCAAGAGGGATGGTCTTTCCAATGGGACCAGAGACATTTCACATGTGGGGCTCCTCTCTCCAGCCCCTTTGAGTTAAGGCTCCTCTTCCCTGGAGTTTGCCAGAATGGACACTGCTGACATTTTCCTCCCATATCTTTTTGCCTTCAGCATTGACCAGTCCTGCCTTTGATGGACACATCTTTTATTTATGGTTAATGCAGTCAATCTGGTGATGGCAGGGCCTGCCCAACTGGGAGCTGTGCCTTCTCCGTCAGCTGACTTTGCATATCTTTACTGTGCTCCATCATGTTATCCTACAGCTGAACTTCCAAAGGGCAATCCTATTCCCTTCATTCCCAAAATCAGAAAAACAAAAGTCAACTTACTGTACCCCAGGAGGGATGGCAGAGGGGAAGGTATAGAAGCTTCTGCAGACAAGTACTACATTCTATACTCAAGTATTAGCTCTTTGAAAGGCAGAACTAGCTTTAATTAAAAGACATATGAGTGTTGGGTATAGAGAACCCAAAAAGGAACACATGACTATTAACTCCCAAATGCTTAATAAGGGCCTGGATCTATGCTCTGCATGCTAAGTCACTTCAGTCGTGTCGGACTCTGCAACCCCATGGACTGTAGCTCGCCAGGCTCCTTTGTCCATAGGATTCTCCAGGCATGAACACTGGAGAGGGTTGCCATGCCCTCCTCCAGGGGATCCTCCCAACCCAGGGCTGGGACCTGTGTCTCTTATGTCTCCTGCCTTGGCAGGCGGGTTCCTGCCACCTAAGAGCTTTCAGTCAGTGCAATAACCCTAAGAAGTAACTATTAGCATGCTGTTTTACAGCTGAGAAAACTAAAACCCAGGTTAGGTAACATCACTGGTTTCAGGAGAGCTGGGATTTCTACACTGGCCTGTCTCTGGACAGGAAGAGTAGATTTCTATTCCAATGGAAACACAAGAGTCTTTTTAAAAAGTGCTAACATATGTGAAGCTGTTTTGTGAGCTGCCAATGAGCTAACATAGGTGCCGCATCTGAAATTCAAAGGAAAAGAAAGTTAGAAATGAACTGTACATCCCAATTAGCAGACTGCTTTTTCAGCAAAAACGGGACTCACTTTCTAGACGTTTTGCAGAAAGTCTCCGATATCGGAACTGGCTGTATCTCCACAGGGGCATCATTTAAATCCAGCCAGGCAGAGTCTTCCTGCTACAAACAAGCTTAGCCGTCCTTCACTTAATTCCATCCTGAGTCACTAAGGTGGTGAACGAAAGGCTCCTGAGCTCTTTTGAACATCAAACATCAAATGTTTCCATCAGAAGCCCAGAACTGTGGTCACAGCCATGTCCAGCGCTCACCCACCCTTGTAGACAGAGAATTCTTTAGAAGAACAAGAAGCTGCTCGAAGGGACAGGGACAGCGCTTGCTGTAGGTCATGGCCAGGATGCAGTCCACTGGCAACTCTCTAGTTCCTCCCATCACTCAGGCCCTGGAAACCACTGTCCTGGCAGCTCCTCCTTGGCAATCTCTGTCCTCCCGCACTTGGCTCCTGACACTTACCATTTTATGCAGCGAGGAATGAAAGACAGAAAGAAACCCTGGGGCGGTTCCCACTCTGAGAGACAAAAAAACCTAAAACATGGGGGAGAAGGAGCAAGGAAAGATGATGGATAGTCATTGCGGCATAATGCTCATGTCTGATTCCTGGCATGAGGCCCCTTCTGCTGCCAAGACATAGCAGACCCTCCCTCTGTGTATTCCCTTCATGATTCCAGACGATCGAGATTTGGAAAGGAAGGAAAAGAGAAAAAAAAAAGGCATTTATCAAGTTTAAAAAAGAACACATTTGATTTCATATAATCCTTCAAACAATGCTATTATTATCTATATATATCATGGAGAAGGAAACTGAAATACAGAGAGGTTAAACAGAGATCAAGTAGGATGGACCCCTGCCTGAAGGAGTGGAAAGTCCATACTCTTTTCACTAAACCACAGACTCAGAAGATCTTTCTGTGTGCCTCAGAAAAGGGAAATTGACAAGTTTACTCGTCTGGCACCATGGTTTCTAAGCTGAAATGAGTATTCTTAAATGTTATATATGGCAGCATTTTGTCCTTTGTCCTCATTTTGTCAAGGCGTACCTTTAGGCAGAATGATGTCCCCTCCCAAAGATGTCCATGCCCTAATCCCTAGAACCTATGAAACTCTAAGTTCCTTGGAAAAGAGGAATTAAAGTTACAAAAGGGATAAAGATTGCTCTTCGGGTGGCCTTGAGATGGGGAGACTAGCCTGACTTATCCAGGTGACATGATGCAGTCACAGAGGCCTTAGACGTGGCAGAGGGAGGCAGAAGAAAGAGCTGGGGACAGAGAGATGAGAAAGCTGCTATTTTGCTGGCACTGAAGACAGAGAGAGAAGCTGGGAGACAAGGAACGCGGGCAGCCTCCAAAAGACAGAGAAGGACAAGGAAACGGATTCCTTCCCAGGGCTGCTGGAAGGAACACAAGCCAGCCCACTCTTTGATCTTAGCTCCAGTGAGACCCATGTCTACTTGAATTTCCAACTAGAACTACAAGTAATAAAATTATATTGTTTTGCACCTCTAACTGTGGTCATTTGCTTTAGCAGCACTAGAAAACTAGTACAACACATGGAAACTGCCAGGCAAGGAGGTGCTTACTCTCACGGTGCAGCCACGAAAGCTCAGAAGCCCCTCTCCCCACCCCTGGCTCAAGTCCCCGCCTGACCGTGTCTGCTCAAGATAGCTCAGTGGAACACCATCTCACTCGCAGTAGCAAGATCTTACCAAGGCAAACTGAGATAGACCTGTTAGCTAAGATTCCATCCCATGAGGAATGGTTTCACTGTATATCCCTACTCACCAAAGCTTAAATTAAAAAGGAATGCCGCTTAGAAGCAGAGCGAGACTTCAGGAACCAGAAAAATCAGTGGGTCTTTCTCTCTCCTCCCTTACTTTCCCTCGCCCTGCTTTTCCACATGTAGCTTATTTATTCTTCTTTTCTGGCAGATACTTGTCTTACTCCTCTGTACAAGGCTGCAGCGTGGCCATCCCAAGATGATGGCTTCTCTCCCAGGGACCGTCTAACCTTCCAACTTGGTTCCCCCACAGCCAACTGATTCAGTCTCCCCACCCTCAGTCCAAAAAGGACACTGTGGTGACCTGAATGGGAAGGAAGTCCAAAAGGCAGGGGATACCTGCATATGTGAGGCTGATTCATTTTGCTGTGCAGTAGAAAGTAACACAGGCTTCTCAGGTGGCTCGGTGGTAAAGAACCCGCCTGCCAAGGAGGAGATGCAGGTTCCATCGATGGGTCAGCAAGGGAAGATCCCCTGGAGAAGGCAATGGCAACCCACTCCAGTACTCTTGCCTGGGAAGTCCCATGGACAGTGGAGCCTGGCGGGCTACAGTCCATGGGGTCGCAAAAGAATTGAACACGATTTAGTGACTAAATGACAGAAAGTAACACATTATAAAGCAGCTGTACTCCAATAAAAAATAACTTTTATAAAAACGAGAGAAAAATTCCTTGCATGCCTGCCTCGTCCCCACAAAATGTTCAGAACACAGAGAAAACGATAGACTGGTATTAATCTGGTATTGGACTGTATTCAGTCCAGTGGGTATTGAATGGGAATATCAATCTGGCATTCGCTCTCTGTCCTGGTCAGCAGGGCGGGCCTGGGAGCAAGGGTGCCTGCTGCGAAGGCCTCTGGCATCTGAAGCTGCGGGGTAGGTGAGATCTGTAAGAGGCATCGGGTGTAGGGAGGCGATGATTGGCATCTTCTGCGCGTCTGCTGACTCCAGGGATGGCCTTATCTTTGGAAACAGAAACGCATCATTCAGAAATGCATCATTCTGGGGTGGGGGGGGAGCAGGTTGAGCTGCCTTTCCTCCCTGCCCGGGCCAAGTTGAGCCCATTTGCATCTATGATATCTTCTGTCCCTACATTCTGTGATTGACATACTGTCTTTTAATATGTTAATCTATTCAACCAAGTTACATTCAGATGTTGCTGGTCTGGGAACCAGGCTGTATCTTTCTGGTGACTTTGCATATTTCACAACTTAATTCTCCAAGGGAAAGAATAATGGCCTGGCTCTTGAAAGAAGGGGCACCTTAGTGTGAGCCCCAAGTTCCAACTGTTATAATCGCTAATGATAATCCAAAAACGACGAGTTTATTTAGGGTTTCAGAGTCCAGAAAATAATAATTTTTTTTTTGCCCAAGATAATCTAAGGTGGCAGAGAAGATAAGAGATAACACAGATCATGAAAATGAGGCTCGGAGAGTCGATACGATTTGGGCAAGTCCCCAGAGCATTGTGGGATGCTTTGAGCTAAATAAAATGGAATGATTAAAGCACTGCCTGCAACTCTGTACTTGCTGTTTCATATGCTCGCACCAGCCTTTCCAGGTAAGACTTTGCCCAAAGTCCCACAGTTAGAGAAGCATCTGACTCAAAAGTCCGGGCTTCTCACCGAGGACCCCATCCATTTCCCTAAATTCTTGGAAGTGGCTTCAATGAGGGCTTCCTGTGTCCGTCCTTCAAAGCTCAGCTCAGACACTGTCTTCTGTACAAGTCCTTCCCTGGCTCTCCTGCTCCCCATCCCTGGCACTTGGTTCACCCACAGATGTATACTGAGGGCTGTCCGTGTGCCGGGCACAACACGGATGGCTGAGCATATGGCTTGGCATAAACCAGATATGATTCCTGCCCTGGGGAAGCTAAGGTGTGGTAAGGGAGGGAAGGGTGGGGAGTGCCAAGTGGGGTCCCCTCCAGAGGGGCAAGGCCCAGCCTGGGCACTCAAGACAGCTGGCTTCCTGAGGACCCGGCATTTACCTTGAGACCTGAAAGAAGGGCAGGGTGGGCATTGAGGGGACCCCAGACACCTGCATGACAGGGTCAGGGACCAAAGAGAAGATGGTATGTCCAGGATTTTAAAACATCCTGTGGCAACTGGAGTACAGAGAGGAAAGGGAGGAGGGGCCCTAAGAAGCCTAGAGAATCCACCAGGGCCTTTGGGCCACCTGGGGAACCTGCGTCTGTGTCCCAGTGTGCAGGGGAGCAGGGTGCAGGGTTCACATGATGATGTCAGTGTGAGCGAAGGCCGCTTGGTCTTAAGGAATGGAAATCAGGGAGGCTCAAGTGAAATGAGGGCATTTCTTAGAAATTCCCAGAAATTGAACAAATCCACCAGGGCCTTTGGGCCACCTGGGGAACCTGCGTCTGTGTCCCAGCGTGCAGGGGAGCAGGGTGCAGGGTTCACATGATGATGTCAGTGTGAGTGAAGGCCGCTTGGTCTTAAGGAATGGAAATCAGGGAGGCTCAAGTGAAACGAGCCATTTCTTAGAAATTCCCAGAAATTGGATGGAATCTAAGAGCATGAATAGTTCTCAGGAAGGACCTGGAGTCAGATCCGGAACACTCTTCTGGAATCTGAGAGTTAGTCTCCCTCTGCCACATCCACTCCTCTGTGTGTCTCCTCTATTATTTTCTCTTTCTCTGTTTGCACTTTCTCTTTCTCTGCTTCTCCAAAACTAGGGTAGACACTGGCCAACCTTTCAGTGCTCAGGTTATAAGCTATGTGGGTGCTTGTGCCTAGGCATTCAGTTGTATTTGACTCTTCGTGACCCCGTGGATGGTAGCCCACCAGGCTCCTCTGTCCATGGCATTCTCCAGGCAAGAGTATTGGAGTGGGTTGCCATGTCCTCCTCCGAGGGATCTTCCTGGCCCAGGGATCCAACCTGCATCTCTTGAATTTCCTGCATTGGCAGACAGTTTTTATTTAACCACTGTGCTACCTGGGAAGCCCCATAAGTTACAGTTCTAGCCGTACAGAGAGACACAGTGGTGTTTATGAGTCCCAAATCAAAATGCCTAGAGAAAGAACTCAGTTAAGTCAGCCTGGGTCAGAGTATTTGCCCTAACTCACTGAGCTATGGGTGAGGTCCAGGAAGCTCAAGACCTTGTAATAATAACATGCTTTCCAGGAGGTGGGATGGATCTCGGACGAGAGGGGGCACTGGCTCCTAGGATTAGCACACCTCCAGTGGCAACTACTGTGGGCATAATCAGACCTACACGTTACACAGATGACCGCACTATCCCTGGGGGGATGGACAGGAGGGGGGCTCCCATGGAGCCAGAAACACCAGGAAGGGACTCCGTGCAAGTGAGAGGCGGTGAGGACTGGAGTCAAGAGTGGTGCCTGTGGGCCTGGGGGAATGCCCGAGAGACGGCGGGGAGCTCAAACTAGCAAATTGTAGAACAAGCTAACAAATGGGGTGTTGGGGAGGTCCAGATAACAAGACAGTGATTTGCTGTCCAGGAGATCTGAATGGGGGAAGAGTGTCAGGTGATGGCCAGCTTT
This sequence comes from Aepyceros melampus, assembly GCA_006408695.1. Lineage (NCBI taxonomy): Eukaryota > Metazoa > Chordata > Mammalia > Artiodactyla > Bovidae > Aepyceros > Aepyceros melampus. The sequence goes on along the minus strand of SJXQ01003922.1, from coordinate 160,663 downwards.
ATGGTTTGACCAACGGGGTGGACAGTGATGTCACGGATAAAACAAGGAGAACACGGGGAGAGAAACGGTTGGCATAGGCACAGTGCAGAAAGCAATTGTTTCTGTTTCTCCACTGTTTGGGACAGTGGAGTCTGGAGTGGTCTGTGGGCTGTTGGATATACAGGTCTAGAAGAGAGCTGTCCTTAAGAGACTGGCAAAAGGTGGTAGTTAAAACAACAGGAGTGAAAGAAATGGCCTGGGGGAATCATGGGGCATGAGAAGAGAAAGCGGTTTTGGGGACAGGTCCCAGGGGGTTTCCTACTTCTAATTGTTCTAGGTATCCAGGGCGTGGAGAAAAAAGAGGCCCAGGACAGAGACTGAGAAGAGCAGCCTGAGAGATGAGAGGGACACCAGGAGGGTCTCGCCGAGTAGATGTTTCCGAAAGAATGGGGATGCTATCTTTGATAAGCACCACCAAAGAACCAGGGGGAAAGAGCCCACTCAACTTATTTACCGTCTTATACTTTTTCATTAGTGTGTCTATTTCTCTACTAGACTGAAAGCTCCTTTAGTTAAGATGTTTTCATGCCTTTATTCCCAGCAATTAGCCCAGATGCCTGGCTTTATATGAAGTCTTAATAACAGTTGAATGAATGAATAAATATGTCACGGGCATTGAAAATATCAAGGTTCGCATCTGGATGATATAGGAAACATACCCTGAGTCTTTACTAATTTACAATAAATGAACAGGGCCATTGATAGGACTTTTGGAAAGAAATGCCATCTCACTGTTGTATTTTGTATGAATAACTCAAGGATGGCTGACAGGGACTGTCTTGCTGTAATTGGAAGCACTTCAGTGACCGCCGTGTAAAGAGCAACTTTGGTGGTGCTTGAAAACGGTTTTATGCATATGCTGTTAGTATTCAAATTGTATTTGCATAATTAAATCTAATTATCTCCAAAGTCAAGGTCATCTTCAGTCTAATCCTTGCCTGAATTATCCAAAGACTCTGCCATTGATGGGATTTTCTTCTGTTTATGAAATCCAAGTGCCACTGTGTGTATCAGTAGACACAATCAGGGTGTCAGTGCTTGACCCTAGCTGCTAGCAACAAAGAAACAGATGGAAAACTCTAAAAAATATCCCTTTTCTTTTTGTTTGTTGGAAATGTAAACAGCTCCTAATTCATAATGTGGGTAATGCTCTTCCCTAAATATGAGGCGACCATCAAGGGTAATACTTAAACTGTTTAATCGTGGGCAAGTCAGAGGTACAGATGTCCTAAAATAAGGTCCCGAAAACGATGCAATGTAGGGGCTTCCCAGGTGGCGTTACTGGTAAAGAATCCACCTACCAATGCAGGAGATGTAAGAGATGCGGGTTTGAGTCCTGGGTTAGGAAGATCCCCTGGAGGCAGAAATGGCAACCCACTCCAGTATCCTTGCCAGGAGAATCTCATGGACAGAGGAACCTGGTGGGGTACAGTCCATGGGCTCAAAAAGAGACACGACTGAGCATCTGAGCAGAGCAATAATGCTGCGTTAAGAGCTCCTGCTGGACCAGACATTAAACCTTAGTTGATGAGGGATGGCGGTTGGGGAGGGGGTGGCGGTGGCCAGGTGAGGGAATCTGTAGCCAGAGCAACAGAGAGGCTCTGGGCAAGGGGTGTGGGCAGGGGGCAGGTGGGTTTTTGCCAATCAGTGCAGAAATATATCAGCATTTTAACAACTGCAATGAGTGTACCCCTTTGTGCCTGCTGACTCCCAGCTATGGGCAGAAGCCAGAGGCACTCCAGCCCAGACTTTCAGTCCCACTCATTTCACAGAGAAAGAAACTGAGATTTAATGAGAAAAGGTTTGGGTAAAAGTCCAAAAACCAGTGGCAGGAGAAGTGGCAACAGAACTCAAGTCTCTTTATTCCCAAACCTAATGTTATCACCCCTATTTTTCCCGAGAACTTTTATGAGACAGAAATTCTTGTCATGAATGAGCACACAAAACCTGGATTTGTTCAGCAATTGTTCCGGTACAACAATGGCCATATGGTTAGCAAGAGATGCCGTCCACCACGGAGACACAGTACTATTTTATCATGAAATTTGTGTTCTAAAGGGTTTCCCTGGTGGGCAGTGTAAAGAATCCACCTGCCAAGCAGGAGACACGGATTTGATCCCTAGGTCAGGAAGTTCCCCTGGAGAAGAAAATGGCAACCCACTCCAGTATTCTTGCCTGGGAAATCTCGTGGACAGAGGAGCCTGGTGGGCTACAATCCATGAGGTCAAGAAGAGTCGGATGCGACTGAACAATGAAACGATAGCAATGCATTCTGAAGGCTGTCTCGAGGCTCTCCCAGCAAACTAACCCTGAAATGTTCCCAGGGGAAGCCAACCGCGAGTGATCCATTTCAGGACAAGGAGGATCCATCTCCGTGACTTTTCCACACACTTGCTATTCTAGGTATGAGATACGATAATTAATTTCATGTTCTTATAAACTGGGAGACAATTACAGGGGAGGTTGTTAAGCGGTCCTGAGCCTGCTCACCTTATGAGGTGTACTTTTCATATTTTGTGACAATGGTCGGGGAAAAAAGCACATAATGACTCTGTGGATGAGGCCCCTGCTAGTTATGTTTTCATTATTAACCTAATTATACGGGTGAAGCAATAGGTGATAATTTCACTTCTTCACTGCCGCTTCATTCCTGCTCCCCCAACCGCCAGCCTGGGGGACTCTTCAGAAGTCATTTAAAGGGGTTTGTTCTAGAATACAGCCAGCAACAGCCGAGTCCCACCTCCTGGGTCTCTCATCTCATTTCCCCGAAACGCTGAGGCAGGAATGGGTCGGAGAGTGGTCAGGAAAAGAAGCGATGTGTCCTGGTAAATGGTCATGATTGGATGCATGAGACAGCAGAGTGGAAGTAGCGCAGGCGGGGCCTGGCTTTGTATGAAAGGCTGGGTGTGCCAGGCACCCTCTGAATCTCAATTCCAGGCACTGAAGGGGAAGATGCAAAGGGGCAATGACCTGCTTGGCTTCGGGGGGATGTTTCTGGACACCCCTCCACCCTTAAGAGTGAGTCCCATACACACCAAAGAGTTCCATTCCGAGAGCACATTCATAAGTCCGATTTTGTCCCTAAGTCCAACAAAATTAGCCTAGGTACCCAACTCACACAACTGGCTGTCTAGTACTGAAGGATCGTCGGCAACAGGGGACAGAGGGCAAGCCGCAATGCCACTTACACCTGACACTGACGGAACGCACGTTTGCATCTTTGAAAGTTTCAACTTGAAGATTCGCATGTAGGGGACTTACCGTATGGGTTCAAGGTCTCTGTAGTTAGTGTTTCTCCCCCTGTTGCCTTTCATAAGAGCTTTACATAGTCTTCCAGAGCCACTCCGTGCCCCTTAGAAAGATGGGGGGATCTATTTAACTCTGATACTTCTCTGACTTACCAGTGGTAGATAGACCTAGCGGGGAGGACAGAACATGATGCAGGAAGGAAAGAAGGGAGAAAATGGGGAGGATAATAACCCAGGGAAAACACATCCTGGGACTTTTCCTGGAAGCTGGAAATGCAGTTAACTTCAAAGGTGATTCAGGCAGCTACATGGGAGCCCAACCTCAAGCCTGGACCCTGCAGCCAAGATCGGGAGGTGAGGCTTAATTCCAAACCCAACCCAGAGGGGCTGCTGAGCCACTGATGATGGTTAGTACCTCAGTCAAAGGTTGGTTTTAAAACATGAGGCAAAAGAGACATTCACATTTGTGACCTTTGTAAATACAGATATCCACAGCCCATACCTTGAATACCAAGGGCTTAGAGCAGGGTTCCCCAGCCTCAGCAATCCTGACATGTGGAACCAGGTAATTCTTTGTTGCGGGGGCTGTCCCATGCACTGTAGAATGCTCCGTAGCACTACTGGATTCTACCTGCTAGCTGCCAGAAGCAGCTTGACCCCAAGCTGTGACAAACAGAATATCTCCTGAAATTGCCAGATGATCTCTGGAGGTCAAATCACTCTCCAGAGTAATTAGTGAGAACTTCTTACATATGAAGTAGTTTAACTCTGCTTATGTACATTTCAAATCTTTGCTCCCTCCTGGGATTTCCCTGATGGCCCAGTGGTTAAGACTTCGAGCTTCCAATGCAGGGGGTGCAGGCTCGATTCCTGGTTTGGGAACTAAGCCTTCATGCTGTGTGGCATGGCCACAAAAATTAAAAGACAGCAAATATTTGCTCTTTTTGATGATCTGCCTCAGCTCAAATTATGCAGTAGTCAAAATGTTGATATTTCCTTCCAAAGGCAAGGAAAAAAAAAAATCTCTGTTTTAATCATATTACTTTTTAGCCAAGGAATGCTCCATTATTTGGGACTATAAGGTAGACCAGTGCCTTGTTAAAAAAACAAATTCCTGCCAGTGTCTTCATTTAATTGCTAAAAATAACATCCCCTGTGACAGCCCAATGGCAGAGCCATTCTAAGGAAATGCAGGAAGGGCCCTTTGCAATACACCTCTTAAATCACATGATGCCACGGCCACCTGCTTCACCTGCCCAGGTGAACATCTGGTGAACCATTTCATCATTCAGAAAATGATGTATTTCCTCTTTGCTCTCTCAGAGGGATTGTAGTGATCAGATGAGCAAAGACCTTCTTAACCTACACTGTCCAGTGCAGCAGCCACTTGTGTTTAGGCAGCTACTTAATGTAAATTAATGAAAATTAAGCAGAATTTAACATTTGGCTTAGTCACATTAGACACCTTTTCCAACCACAGGTGGTGGTTGTGTGTTAGTCGCTCAGCCATGTCTGACTCTTTGCGACCCCATGGTCTGCAGCCCACAGGCCCCTCTGTCCGTGGGATTCTCCAGGCAAGAATACTGGAGTGGGTTGCCATGCCCTCGTCCAGGGGATCTTCCTGAGTCAGGGATGGAATTCAGGTCTCCAACACTTTAGGCGGATTCTTTACCATTGAGTCGCCAGTGAAGCCCTGCTTAGTGGACAGGTGGATAATGGATGGGTAACGAACACATACACAGAGGACATCTCTGTGACTGGAGAAAGCTCTACCCACATTACTATTCTCAATGATACAACCTGGTGCAAATAAACAGCAAGTCATAGTCTTAGTGCCACTGCTGGAAGTTAGACTCAGGGTACACACACACCCATTCACAAACGCCACGCACCTTGAACACCGGCATTACAGACTGCCGAAGCACTCGTATGTCACCGCTGCGTCGTAGGTAGTCACAAAAGCAACAAAAACGTAATCAAAGCCTTGGTGGCTCATATGGAAAGTAGGAGCAAGGATCAAATAATTATGGGTCATCACTTTCAATAAATGTCATTGTCTGGACTACGAATAGTTCCATGAACCTTTTAATTACAGCAGCAAAAAACAAGATGAGCACTCCCTCCCTACAAAATGACTAGTTTAGATTAGCTATGTATAAAAAGACATGTTATCTTCTGGGTTCTAATATCCTTTACTTGTGTTCTTCAAGACTGAGACTCGAGGCTGTGAGTGCAGAGAATGGGAAGCAGCTACAGAAGAGCTGTGTCCCTGCTCACAAGGTACTGACGACACCAGCGCTCTGAAGATGCATGGAAAGGACAGTCACAGATAACACATCCCCCCCCCGCAAGGACTGAACGAAACAGTCATTGATACCAACAAGAATAATAATGGCCAACATTTATCATGTGCCAAGGCTTATGCTCCATGCTTCAAAAACCTTTCCATATTTTTCAAGCGAAAGTAAAAGTGTTAGTTGCCCAGTCGGGTCCTACTCTTTGTGACCCCCATGGACTGTAGCCCGACAGGCTCCTCTGTCCATGGGATTTTCCAGGCAAGTATACTGGAGTGGGTTGCCATTTCCTCCTCCAGGGGATCGAACACTGGCAGGTGGATTCTTTATCAGAGTCACCTGGGAAGCCCAAAACAGTGATGCAGTAGATGTTCAGCATATTTATGGATTGTATAGATTTATAGACAAGGCTCCGAGAGGTTAAGTAATTTGCCTGAGGTCACTAAGTAAATAAGTATCAGAATCAAGGATCAAACTCAAGTGTGTCCGACTCCAGAGACCATGGCTCATGAGCCCTGTTTCCAATCAGGGTGGCCCCAAATGGAGGAAGCCACTCCACCTGCTCCTTTAGGGAAGGACGGTTTGGGCAGGGGGTGGAGGTGGGGGTCTCATCCTCCCATTCTTCCCCACCTTGGCTCCATCCTGAGTTGCAAGGGCCTCTTGCAGCTTTTGGA
>SJXQ01003922.1:135339-154298 GCA_006408695.1 Aepyceros melampus | reverse complement strand
GCAATACCTCCACCTCCGTTCGTTCTCTTTTCCATTTCACACAAAATGACCCTGTGCAGGTTCTGGAAGCTGGCTCAAGGCTGCCTGAACAAAAATTCTGGGATCTCAAGTGCCCAGAGTTTGATCTAGGAGCAGAGAGGATGAGTTCTTGACCCCATAGACATCTTTGCTTTGAGGGAAGAGCATGCTGGAAGAGGGCCATGCAAGGGTCCTCCAGAATCATTCCTCAAGGCCGGGTCCAGCAGCAACATCCCCTGGGGGCTTGTTAGGAAGCAAACTATCTAGCCCCAACCTAGGCCAACTGAATCACCAACGCTGAGCAGAGCCTGTGTTTTCACAAGCCCTCTGGTGATTACGACGCTCGAATCAGATCCTCTGAGGTTCTCTGAGACCCAAGAGCCACTGATTCAGGACAGCTTTTTCTACATGTGGTCCCGGGACCGGGAGCATCAGCACCGCCTGGGAGTTTGTTAAAAATGCAAAGTCTGGGTCCCCTTGCAGATCTGCTGAACTAGCACGGGTGCGGGTGAGTCCAGCGGTGTTCGGGTCAATGTCCTCTCCAGGTGATTCTTATCGCAGGAAGGTCTGAGAAGCAAGGACTTGAAGCAGCCCTTCCTCCTTATCCTCCTCCTCACTGTTACATTGTCAGTAAGGACTGTTTCTGACCAGCAGGAGGAGGAGATGACAGAGGACGAGATGGTTGAATGGCATTGTCGATTCAACAGTCTGGGAGTTTGTTAAAAATGCAAAGTCTGGGTCCCCTTGCAGATCTGCTGAACTAGCACGGGTGCGGGTGAGTCCAGCGGTGTTCGGGTCAATGTCCTCTCCAGGTGATTCTTATCGCAGGAAGGTCTGAGAAGCAAGGACTTGAAGCAGCCCTTCCTCCTTATCCTCCTCCTCACTGTTACATTGTCAGTAAGGACTGTTTCTGACCAGCAGGAGGAGGAGATGACAGAGGACGAGATGGTTGAATGGCATCGTCGATTCAACAGACACAAGTTTGAGCAAACTCCAGGAGACAGTGAAGGACAGGGAAGCCTGGCGTGCTGCAGTCATGGGGTCACGAAGAGTCAGACGTGACTGAGTGACTGAACTACAAAGGACTGTTTCAAGTTCACAAGACAGAAACTCATCTCACAATTGGGCTTACGGGAGAAAAAGGAGTATATTAGCTTAAATAACTGAAGACACTGCGAGTATGCAAATGTAGCCCCACTGGGTCTGGTGGCCAGCTACAATCCAGGGGCCAGACCGGCCCACTGCTCGTGTTTGTAAATAAAGTCTGATGGAGACACGACCACACTCATTCATTTACGTATGTCTGTGGCTGCTTTCCCACTGAAACAGTAGACATGAGTCGTTGTGACAATGACATTAGGACCCACAAAGCCTAAAATATTTACAGAAAAGAATTGCTGATCCCTGCTCTTAAGCATGGGGGCCAAGACAGGGCCTCCTGCCCAGATGTAAGTGAAAGATGGGGATAAAAGATGTGCATTCACCCCTCATTCTCCCCTGTGGGCTATTATACTTTGTTCATTCAAGGGCAGGAATGCCAGCGGTTTTAACGCTATGAAATGGAACACCCAGGAAAATCTTAAACTGAAGAGGCTCAGAGAGGTTCGGGGTTGGTGAGCCCATGGAGGAGCTGGGGTTGGGGGGTGTGCTGGTGAGGACGTTGAAACTCTGCCCGCCCCCCCCACCACACACACACATCCTCCTACCTCACCCTGGGTACCTAGTGCATCCAGCTCTGCCTACACTGTATCCTTCACGGTAGACAGGAAACGGAAGTCCACTACTGCTGTGAGTTCTGTGACCCGTTCTAACAAATCATGGAACCTGAGGAGGGAGTCGAGGGGTCATTATACATGTCAGAGTCAAACTGACAACCAGTTGAGTACCCAGAGATTTGGAAAACATTTCCGAGGGGGCCTCAAACGTTAACTTTAATTTACAGGATCCCAGGAGTAATCACTTTGTAACCTCTCCATGTGTGTGTGCTAATAAGTCACTTTAGTTGTGTCCAACTCTTTGCAACCCCAAGAACTATAGCCCACCAGGCTCCTCTGTCCAGGGATTTCTCAGGCAAGAATACTGGAGTGCATTGCCATTTCCTTCTCCAAGGGATCTTCCCGACCCAGGGATTGAACCCAGGTCTCCTGCTTGGCAGGTGGGTTCTTAACCACTGAGCCTCCAGGGAAGCCCAGAGAGATCGCAGTCTAGCATTAATCTGGCAGTTCCTGGAGCTGGGGCAACCATGTGATTACAAGGCATGCCTGCAGCAGAAACTCAGCAAATAGCAGAAACCATAGGGAGGACTTTGAATCTCCTCAGGATTCTAGAAAAATCTTACCTGAATTTCAAGGAGCTCTCAAGGTCATTTAGGGACTTTCAAAGGTGGTGGCTACCTTTATGTTTGGAGACATCCAATCTTACATCATATTAAACAAATCAAACTCTATCCACATTGAACATAATTTATATGTAATGATGTAAGTGTTGAGTCATGTTTTAGTAGAATCAGTGATTTAATGTTACCTTTTTAGCAAAGATTTGATGAAAATTTTTCTTTCTGTTTTTAAAAAGAAAAAAAAAAACTTTAATTATGCCTGAAGGCACCAGTAAATTTCACAGAGCCCTGACTCGGGAAGGGCTAGCCCTGCATTCACGTGGCAGGATTCATGAGGCATGTCCACCTATCTGGGCTGGGTGGAAAGAGACAGTGTGTGAAAGTCATCGTGGCGAAGGCAGAGGTCGGACACCAGAGTTCTGCACTTTGTAAGGTTAGCAGGAGCAAAGCAGGACATCATAGCTTTGCAGTGTCATTGGTCTTAGGACAGGGGTCCAGCATCCTACAAACACTGGCTGACACTGCATAATCCATTTTGAGGATCCCCTCCCCCCTGCCCTGCCACCAGGGAGGCTGGCTTGAGTCAAACAGGTTCACAGGGAAATTAGTGGGGAGGACAAGATAAGGTCACTTAGAACCAGCTACTGGCCTTGCAGGGCCTGATGGGCGCTCTATGGGCTAAAGAGGAAACGTCCATCCTTGGGGAGCTGTGACCCACTGCTGAAGTCCTCCTCGAAGCCCCCGGGAGATTATCAGCAGAACAAGTGACCCCATTGCTTAAATGGGTTAATGCACTCCCCACGCTTTCCTTAGTTGCTATTCTGACTTTCAGGAGAGGGCTTCTCAAGCCAAATGGAGCACCCAGAGCCTCCAGTAACTGATGCCACAAAAAGTCCTGTGTGCTCTGGAAGTGTTTACAAAAATCAGCGCAGAGGATGGGATGGCCGGCTGACCCCCGCCTCCAGGGTGTCCCTGTGTGTCTCCAGGTCCTAAGTACTCTGTCCCATTGACTCTGTCCTCCCATAGCAAAATGCCCAGCCTGGCACATAGCAAGTAGTCACCACTATTTGTTGGATTAAAACCAAACAAACAAAAAAGAATAAACGGAAGGAGAGAGGGAGGGAAGGGAGAAGGGAAACGGAATGGAAGAAGAAATACATCGGATTCTTCCTTCTGCAATGAAGTCAGATGAAGGAACTAACCCAGGCAGGGAGACCCCTGGGCAGACTATTACATAGTCCACACTGGACTTCATCAAGGCCCCAGCCTAACAGCCCGAAGCACAGGAAGGTGCTGCCGTTTTAGCAGGAGAAAACGGACACAGTGTAAATACGAGCAGAAGAATTGGTAAACACATTAGATAGAAGTTCTTTGGGATACTTTCCAGCTCCAAAATTCTATAATATTAGTATAATAATAAATCAAGGGGTTTCCCTGGTGGCACAGTGGATGGGAATCCACCTGCCAATGCAGGGGACATGGGTTTGATCCCTGGTGCTGGAAGATCCCACGTGCCTCGGAGCAACAAAGCTCTTGCGCGGCAACTGCTGAGCCTGCACTCCAGAACTGGCAGACCGCAGCCACCGAGCCTGTGTGCCTAGAGCCCGTGCTGGGAAACGAGAGAAGCCTCCGCAGTGAGCCACACTCGCTCTCTGCAGCTACAGAAAGCCCGTGCAAAGCAACAACGCCCTAGTGCCTCCAAAAATAAATAGATGGATAATGAAAAAGAGAAAAACTCTGAATCTTAAAAATAATAATAATAAATCAATACTTGGTTAGAACACATTCTGCACATTTTAGATTGAATTCCTTATGAAGTGAAAGTTGCTCAGCCGTGTCCCACTCTGTGTGACCCCATGGACTGTATAGTCCATGGAAATCTCCAGGCCAGAATACTGGAGTGGGTTGCCTTTCCCTTCTCCAGGAGATCTTCCCAACCCAAGGATCGAACCCAGGTCTTCCTCATTGAAGGCATATTCTTTACCAGCTGAGCCACAAGAGAAGCTGTTATAGTCACAACTGAATGCTTGAGGAATTCATAAGAGAAGAAACTGAAAACGTGTCCCCATGGTCTATTTTCTCTGTCTCCTGATCATCACCACTCCCTCCATCTTCGCCACTTGCAACTCCTCCATCACCCTCTCTGGCTCCGACATGCTCTTCAAGGCTCACCTTAACCATCATCTCCTTCAAGAATCTTCTCCCTTCCCTCCTAGCTACCACTCTAGGCCAATCTGTCTTAAGACAGCCCTCCTTTGTATTCTCAAAGCACAGCACAGACATATATGTACTGAAGCATTTTTCCTTCTAGATTGAAATTGTTGATGTAGCTGGCTTTCATTTGCCACATAAGTCATACAGTTCATCGAGGTCATCTCTTTATTTCCATTGTCTAGCCTGAAACATGCCTAGCTCGTAATGGTGGTTTAGTTGCGAAGTCATGTCAGACTCACTGTGGCCCCAGGACCTGGGGCCTGCCAAGCTCCTCTGTCCGTGAGATTTCCCAGGCAAGAATATTGGAGCGGGTTGCCACTTTCTTCTCCAATTCCTTGATATTGGAATCAAACCTGGGGTCTCCTGCATTGCCAGCAGACTCTTTACCGACTGAGCCACCAGGGAAGCGCTGGCGTGAAATGGACCTACAGTAAATATTGATGATACGATGACTACATGAATCGTCTAAATTATCCAAAAGCTAGAAAATAATAAGTTTTTCAGATTTTGAAACTGCAGAGACCATTTGGGGTATTTATCAGCAAACATTGTGACCGGGTGACTTTTCCAAAGTCAGTTCAGTTCAGTTCAGTCGATCAGTTATGTCCAACTCTTTGTGACCCCATGGACTGCAGCATGCCAGGCCTCCCTATCCATTGCCAACTCTCAGAGTTTACTCAAACTCATGTCCATTGAGTCGATGATGCCATCCAACCCTCTCATCCTCTGTCTCCTTCTCCTCCTACCTTCAATCTTTCCCAGCATCAGGGTCTTTTCAAATGACTCAGCTCTTTGCATCAGGTGGCCAAAGTATTGGAGTTTCAGCTTCAGCATCAGTCCTTCCAATGAATATTCAGGACTTATTTCCTTTAGGATGGACTGGTTGGATCTCCTTGCAGTCCAAGGGACTCTCAAGAGTCTTCTCCAACACCACAGTTCAAAAGCATCAATTCTTCTGCACTCAGTTTTCTTTATTGTCCAACTCTCGCATCCATACATGACTATTAGAAAAACCATAGCCTTGACTAGATGGATCTTTGCTGGCAAAGTAACGTCTCCACTTTTTATATGCTGTCTAGGTTGGTCATAACTTTTCTTCCCAGGAGAAGCGTCTTTTAATTTCATACCTGCAGTCATCATCTGCATTGATTTTGGAGTCCAGGAAAATAAAGTCTATCACTGTTTCCACTGTTTCCCCATCTACTTGCCATGAAGTAATGGGACTAGATCAAGTCCAGTGTTAAACAGCAGGCCAGAGACCTATTGCTGGGCATGGACTGATAACTTCAGAGAGCAACACTACCCGAATCTCACCACTAGATGGCAGCAGCGCCCCAGGAGCAGGCGAGTCCTGCCCTCTGACCACACCCTGCCCGGGACTGCCCACCTTCTGGTCTGCTCCAGAGATCTCAGATCACCGGATGAGGAGGGCAGGTCCTGGCAGGTATTGATGACCCTGGGAACCACATCCCCAGAAGATGTTCTTTCCTGCCCCACTCCACTCTCATGTTCTCATAAATGCCACCAGCCTCTTCCTCCTTCATGTCCCTGCTTCTCTACCCGCCAGCCACCACCTGATAAAACTCCCTTTGCCTACAGGGCAATCTGATTCCTCATGCAGGACCCAACCCAGCTGCAAACCACCTGCTCAGTTAATCTGCACTAGGAAAGAAAGGGGCAGTGTCTCCTGAGTGTCTCCCAGCAAAGTCGGGCATCTTAAGAACTGTCATGTAGGAGAAATAGAAGCAGCCCAGGAGGAAGACAGACAGATAGACAAAGGAAAAAAAGGGTTTCAAGACACAAGTAGAGAAAAGCAAAAGATGGACGTGCCAGAGGAAAACAGCTATAAGAACCTAGCTCTGGGCTCTATGTGGCTTAGAGAGGAAGAGGCTTGATCAGCCAGAGAGACTGCTGAGGGGGACGCTTGACTTAACTGAATTTGTCAAGAGGACCAAGGGGTCAGACCCAGAGAGACTCAGGGCCAGAGTCCCGGCTCCTTGTCCAGGGCACCTCTGATGGAAAAGAAAGGGAAGCAGAGATTAACACTGTGGGGGCTGAGGAGGGGAGGCGGAAGGTGGTGGCTTCTCCCTGGGACTGCCTGATCTAAGCAATTGCTTGGCATGATTTCCAGCTCCCTGGAAAATGAAAAGGCTTCTCCCGTCGAGGTGACCTACTGAGAGACAGACACAAAGTGTGGGGCCCTGCTTGTGTCATGGAGCTGCTTTGAGGACCCAGTATCACGTACACAATTATGTGAATTATGTATTCATATACAATATATATAGTATGGCAATTTACGGCCTCTGTAAATTGTAAGGTGCCTTGTGAATGTTCTCTTGGCTGTTTATTCCACGCTGACCACCAGCACCTCTTTGCCAAGGCCCTGTCCTAGGATCCCAGGCAGAGGCAGAAATCCAGACCCAGCCCTTGCAGAAAAGAGGGAAATGAGAGATAACACCGTTTAAGCTCTGCAAGTTAGTGTGGTTTCCAGTTTCCACTTCTCTTACAGTCATCTGAAGCAGCCGGCCAGGTCTGGAATGCGGGTTCTCCAAGCCGCAGGCCTTGGAATCTTCAGTAACTAGATGGTGTGAGCCGAGGTGGGGGCGGCTACAGATGAGACGAAGCTTGGGAGACACAACCGCTAAGTGTCGGGCCAGCCCTTGGAAAGACCCTCTTCATGGAGACTTGACCATAAACAGACGTGTCTGAGGTAACTGGGGATCTGTGAGTGTGGGGTGGTTATTAACATTAAAGAACGTGTACATTTCAGGTGAGCTTATGATGGCATGGTGGTTATTGGGTTAAAAAAGAGGAAGAGGGGAAGGAAGGAAGTCCTCGTTAGACATATTCATCCCCACTTGCAAGGAGTTACTGAGGGAAAAAGTTCTTGGATTTGCTTTAAAATACTTTTTTTTAAAAAAATGCAGAAAGAGGAGTAGTTCCCTGGTGGTCTAGTGATTAAAACTCAGTGCTTTCACTGCAGTGGACCAGGTTCAATCCCTGGTCGGGGACCTGGGATCCCACAAGCTTCATGGGGCAGTCAAAAAAAAAAAAAAAACGTGTAGAAGGGTGGCAGATGAAAAAGAATGAGCATTGGTTACCCTGTCACACCCTGTCATGTGGGTGATGGCTGGCCATCCTGTGCCATTGTACATAGACTTCTGGGCTAGCCAGGTGAGGTGGGCAGAGCTGAGCTGGAGCAGCTGTGAGCTACACAGTGAGGGGTAGGGGGACACAGATATCCCCCAGGCAGGGCCTGGGGCTACTTTCTGCCCCCTCGATACCACAACTGCCTGGGATACCTCCTCTGTCCTGTGAGGGAGGAGCCTGCGGACAGCCCAGCCCGTACTCGACACTTGTTCCTGGGCCCAGATCCCCCCAGTATGTGTATGTGCTTATATGTGTGTGTGTGTGTGTGTGTATATACACACACACATGTGTACATACATACACTGATATTATATACATACACACACTCTACAAAATATACACATTATATCTAATATGTGATATATTAATCATATATTACATATGATTATGTAATAAGTGAATTATGTATTCATATACAATATGTAATAGTGTTAGTCACTCAGTCTATCCAACCCTTTGCAACCCCATGGACTGTAGCCCACCAGGCTCCTCTGCCGGTGGGATCCTCTGGGCAAGAATACTGGAGTGGGTAGCCATTTCCTTCTCCAGGGGATCTTCCCAACCCAGGGATCAAACCAAGGTCTCCTGCACTACAGACAGATTCTCTACCATCTGAGCTACAGGGAAGCTATACATATATTCATCAAGCCCTTGCTATGTGCATTTTCTTATACAAGGCTTACAAAAGCTGTCTAAGGTAGCAATGATCACATCCACTTAACAAATGAAAAAATTAAGGCTCAGAGAAGTTAAGTAATTTGTGCAAATCCAAATATAAGGATAGCAATATATCTCACATCCCGATCAGAGTCTGTGGGGGAATCAGTGAATTGCTGTACACACAAAGTACTTAGACCAGTGCCTGACACAGAGGAAATGCTAACTAAGGGTTTGTCTTTCTGATGGCTGTTACTCCACTGCCTGCCACACCCTGCAGAGGGTGGAGGAAAGCATAGAAATCTGAACCAGGGGAAAAGAAATGATCTGATTATTTGCCTTGCAAAGTAAGTCACCCCTGGGTTCTTCACCAGCCAGGCCACTGGGCTTGACAAGCTGACTGTAGGACTGCAGAGGCAGCTACAGCAGAGCAAGCAACATTCTCAAAAGCCTCCAAGTCCAGGTCCCCTTGGACAGAGAATGCTCAGCTTCCAAAGGAGGCCAGAGGAAAAGCCCCTTCAGCTCAAGCCCCTCCGGCGGCTCGGTGGACGGCCTGCCCTCTGGCCCTCTGCTTCTCAGGCCCCTCATCCCACATCAACCTCTGCAGCGCCTTCCCCAGCTGGAAACTTCATCTCACAAGATTCGCACTCCTGCCTGGTCTGCATGTCCCAGGTCCCTCCTAGGAGAGCCTCCCCTATAGGCCACCTAGGGAGTCCTCACCCAGTCCTGTTACCGTAGCAGGGACCTCTCCAGCTTCACTCTGGGGCTCCCAACCAGTGAGAAGAGAGGCTTATCCTCCTGGAGCTGGTGTGAGAACGGAGGGTCAGCCTGGCTTTCTTGTTGGCTTCAGGGTGCAGACTTGCATTCATTCTTCATCACCTCACACCTGGCTTCTGACAGCACAATGTGGTAGCTGCTAAGAGAGATGGAGACCCTGCCCCTCCACTGCAGTGACATTCCTCATTGGCTTCTTATCACCATGATAAGTAACATGGAAAGCACAGGGGTGCAGTCAGGAAAGGGGGGAGAAGCGAAGGTGAACGTGCTGCTTTGCCCCCAGTTCAGAGACGTCTGGGCCCAGGGGTGCGGGGACAGGCGGGGGTGGGGTAGGGCCCTCTGTGCCCCTCTGACCTTCAGCTGTGGGTTCCTGGCCTCGGGTCACGTAGGATGCCCACACATAGGCCTCGGGGTGCTCCCAGAGGTACCCCTACTGTCTTGGAACTGAAGATGTTAAAAAATGTCTACACTTGCTTTCTCCTACATCCAGAACAAACAGGCCTCCTAGGTCCCATGGCCAAGCCCTGCCCTGGACCGAGCTAGTGCAGACTCTGAGTGATCCACTTTTTGGCAGCCACCACCATCACAGTCACACACTCCACTGACCCAGGACCCACATCTCCAGATTTCCGAGCCTGGGGTTGGGAGGAGCGGCTCTGCCCACACACCAGCCTCATCCAAACCTCCCTGAAACCTGAAGACCAACTGCAGAGAAGCTTCATTAATTTTTCAGCAGATTCATCTACTAGAGGCTGAGCAGAGCTGAGCCAAAGCCCTATCACAAGAGCCTCTGCCGGCGGCCCACCAAGGGTTAACCCATTAGCCCACATCCTGGTGAGCTCACCCCGCTGGAGCCAGCTCTGCACTGGGATTCGCTACACACGGCTCCTGGAGGGGCCAGGGAGGCTTCTTCCCGGGGCTGGGGTGCAGGACTTGAGCAGGAACTCACTGCCCGCTTCCTTCTGGCGCCAGTTGTGTGCGATCCCCAGGACTCCCCCATCTTCCCCGGGGGGCGTTGAGCACAGTAAGTAAGGAGGCCACTGGCCTTCTGCCCCTCCTTCCACTTCCCTGGAGGAAGGAGCCGGTTTTAACTTTGCTTTAGAGCGCCTTGAGTCTGTGAGCGGGAGGTGGGAGGCAGATGCGCACAGCCGGCTAAGGGGAGGCGGGCTGGCTGTGACAGGGGAGAGAGGGGATGGGGTGGGCTGCCCCGCCCCGCACCCCGTGCTGCACCTGGAGAAGGAGAAGCCGGGTGCAGGCAGCTGCCTCTGCCCTGTAGTAGGGCAGCCAGCCTTCACCCTCCACAGCCGTGGGCAGAGACCACCCTCCTGAGCTGACGCAGACGAGCCAAACAGCCTGACTTTGAAGTGCTAGGTGTCCTCTGGTCCCGGAGGCCACAGAGGGACCCCAGAACTAGACCTAGGCATCGCCATCAGACCTGTGTCTGCCGGTCCATCCCTCCCAGCTGAAGATGTGGCAGGCGCCCAGGGCAGGTGCGGGCAGGGGCTGGGCAGACTCCATGTCGGGAAGGGGAAAGCAGGCTAGCCCACATAAACACGGACAAAATGTGCAAGGGAGACGTGTGCCTTGGGGACTACACACCCAGGGAAAAGCAGATGTTAACCACCTGAGCTGTTTTCCACCTTGTTACTGGGCTCCAGCTGCGTGGAGTGAAGAGTGAGGTGAGTGGCCCTGTCTAGATGGAGCCAGAGAACTTCCTTTCCTAGAAGCCCTGGGAGCAGGTGACAGGCAGGTGGCCCTGCCCAGGAGACAGCAGCAGCTGATTCAGAAACCTTATCAGTTCAAGCACTAGGGCACCACTCACCTCATGGGGGGCAGAGCCACCAATGGAATGTCTGGTTGGGGGGTGGCCAGTGGCCAGAAGTGACAGCTGGGTGGGCGTGCTGTGGGGACGCCGGTGGGAGAGGCTAGACCCGCCATGTCTTGGGAATTCCAAACAGAAACTCCCGCTTGCGTCTTTCTCAGGAATCCTCTTAGCTCTGTCACTTGTGTTTTGCAACCTGCCTTCCCCTCTTGTCCCACAAAAGGACCCTTTCCTCTGGGCCATCTCCTGGCTGGGAGACATGAGCCCTGTCTCCCCCACTCTCAGTCCCTGCAATTCCCAGAATAGTGCAGCTCCTATCAGGGATGAGAAGCTTGAGAAAGGACTGATAACTCCAGCCCCAAGCACAACGGGGCCTCCTATCATATCATGGTTGCAGATATATTAACAAGGATGCCAGCTACTTTTGAATTTCTCACAAACAACAAATGCATTTCGGTGTAAGGATGTCCCAGATCACCTTTGGAACATTCTTATAAGTAAAAGCGTCTGTTGCTTATCTAAAATGCAAATTTAACTGAGCATTTTGATATTTTATTGGCCAAATCAGCCAATCTATTAATATTGACAGTGTTAAGTGAAAGAGAAGGGCAAGCTTCTTCCTTGAGCAAACACAGTAGAGTATAAGGACCATGACTTGGGTTTAGGCAGCTCTGAGCCTCGGTTTCCTCATCTGTAAAATGGGAATGATAATAACAGTACCACCCTCATAGAGCTGGGGCTTCCCTGGTGACTCAGTGGTAAAGAATCCACTTGCCAATGCAGGAGACTTGAGTTCAATCCCTGGGTCGGGAAGATCCTCTGGAGAAGGAAAGGCAACCCACTCCAACATTCTTGCCTGGAGAGTCCCATGAACAGAGGAGCTACAGTTGGGCTACAGTCCATGGGGTCAAAAAGAGTCGGACAAGACTGACTAACACGTCCACTTTCACTTTCCAGTATTCTTGCTTGCGAAATCCCATGGACAGGGGAGCCTGGTATGCGGCAGTCCATGGGGTCACAAAAGAGTCGGGCATGACTTAGCCACTAAACAACAACAACAACCTCAGGCAGCCATTAAGAGATGCTCCAGGTGAAGACAGTGGCAGGTACCAGGCCTTCTGTGCTCTGCTGGGAGGATGGCAGTGGCGGGAGGGGGGTGCTTTGTGGCCACTGTCACAGGCCTCTTGCTGCTTTGCTGCTTGCAGCTCAAGGCTCCAGGCTCCAGGCTCCAGCCCACACATCCTCAACAGTTTCACCCAGCAGTGTCGGCCTAACGCCTCACCGGAAGCAGCCACCCTGCAATTCTGTTTGTGGCCCAAGCCCCCATTGCGCTCTTCACTCACCACTCCCCTAGTTTAAAAAGAAAACTAAAAGCTCAAAACTTTCCCAACGGGGAGCAGGATAGACTCGAACTCAGGCTCTGCAGCCAAACAGGCTCTACAACTCCCATTTCTAGCCTGGTTCTCTATGTACCTGCTAAGTAACTTTGGGCAAATCACCTAACCTCTCTGATCCTCAGTTTCCTCACCTGCAAAATGGGATAATAATTGTCCCAATCTCAGTGACTTTTCAGGAGAGAGAAATGACGCATTGCCGAAAAGGCACTCAGCCTGGGCCTAGCCCCTAGCAAGAGTCGTAGAAGTGACAGTTATTGTTACTGTATGAAGTGTTGACCCTCCCCTGATGCACCAGGTGCCACTTCTGTTTGGAGAAGCCACTGGGGCACCCTGCAGACTTCAGGAAGGCCAGCCAGCAGAAAGCACCCAGTCTTGATGAGAGGTCTGTCCATCAGAGACCAGGGAGGGAGGGGGCCAGTCAGAGGGTCCCCCTGCTCCTCACAGCTGCCTCTCCTGCCCCAAGTTAGCCAGTCCCATCCTTCCACCCCGTGTAAGAGCAAAGGGGTCGGGTGATGCATGGGGAGGAATGGCAATGGAGACTTGACCCTGCAATGCTCAATCTTCCTGTCGCAGTTCCATCTCCATCTCCATCTCCACCCCCACCCTCATCTCCACTCCCATCTCCATCTCCACCTCCATCTTCTGTCCCCAAATCCCAGTCTCTCAAAGATGTACCTTCTCTTTCTCTCAGGATCTCCTCTTTCTCAGAATCAGCGCAGAGGTTTCCTGTCAGAGCCAGGTGACACTCTCACCTCATAGATTTCCTTCTCTCTCCTATTCTGGGGTCACTTTGCCCCTGCCCACACCCCCACTTTCCTTTTCTGGGGTAACATGCTTCCTGCCCACACCTCTACCCTGGATACCAACTTCCATCATAGGACTTCAACCATTACCAACACTCCGCTGTTGGTTTAACTACACTTTCATCTGCTCCCCAGACTGACCCACTCGATTATTCTTGCTATGACTTTTACAGTTCTTTTTCACCAGGTATAATTTATAAATATTGCAATGCACAAATCTTAGTGTACCACATTGACAAATGGATCCTCTATGTAACCCACACTGACATAAAGAGATGGAACATTTCCACTGGCCCCAGAAAGTCCCAGTTATTTCCTCCCCACCCCTATCCTATAGCCACTGTTTTGAGACCTGTCACCTTAGATTAGTCCTTAGAAAGTTCTAGAAGATCATATAAGTGGAAACATATACTACATGTGCTCATTTGTATCTGACTTCTTTCACCCACCACATCTATGGGACTCATTCAAGTTGTGTGTGTATCCAAAGTTGGTTCCTTTTTATTGTCGAATAGTATTTTGTGTATTTGTGAAAATACAACGTGTGTTGCATCTTTTCTCCTGTTCGTGGATATTGGGATTGTTTTCTGGATTAGAGCTACTATGAACAAAGCTGTGATGAATATTCTTAAACAAGTCTTGGTGCACATAGGTTTCCATTTATCTTGGAGTGGAATTCTAGCTCAAAGGGAAGGTGGATGTTTCACTTTGCAAGAAACTGTTTGACCTGGTTCCAAAGTGGCTGTCCAATTTTACGTTCCCACCAGCAGTGCACGAGAGCTCTGCTTGTTCCCCGCTCTCACCAGCATTTGGGTTGTGAGATGTTTAAAGTTTAGCCATTCTAGTGAGTGAATGTATCTCCTTGTAGTTTTAATTTGTATTTCATCTTTCATTTAATTTGCATGTCAATCTCAAGGTGGTTTTTTTTTTTCATGGATTTCTTCTTCATCTGTTTTCCTCTGTAATGGATCTCTTCAAATCTTTTGCCCATTTTTCAAATTGTGTTGTTAGTGTTGATATTAATCCCATGTGGTAGTTCTTTACATATTCCAGATGCAAATCTTTTGACAATACGTATTTTGCTAAAATTTTCTCCCAGTCCATAGCTTGCCTATTCATTTTCTTCTGGTAGCTTTCAATGAGCAGAAGTTTTAAATTATGATGAAATCTAATTTATTAATTTTTTTTTCTTCCTTGATTATTGCCATCTCTGTCCTAAGAAATTTGCCAACCTCCATGTCACAAAGAAATCCTATTTTTTTCTCCTAAGAGCTTTATGGTTTTCACTTTTATGTTCAGGTTTTGCCCATGATCCATCGCAAATTCATTTTTTGTTGATGGTATGAGGTGGGGACAAGTTTCACTTTTTTCCATGTGAATATTCAGTTATTCCAGCACCATTGGTTGCAATGACTTCCCTTTCCCCCCATGGAATAGTTTTGGTGTATTTGTTAAAAGTAGTTGTCTGCAGTTACTGTTAGGCTTGTGGGACTGGTTACTAGGTTGGCTTCCTGGGCTGTCGGTTTCTCAGGTTGGTTTCTCAGGCTGGTTGCTGCAAGTTGCGGGTCAGAGTTCTGCTTTTATACATGTCTGGCTGTTGTCTGTTTGTATATTCAATGTCTCATCTATTACAGACATTTGCAAACATGTTTATAGTAGGATAAACAACTTAGGTAAGATAGTAAGATAGCCAACTTCATACATCCATCTTCCATAAAAAGACTATAACCTTTAACATTGTGTCGTATCTGATCTGGAGGTTCATGTTTTCATGTATATCATACCATTGAGGCATTTCATCCCCATATGTGGTTTCAAGATATAACTCTATACTCATTAAGACGCTTTCTCCTGTGTCCACAGTATCGTCATTATACTGAATACAAGAATTTTTTTTAGACACACCACAGGGCTTGTGGGATCTTAGTTCCCCAACCAGGGGTCGAACCCAGGCCCACAGCAGTGAAAGTCCTAACCACTGGACTGCCAGGGAAGCCCCCAAATACACATTTTAAATCCTCAGTGGCATTTAACATCCAAACCAAAGCCAAATTTCCCTAAAACTATCCCCAAACGTACCGGTTGGTCTCTTCTAGTTGGAATCCAAAAAAGGAACATATTGTATTTAGTTATATTTTTTTATTTTCCTTATTGAAATATTTTACTGATTTTTTTTATCCCTCTCCCCCTCTTTCCTTTGGTAACCATAAGTTCGTTTTCTATGTCTATGGGTCAGTGTCTGTTTTGTATTTAAGTTCATCTCTATCATTTTTTTAGATCCCACATATAGACAACATGACATTGTCTTTCTCCACCTGGCTTACTCACTTAGGATGACGGTCTCCAGGTCCATGCCATTTTATTGATCTTTATCATACATACACGAGAGTAATCATGTCACAGTAAACAGTCCACGTGACCAGCTATGGCCAGACAGAGAGCTGGACCATGATGGCACTCCAGAAGTTTCCGTCTAGTCCCCCTTCCGGTCACCACCCCAGCCGAAGGTGACCACTGTGCGGCACTGATTGTCTTACACGTTTTTGAGTTTTCTGTAAATGGAAGATAGCAGCTAGCTTCTCTTGCTCAAGTTTGGGGTCCTGCATGGACAGGTGTGGGGTTCATTCTCTCCTCCTCATGCTCTGGAGCCCCAAGGCTGGTGTTCCCTCCTGGCACCAGCCTGAAGCCTGACCTTCCCTAGTTCTGTGCAACAGACATTGTACATCTCCACGCACTACACCTGCCTCCTAACACCCAGAAGTGGCCTCCAAGGGGAAAGGACCTCCATCTCCCTTCTCAAATTGCTCCCCTTGGGGCTGAGCCAACATGCAAACCCATGGATAGTCCGGGAGGCCCACACCCCAGGCCTTCCTTCCACTGACTCCTCCCAGCCCAGCCCCTTGGGGCCTTCAGTCCTCATCCAACACAGCCCACCTTCCCAGGAAATTTACTGCTGTGTACCGAAATCTCTCCCATCCTGCTCACAAAAAGGGATATTAGTAAATGCTGTTTGAGAGGGGCCTGAGGTGCCCCAACAGGAAACACAAAGGCAGAAGAATGTGAGGTGCCAGGAGTGGGGACTGGAAGGGATGCCGAGGACCAGGGTCTAACGCACTCTAGATCACACAGCTGGAAAGTGGTTGAGTCTGCAAATAAGATGCCATTTCGTAAATTATAGCTTTTGTTTGTTCTTTTAAAGGACATCATTGTTCCCTGATTAAATAATAAGAAGTTGGTTAAAGTGTTAGTCGCTCAGTCGTGTCTGAGTCCTTGCAACCCCATGGACTGTAGCCCGCCAGGCTCTTCTGTCCATGGAACTCTCCAGGCAAGAATACTGGAGTGGGTTGCCATTTCCTTCTCCAGGGGATCTTCCTGACCCAGGGATTGAATCCAGGTCTCCTGCATTGCAGAGAGATTCTTTACCATCTGAGACACCAGGGAAGCCCATTTATCTCTCACATTAAAAAAAAAAAAAAAAAACCAGCTTGAGAGGCTTCTTATTTTTGTAGATCTCATCTGCTTTTCCTTTTGACTTCAGCACTGAAAGCCAGGCTGGAGACGGATGCTGAGAACAGGAAGGGTGTGTGAAGAGTCCTTGCCCTTGCTTCTAACCGTTGCCGGTACCAGGAGCCCAGGCTCGAGAAGCGGTGACCATGGAGGCCCTCCCCAAGGCCCTGGAAGTCGAAGAGAAGTCTCCTGAGTCCAAGGACCTTCTGCCCAGCCAGACAGCCAGCTCCCTTTGATCAGCTCCAGAAGTGAGTCTGTCTGGACCGCCACTCCCCGGAGTAACTGGGAAATCTACCGCAAACCCATCGTTATCATGTCCGTGGGTGGTGCCATCCTCCTCTTCGGTGTGGTCATCACCTGCTTGGCCTACACCCTGAAGCTGGGTGATATGAGCCTCAAGGTCCTGAAGATGGTGGGGCCTGCCTTCCTCTCTCTGGGACTCATGATGCTGGTGTGTGGGCTGGTCTGGGTGCCCATCATTAAGAAGAAACAGAAGCAGAGGCAGAAGTCAGTGTTCTTCCAGAACCTCAAGTCCTTCTTCCTGAACCGCTGATGGCAGCCTTGCCCTCTGTCCGCCCCACCACCCCGACACCTTGTCCAGGAGAAGGTGTGATGGCTAAAGTCCAGCATCTCTGGTCCCTTGGGTGGTGGAGTCTGCCATAAAACTGATGCAGGCAAACCGTCTTCTGGGCCCCATGGGAAAAAGCAAGCTCAGGGCTGCACCCTCCGTGTGGCTGGGAGGCACCACTGGGTGACCTCATTTAGTCTCTGTTGTGTCCTGCGCTTCCCCCCGGATCCTGGCCGCAGCCGCCGCCTTCCATGGCTGTCACCTCGGCCTGTGCATCCAGGCGTCACTCATCTAATGAATGTGCTCTGCCAAGCCCTATGCATGTTGGGAAATTCCTTGAGATGGGCTATCCCCTGAGAAGAACCTCTTGCTTACACTTCTGAGTGCCTGAACTGGATTCTGCATTTGCTTCCTTCCAGAACCCAGACTGACCAGCAGAGGCCCTTTGCAGAGAGGAGGGAAGTCCTGACCATTGGGCTTACCCACGCCAGCTCTCTCTGTGGGCGAGTTGCTAGCTTGCATTTCAAGAGATCATATAAGTCACAAGTACCAAACATTCCAATTAGTGAGAAGTGAAGGTTGACTGGGAAGAAACACTTTCCAAGAAGGCACATTCTCCCCTGGAAATGGCTCTGGGAGTTAGTCGGAGAAGCAATTTAACCTTCAGTTATACAGTATTTACACCAGAGTGGTGGCATGTGCTAGGGGGTATCATAGTCTCCCCTTGACCTTCTAACTCCTTCTCTGTGACTACTCTTCCATCTGAACTGGACACTTAGCCAAGAACAAGCGCATGTTGCCCTAACTTCCTTCTCCCCCAACCCCGGATTCTGGAACAGCTGGATGGAGAGCCACTGCAGAGGGCTGCTGTAAGCATTTGCTCTGCTTCATCCCCATCAAGAATTACAACCCAGAGATTCGACTCCACAGCTGAGTGTCTGGCTGCTGCTGCTGCTAATTCGCTTCAGTCATGTCTGACCCTGTGTGACCCCATAGATGGCAGCCCACCAGGCTCCCCGATCCCTGGAATTCTCCAGGCAAGAATACTGGAATGGGTTCCCATTTCCTTCTCCAATGCATGAAAGTGAATAGTCAAAGTGAAGTCGCTCAGTCGTGTGTCTGGAGGTTTCCAGAAATGGCTTTTACTTCAGAAAGTCCCGACTTCTGCTCTCCCAGCCCCTACCCACCCACCCACAGACATTCAGCGAGGGCTCAGCTCGGGGCCAGGCCCGGAGACAGAGCAAGCTAGACAGCCAGTCCCTGCACTCATCTTCCCCATGGAGAGAAAGACACGGCCAGGCCAACAGGTGGCCGGACACCTGGTGCTGAGTCCTTTCTGGGGCTGTGAGGGTGGGGGCAGGAACGTGGCGGCAGAAGGCGGGGGAGCAGTCTGGTCTAGCTCGAGGCTGTGCAGCCAACAGAACCAACAGAACCAGAGGAAAGAGGAGAACTGGCACAGGCAGGAAGGGAATGCATTTGGCAGGAGCAGTGTGTGCAGAGCCGGGGGAGGGGAGCAGGATATGATTAGGAAACCTTGGAGCAA
Source organism: Aepyceros melampus (assembly GCA_006408695.1). Lineage (NCBI taxonomy): Eukaryota > Metazoa > Chordata > Mammalia > Artiodactyla > Bovidae > Aepyceros > Aepyceros melampus. The sequence continues at coordinate 135,507 of SJXQ01003922.1, read as the reverse complement.
GTTCCCTGATCTGGAGTGGTCACCTGAGCCCCTCCCTCGCCCCGCCCCCTGCTTCCCCAAGTGCCTTACTGCAGCTTCTCCTCGAAGCTCTCCTGAGTCTGTGGCAGAGACTGGGTGGGGGGTTCCCCAGGGCTAACCACACAGAAATCACCCGTGAGGTAAGTGGTC
>SJXQ01003922.1:74124-135153 GCA_006408695.1 Aepyceros melampus | reverse complement strand
GTGGTCACCAAAACAGAGGCTTTCTGCAGCATACAGAGGTGGCCAGACCAGGAGGGTCCCTGTGAGGAAGCCAGGCTCCCAGAGGCCCGTGGCCCAGTGGACAGCATCTGATCACCAGGGGAGTGTCACCTCAGCCTTCTGCCCCCGCCTCCACCCCTGCCCTGGACCGCATCACTGTGGCAACCTCTCTCTCTCTAACAGGCCCCCAGTATCTCCATCTTTATTGCAGTGGTTCCATATGCGGAGTCAGGACACCACCTTGTTCGCTCTGCATCATGGGAAATTCTGTGGAGGCAGGTACCTGTACCATGGGGACACGCCCTGCCCTGCCCACCCAAGGAGCCAGAGTTCCGGGAGTTTCAGCCAGAATGACCACGTTTCTCATTCAAACAGCACGGTCACCTGGCCTCTGCACACAGGCACTCACTATGTCATTCACTGTGGTTCCAGCGCTTCATGTGGCTTACAGATGGTTTCTGACATGAAAGCAGATTTCGTGACAGCCCCACCCTGTCACCCTCAGAGTCCTCTATGCTTTCCCACCTGGGAGCAAGCAGGGAGGACTCCTGGCTGGTTCGATGGTCATCCACATGTCCCAAGTCTCATTTCCTCCCCCTGCAAGCTTGCCGTGGCACGGGGGCCAGGTGATGCTGCTGCCACATGCTGTCTTGGTGGAGGGCAGCTTGAGGACCACAAGACTCTAGAAGGTATCCAAGGTCTGGACTGACCTTGAAGGCTCTCACAGTCTCGCCCACATTCCCTGCTCCTCAAGCTAGTTTCTCAGCAAGAAGAATGAGGAAAGATTCCAAGCATCGTTCACCACCCCCCTCCGCTGGGCTTCTCCATATAGCTGTGGACCAAGAAGCATGCCTGGGTCAGGCTGAGAGGCTTTGGCCAAACACCACTGCCACACGGAAGTCTGAGGAATGCATGTGCCTGGTCAGATGCCACGTTTCTAGCAAAAAAAAATCCCCACCATGCCTCCTTCCATGCCATGGATGCATCCGTGCGTCTGGTTACTGGATTGTATTATCCCACCCATGGCTGTTCTGTTTGGGAGAATTCCATTTAATCTAAGTGCTAAAAAAGCTGATGGGATGTTAAATTGTATCCTGTTTGACAGTGTCTGCTGTGTTTTCATTCTGTTCCATCGGGAATTGCAGAAATTAATCGTCCATTAATTCAATCCTCTAAAATGCACCTCGCCCCCCACCTCATCACCACACACCCTCCCAGCAATGTGCTATCATCTGGGAAAAACGGGACTGTGTGGGTTTCACGCCTGTTTCCCGGGGACCCCATGGGAGCTGATGACCCCACTCTGAGATGCTGACAGAGCAGACAGAACAGAAGCTCCTGCTTCCCTCCCTGCAAGCCTGGTTTTGAGAGATGGAAAAAGAACCTTTCTGAATGAATCAGTGGTCCAGGGGAAGAGACTGGACTGCCTGGAACCTTGTCTTACAGGAAATACAAATAATATCTCATTTAAGCCACTATTTTTTGGGTCCATTACTTGCAGCCAAATAAAATTCCTATTTACACACAGGTGACAAATCTGGGGATAGAGTTCTTTTCTTCCTCTAAGCCTCTACGTTCTCTTCTTCCAGGACTTGATGAGACCCGGAACTGATATATTTAGAACAAAGACTTTCACAAATAAGCTCCAAATCAGTGCAGTATATCTTTCCTCCAAATCCTTCCAGGATTCACTACATCTCTAAGGAGAGAGACACAGGAGGGAAAAGCCAGAGCAGAAAGACCACGATGGGGCCAGACTTCCTGTCCCCCTGTCTCCGGGGAGCAGGGACCTCCCTCAGCCTGGGCATCGTGTGGTGGGCATGGAAAGAGTGGGGTTTGCATGGGGTACCTGGCAGCCTCTGTGACCAGTTGGGCTACCCCACCTACTCTAAGAGCTGAGGCAGGGGTGGGTGAGAGAGGGTGGTCGGTTTATAGAGGGTTCTATAACCTGGAATCATTAATAAGAGGAGACACCTAGACACTCAGTTCTCTTTCTCCCAGGTTTCAACCTCCACATTTGTCAAAATTAAAGTGACCCAAGTTTACAAACATAGAGGATTCTGTATTGGTCAGGAGCACAGATTCTAGAGACAGCCCACCTGGGCACATGTCCCATCTGGTTTTGCCAGGTCTTTGGCCCTGGACAGCTTACTTCATTTCTGCAAGCCTCCATTTTAGTGTGTGTGTGTGTGTATATGTGAACTCTTTTTTTTTCCTATTCAGGTAATATTTATTAGGGGCTTCCCAGGTGGCTCAGCAGTAAAGAATGCGCCTGCCAATGCAGGAGACACAGGAGATGTGGGTTCAATCCATGGGCCAAGTAGATCCCCTGGAGGAGGAAATGACACCCCACTCCAGTATTCTTGCCTGGAGAATCCCAGGGACAGAGGAGCCTGGCAGGTACAGTCCATGGGATTGCAGAGTCGGACATGACTTAGTAACTGCACAACAACAAGTACTCCATTGTACATATACCACATTTTCTTTATCTGTTCATCCAGTGATGGACACTCAGGCTATCTCTGTATCTTGGCTATTGTAAATAATGTCAGGATGAACATAGAGGTGTAGATGTCTTTTGGGATTAATCTTTATTTTCATCCATACCCTCATCTCCACAACTGCAAATGAGGTTAATAAAAGTGCCTGCCTCTTCCTAAAAATTAATTGAGATAATCTACATAAGGCTTTTATGTATTAAACCCTAAATATTAGTCATTATTAACGTCAATGGACTACACCAGGCAGTATATTCTCCTAAATGGTTTTACATAAGGAAATGCAGGTCTATACAACTAAGTGTGAGCGATTGGAAAAAGAGAATTGGGAGATTGAGGAGTTGACCGTGCACTGTGCTGTCTGGTGAATGGGGGCCTGATGCCACCAGCCAACAGTTTCATTCCGACCTTTTTTACTCCTGCCTCCCCTCTGCTCCACAATTCATCCCAATCAACCGCGTATGCCTACTAAGTTGCTTCAGTTATGTGTGACTCTTTGAGACCCCATGGACAGTAGCCCACCAGACTCCTCTGTCCATGGGGATTCTCCAGACAAGAATACTGGAGTGGGTTGCTATGCCCTCCTCCAGGGGATCTTCCCAACTCAGGGATCTGGCCCATGTCCCTTAAGTCTTCTGCATTGGCAGATGGTTCTTTACCACTAGAGCCATTTCAGTTCAGTCACTCAGTCGTATCTGACTTTTGTGACCACATGGACTGCAGCACAGCAGGCTTCCCTGTCCATCACCAATTCCCAGACTTGCTTAAACTCACGTCCAGCAAGTCAGTGATACCATCCAACCATCTCATCTTCTGTCGTCCCCTTCTCCTCCCGCCTTCACTCTTTCCCAGCATCAGGATCTTTTCAAATGAGTCGGTTATTTGCAGCAGGTGGCCAAAGATGGAATTTCAGGTTCAACATCAGTCCTTCCAATGAATATTCAGGACTGATTTCCTTTAGGATGGACTGGTTGGATCTCCTTGCAGTCCAAGGGACTCTCAAGAGTCTTCTCCAACACCACAATTCAAAAGCATCAATTCTTCAGCGCTCAGCTCTCTTTATGGTCCAACTCTCACATCCACACATGACTACTGGAAAAACCATAGCTTTGATTGGATGGACCTTTGTTGACAAAGTAATGTCTCGGCTTTTCAATATGCTGTCTAGGCTGATCATAGCTTTTCTTCCAAGGAGAAAGCATCTTTTAATTTCATGGCTGAAGTTACCATCTGCAGTGATTTTGGAGCCCAAGAAAATAAAGTCTGTCACTGTTTCCAATGTTTCCCCATCTATTTACCATGAAGTGATGGGACCAGATGCCATCACATCACCTTAACACCACTTAGGAAGCCCTAATCAAAGCCTACAATTTCTATTTCTCAAGGATGGCCGTTTGTTTAAGGCCTAGGCAACTCACTCACTGTCCAGAAAAATCCATGTTCCCCCTCTCAGAGTGAGGGGTGAAGCAGCCGGCCCATCAGGTCCACATGTCCAGGGACCCTTGAGGTCTGGGTGTGACCACATGATAGGCTCACGGGAGCAGAATCGGCATTGACTCTGCTGGGCCAGATCTAATAGGAAGTGAGCCTATTCTCCCAGCTCTGCAGGGAGGAGCCACTATGTGCCAGGAGCCGGGATCCAAGTCATCAAGGGAAATGGTACAGACTGGTCTTTGTGTCTCTCCAAAATGTATATTCAAAAGCAGAGACATTAATTTGCTGACTAAGGTCCGTCTAGTCAAGGCTATGGTTTTTCCTGTGGTCATGTATGGATGTGAGAGTGGACTGTGAAGAAGGCTGAGTGCCAAAGAATTGATGCTTTTGAACTGTGGTATTGGAGAAGACTCTTGAGAGTCCCTTGGACTGCAAGGAGATCCAACAGTCCATTCTGAAGGAGAACAGCCCTGGGATTTCTTTGGAATGAATGATGCTAAAACTGAAACTCCAGTACTTTGGCCACCTCATGCAAAGAGTTGACTCACTGGAAAAGACTCTGATGCTGGGAGGGATCGGGGGCAGGAGGAGAAGGGGACGACAGAGGATGAGATGGCTGGATGGCATCACTGACTCGATGGATGTGAGTCTGAGTGAACTCTGGGAGTTGGTGATGGATGGGGAGGCCTGGCGTGCTGCGATTCATGGGGTCACAAAGAGTAGGACACAACTGAGCGACTGAACTGAACTGAACTGAACTGAAATGTATATGTTGAGGTCCTGACTCCCCAGGGGATGGTATATGAAGGTAGGGCTTTTGGCACGTAATGGGGTTCAGATGAGGTTGTGAGGGTGACACCCTCAGGATGGATTAATGATGTCATAAAAACAGGAAGAAACAGGACAGCCCTCTCTCTACACCCACACACCCAGGAAAGGCCACGTGAACACATGGTAGGCAGGTGATCATCTGCAAACCAGGAACTCATCTACCCTGGACCTTGCACTTCTCAGCCTCCAGAACCATGAGAAACACACATCTTTTTTATAAACCACCCACTCGATGATATTTTGTAAGAAAGGCCTGAGCTGGTTATGACCTTAAGGAAAGTGCCATGAAGATCAGAAATACCACACTGAAACTCCCTGCAGGCAGTCACTACATTTCCCTTGCTCACTTCTAGCTGATTTTGCATGGAAAAGAGTCTCAACAGCGCCAGAGAGCTGAGCTCAGCCTCAGCTTAGCCCATGGTGGAGAGGCTGCTAGACATGGAGCCTGTGGGTAGAGGCACCCAAGCAGAGGCCAGGGGCTTGGCTCTGGGCCTGACTTGGAGAGGAAGAGGGTCACAGACATCTGAGCCGTGTGCAGTTTACTCTGGCACTTGCAAACAGGCTTTGCAGGTAACTGCTCCTGAGGCAGGCAAGAAAAATGGTGACAGAAGATTCTAGCACCAAACCCAGTGGATATACTGGAGTGATGCCTTTGGATTTGCTGAAATCCAAAATGTCATACTGTGATGCTGGAGAAGATTCTTGAGAGTCCCTTGGACTGTAAGGAGATCAAACCAGTCAATCCTAAAGGAGATAAACCTTAAATATTCATTGGAAGGAATGATGCTGAAGCTGAAGCTCCAATACTTTGGCCACCTGATGCAAAGAGCCAACTTTTTGGAAAAGACCCTGATTCTGGGAAAGATTGAAGGCAGGAGGAGAAGGGAACGACAGTGAATGAGATGGCTGGATGACATTACCGACTCAATGGACATGAGTTTGAACAAACTCTGGGAGAGAGTTAAAGAGAAGGAAGCCTGGCATGCTGCAGTCCATTGGGTCACAAAGGATCAGACATAGCTGAGTAGCTGAGCAAAAAATGTCATGAGGCCTTAGGAAACTACCTTTCTTAAGCATGGCTGGTATGGCCTGAATTCCAGAGGGCTCTCCTTAAAGGTTGTACTCTGCAGAAAGCTGCTGGGGACTTTGCAAGCCCTGATGACAACAGATTCTAGTCTTTACTGAGACTGGACTTTCTATCAGCTTTGCAAAATCAAAGTTGTACTTAATATTCAAGGTTGGTTTAATTTGGTTTTAAACATTAAGCAATTTGAGATTTTTCTATAGACTTGAGTTTGTGAAAACGCCTTCATATCCACTAAAATTTATTTCTTTTTTTTTTTTTTTTGGACCAACACCATAGTTTATAGTGTAAGCTTAATATACTTCCTAGAGAAGGGAATGGCAACCCACTCCAGTACTCTTGCCTGGAGAATCCCATGGAGAGAGAAGTATGGAGGGCTACAGTTCATGGGGTGGCAAAGAGACAGACGTGACAGAAGTGACTGAGCAAGCATAATATACTTACTAGATGGCAAACCTAAAGGGCACGGAAAAGAAAACTAGCAGCCCGGTAGACCGTTTCTGCAGTGTGATAAAACTTTAGCGTGTCCTCTGGAAGTGTTTTGCTTTGGAAGGAGCTGTGGGAGCACTGATTCCTCAGAAACAGGGAGGAAGCAGGAGATGAAAGCTGCAAAGGGACAATGAAGGGATCTGTGCAGAGCTGGGGGAACTCTGGTGAGTCACTCTCGGCTTTCCCAGTAGCTGGGGGCACCCAGGGGTTACAAAATGAATCTAGTCATAAACAGTGGGTGCTGGGTTACAAGAAGGCAGAGCTGCTCCCCAACTGAAAGGGATGCCCAGCCTAGCAAGAGATGGAAAACGCGACAAATTACCTCCATAAACGTACCAGGTGCTATAAAAGTAATCGTCCAGTTAAACAGGCATCTGTTTCTTATCCACTAGGATTGCTATAATCAAAAGAACAGAAAGCAGCAAGTGTGGGTGAGGATGTGGAGATATTGGAACCCTCACGAATTGCTGGTGGGAATGGAAAACAGTGCCATTTCTATTGAAAGCGGAAAGGAAGTTTCTCAAAAGAAAGAGTGACTCCTCTATGATCCACCAACTTCGCCTTTAGGTATATATTGAAAAGAATTGAAAGCAGGGACTCATACAGATATGTGCGCACCCTTGTTCACAACAGCGTTACTCACAATAGCTAGAGGGCGAAAGCAATGCGAGCATCCATCAACAGATGAGCAGATAAACCAAATGTGGTCCCTAATACAGTGGAGTATCATTCTGCCTTAAAAAGGAAGAAGACCCTGATGCATGCTACACTGTGGCGGAAACTTGAAGCCATTATACTAAATGAAATAAGTCACTTACTAAGAGATACGTATAATGTGATCCCTCTCATTTGAGTTTCCTAGAGCGGTCAGATCCACAGAGACAGAAAGCAGAGCGGTAGCTGCCAGAGTCTGGGGAGAGTGGAATGAGGAGTTATTGTTTCACGGGGACAGAGTTTGACTTGAAGAAGAGTAACAGGTTCTGGACAGGGATGGTGGTGATGGTTGCACACAATGCCACCGAACTGTGCGGGTACAAATAGTTAAAATGATAACTTCATGTTGTGCATATTTCACTACCATTAAATAACTTCAAAAAATAATTTTCTAGGGACTTCTCTGGTGACCCAGTGGTTAAGCCTTCATCTTCCCATGCAGGGGGTATGGGTTCTATCGCTGGTTAGGGAGATAAAGATCCCATATGCCTCGAGGTCAAAAAACCAGAACATAAAACAGAAGCAATGCTGTATCAAGTTCAATAAAGACTTTAAAAAAATGGCCCACAGCACACTACACATTTAAAATAATTTTTAATTAAATGAGATTAAGAAAGGAACTAGTCTTCCCTGGCGGCCCAGACGGTGAAGAATCTGACTTCAGCGCAGGAGACTCAGGTTCCATCCCTGGGTCGGGAAGATCCCCTGGAGAAGAAAATGTCAAGCCACTCCAGTATTCTTGCCTGGAGAATTCCATGGACAGAGGAGCCTGGTGGGCTACAGTCCATGGGGTTGCAAAGAGTCAGACATGACTGAGCGCACACACACACACACACACACACATAAGAGTAGGTGCCCAATATGCTGTTGGACAAGAGCAGAAACAGAGCCAAAGCAAAAACAATACCCAGTTGTGGATGTGATGGGTGATGGAAGTAAGTCCGATGCTGTAAAGAGTAATATTGCATAGGAACTGGAACGTTAGGTCCATGAATTAACGCAAATTGAAGTGTTCAAACAGGAGATAGCAAGAGTGAACATCAACATTTTAGGAATCAGTGAACTAAAATGGGTGAATTTAACTCAGATAACCATTATATCCACTTGAGTGGGCAAGGATCCCTTAGAAGAAATGGAGTAGCCCTCATAGTAAACAAAAGAGTCCAAAATGCAGTACTTGGATGCAATCTCAAAAATGACAGAATGATCTCTGTTCGTTTCCAAGGCAAACCATTGAGTTCAGTTCAGTTCAGTCGCTCAGTTGTGTCCAAATCTTTGTGACTCCATGGACAGCAACACACCAGGCCTCCCTGTGTCATTACCAACTCCTGGAGTTCACTCAAATTCATGTCATCACATTGGTGATTCCATCCACCCATCTCATCCTCTGTCATCCTCTACTCTTCCCACCTTCACTTTTTCCCAGCATCAGGATCTTTTCCAGGGAGTCAGTTCATCGCATCAGGTGGCCAAAGTATTGGAGCTTCAGCTTCAGCATCAGTTCTTCCAATGAATATTCAGGACTTATTTCCTTTAGGATGGACTGGTTGGATCTCCTTGAAGTCCAAGGGACTCTCAAGAGTCTTCTCCAACACCACAGTTCAAAACCATCAATTCTTTGGTGCTCAGCTTTCTTTATAGTCCAACTCTCACATCCATACATGACTACTGGAAAAACCATAGCTTTGACTAGACAGATCTTTGTTGGCAAAGTAAAGTCTCTGCTTTTTAATATGCCGTCTAGGTTGGTCATAACTTTCCTTCGAAGGAGTAAGCGTCTTTTAATTTCATGACTGCAGTCACCATCTGCAGTGATTTTGGAGCCCAAGAAAATTAAATCTGTCACTGTTTCCACTGTTTCCCCATCTATTTCCCATGAAGTGACAGGACCAGATGCCATTATCTTAGTTTTCTGAATGTTGAGCTTTAAGAAAACTTTTCACTCTCCTCTTTCACTTTCATCAAGAGGCTCTTTAGTTCCTCTTCACTTTCTGCCATAAGGGTGGTGTCATCTGCATATCTGAGGTTACTGATATTTCTCCCACCAGTCTTGATTCCAGCTTGTGCTTCTTCCAGCCCAGGGTTTCTCATGATGTACTCTGCATATAAGTTAAATAAGCAGGGTAACAATATACAGCCTTGATATATTCCTTTCCCAATTTGGAACCAGTCTGTTGTTCCATGTCCAGTTCTAACTGTTGCTTCTTGACCTGCATACAGATTTCTCAGGAGGCAAGTCAGGTGGTCTGGTATTCCCATCTCTTTCAGAATTTCTCATAGTTTGTGGTGATCCACACAGTCAAAGGCTTTGGCATAGTCAATAAAGAAGAAATAGATGTTTTCTGGAACTCTGTTGCTTTTTCAATAATTCAAAAGGTGTTGGCAATTTGATCTCTGGTTCCTTTGCCTTTTCTAAAACCAGCTTGAACATCTGGAAGTTCACAGTTCACGTACTGTTGAACCATTCACTATCACGGTAATCCAAGTCTATGCCCTGACCAGTAATGCTGAAGAAGCTGAAATTGAATGGTTCTGTGAAGACCTACAAGACCTTTTAGAACTAACACCTAAAAAAGATGTCCTCTTCATTACAGGGGACCGGAATGCAAAAGTAGAAAGTCAAGAAACACCTGGAGTAACAGGCAAATTTGGCCTTCGAGTACAGAATGAAGCAGGGCAAAGGTGAATAGAGTTTTGCCAAGAGAACACACTGGTCATAGCAAATACTCTCTTCCAACAACACCAGAGAAGACTCTACACATGGACATCACCAGATGGTCAATACTGAAATTAGATTGATTATATTTTTTGCAGCCAAAGATGGAGAAGCTCTATACAGTCAGACCAGGAGCTGACTGTGGCTCAGATGATAAACTCCTTATTACCAAATTCAGACCTAAATTAAAGAAACTAGGGAAAACCACTAGATCATTTAGGTATGACCTAAATCAAATCCCTTATGATTATACAGTGGAAGTGACAAATAGATTCAAGGGATTAGATCTGATAGAGTGCCTGAAGAACAGAGGTTTGTGACATTGTACAGGAGGCAGAGATCAAGACCATCCCCAAGAAAAAGAAATGCAAAAAGGCAAAATGGTTGTCTGACAAGGCCTTTCAAATAGCTGAGAAAAGAAGAGAGGTAAAGGCAAAGGAAAAAAGGAAAGATATACCCATTTGAATGCAGAGTTCCAAAGAAATAGCAAGGAGAGATAAGAAAACCTTCCTCAGTGATCAATGCAAAGAAACAGAGGGAAACAATAGAAAGACTAGAGATATCTTCAAGAAAATTAGAAATACCAAGGGAACATTTCATGCAAAGATGAACATAATAAAGGACAGAAATGGTATGGACCCAATAAAGCAGAAGATATTAAGACGAGGTGGCAAGAATACACAGAACTATACAAAAAAAGATCTTCATGACCAGATAACCACAGTGGTGTGATCACTCACCTAGAGCCGGACATCCTGGAATGCAAAGTCAAGTGGGCTTTAGGAAGCATCACTACGAACAAAGCTAGTGGAGGTGATGGAATTCCAGTTGAGCTATTTCAATCCTAAAAGATGATGCTATGAAATTGCTGCACTTAATAGGTCAGCAAATCTGGAAAACTCAACAGTGGCCATAGGACTGGAAAAGGTCAGTTTTCATTCCAATCCTAAAGAAAGGCAATGTCAAAGAATGTTTAAACTACCACACAATTGTACTCATCTCACACACTAGCAAAGTCATGCTCAAAATTCTCCAAGCCAGGCTTCAACAGTACGTGAACTGTGAACTTCCAGATGTTCAAGCTGGATTTAGAAAAGGCAGAGGAACCAGAGATCAAATTGACAACATCCATTGGATCATCGAAAAAACAACAGGGTTCCAGAAAAACATCTATTTCTGCTTTATTGATATGCCAGAGCCTTTGACTGTGTGGATTACAACAAACTGTGGAAAATTCTAAAAGAGATGGGAATACCAGACCTGACTTGCCTCCTTAGAAATCTGTATCCAGATCAAGAAGCAACAGTTAGAACTGGACATGGAACAACAGACTGGTTCCAAATAGGAAAAGGAGTATGCCAAGGCTGTATATTGTCACCCTGCTTATTTAACTTATATGCAGAGTACATCATGCAAAGTGACAGGCTGCATGAAGCACAAGCTGGAATCAAGATTGCTGGAAGAAATATCAATAACCTTAAATATGCAGATTATTCCACCTTTACGGCAGAACTGAAGAGCCTCTTGATGAAAATGAAAGAGGAGAGTAAAAAAGTTGGCTTAAACTTGTCAACATTCAGAAAAGTAAGATCATGGCATCTGGTCCCATCACTTCATGGCAAATAGATGGGAAAACAATGGCAACAGTGAGAGACTTTCTGGGGGGCTCAAAATCACTGCAGATGGTGATTGCAGCCATGAAATTAAAGGTCACTTGATGCTTGGAAGAAAAGCTATGACCAACCTAGACAGCATATTAAAAAGCAGAGACACTACTCTGCCAACAAAGGTCTGTCTAGTCAAAGCTATGGTTTTTCCAGTAGTCATGTATGGATGTGAGAGTTGGACTATAAAGAAAGCTGAGCACCAAAGAACTGATGGTTTTGAACTGTGGTGTTGGAGAAGACTCTTGAGAGTCCCTTGGACTGCAAGGAGATCCAACCAGTCCATCCTAAAGGAAATCAGTCCTGAATATTCATTGGAAGAACTGATGCTGAAGCTGAAGCTCCAATACTTTGGCCACCTGATGCGATGAACTGACTCCCTGGAAAAGATCCTGATGCTGGGAAAAAGTGAAGGTGGGAAGAGTAGAGGATGACAGAGGATGAGATGGGTGGATGGAATCACCAATGTGATGACATGAATTTGAGTAGGCTCTGGGAATTGGTTATGGACAGGGAAGCCTGGTGTGCTACAGTCCATGAAGTTGCAAAGAGTCAGACACGACTGAGCAACTGAACTGAACTGAACTGAAGAGTAGGGCAAGTGGAGAGATTTGAGACTGATGACGATAAAGAGCAGCTGCAGTAGGGATGAGAGACTCGGGACCAGGAAAGCATTTCATGAGGCCAATGGCTTCATCAGGGATGAATCTGTAGCCATCACAAATGGAGGCAGATTCTTCCCTGATGGTCGGGTGGCTAAAAATTTGCCTGCCCACCCAGGGGACACATGTTCAATCCCTGGTCCAGGAAGATTCCATGTTCCCCGGGGCAACTCGGCCCATGCACCACAACTACTGAGCCCAAGAACCCTGGAGCCCATGCTCAGCAACAAGAGAAGGCACCGCAATGAGAAGCCATTGCACACTGCTAGAGAGTAGCCCCTGCTCGCTGCAACCAGACAGCAACGAAGATCCAGAACAACCGTACGTAAATAAATAATAAAAAGGACGGAGGGAGGGCTCAGCTGCACTTTACACCTATGAACTCACTTAGTCTTCACAGTAATCCTGTGAAATGAGGGATTATCTTACAACGAGGAAATTGAGGCCCAGAGAAGGCAAATGACTTTTCCAAGGTCACACAGCTGATGAGTGGCACAGGCTCGTGTGGTCAGACCTGCTCAGCATCCGAGCCCTGCCACTCAGGCGGTGACTGAGGCTTTGTCATTCAGAGTCAGGCCCGGAACTGTGGCTCTGGGCCAGCTCAGCACCTGGCTGGCCTGTCCCTGTCTCTGTCTCTGCCTGACCTGTAGGATCCAGGTCATGAAGAGGTGTGACGTCAAGGCATGACAGACCGTGGTGACTTTGCCAAGGGAGTGGCCGGGTCCCCATTGCCAAGAGGAGGCAGGACTGTGTGGTGACAGCCGAAACAGAGATCTCTCTGAGCTGTCGGGGCGGCTGCAGCCCCAAGGATTCCCAGAAGTGGAGGGGTGGGAGAGGGCCCTAAGGGACTAGCCCTCGGAGTCACTAGCTGGGGTTCGGGCATCTAGCTGCACCCTACACACCATGCTTACGGTTCAGAAAGCATAACAGATGCCTGCTGTCTTGCATTTCCCCATTTTTGTAAATTTTTCCGTCATATTTTATCACTCAAACAAAGAATTGAGGCTTTTGAACAGTGGTTGCTGGAGAAGACTCTTGAGAGTTCCTTGGACAGCAAGAAGATCAAATCAGTCAATCCCAAAGGAAATTAAGCCTGAATATTCACTGGACAGAGGAGCCTGGTGGGTTTCAGTCCCTGGAGTTGCAGAGTCAGACACAGCTGAGCAACTAACACTGAACACCAGTGTGCTTCTGTTAACCCAAGCTCCTCATTTACTCTTCCTCAACCCCTAACCCCACCCTCCCCATACCAGCTTCCCTTTGACCCACATGTCAGACCAACCATTCGGGTGGCCCAGAGCTCAGAGACCTCCTGGCACCCAGAAACTTTCACACTAAAGTTGTTCACACACACGCACACCGGATGCTGCCCAGGAGCCTGGGGACCTGTGGACAGGCCGGCAGGGACACCCCAGCCTGGTGCTGCCCACCCCCAACCCTAGAGGCCCTCCCCCTGCCCCTAAAGAGGGCAGAGCTGTCCCTCAACTGTTCTTCCCAAGAGACTCTCTCTAGTCAAAGCTGGGGACACCAGACGGGAAGAGCCGAGGCTTCTCCTGCGCTGGGAGGTGTTCTCGTGCAGGTACCTAATCCCTTCTGAGGACAGACTGCGGAGACAATGTGGATACGGGGTGGGGGCTTGGCTTTAGTGATTTCTCGAGATGCTGATGCTCCGGCCTGGCTCCCTGGCTTTGGACAAGTCTTTGTTTCAGATCCTAAAATCTATAACTTAAAACACTCTCTCCCTCCACGATGTTTTTACCTGAAAGTTCCTCACTCACGAACCCCTCTGTGTTTATTTTCATTCACGTGCGTGTATCTGCTCAGTCACTTCAGTTGTGTCTGACTCTTCGTGGCCCCGTGGACTGCAGCCCTCCAGATTCCTCTGTCCGTGGGATTCTCTAGGCAGGAACATTGGAGGGGATCGTCATGCCCTCCTCAAGGGGATCTTCCCAGCCCAGGGATCGAACCCGTGTCTCTTGAATCTCCTGCATTGCAGGCAGATTCTGTATCTTCCCAGAGCCACCTGGGAAGCCGTTCTAATCCACAGGAGAAGGCCAAAGAAAAAGTAGAAACGACTTCAGTACAGCATGTTTTCTCAGCTGACACTCACTTCTCCACCACACCCTGGGAGGGGCTGGGTGATAAGACACCCCTGTTTCACACATAACCCCCCAGGATCACGTGCAGCGGCCCTGACACAGAAAGCAAACGGGGAGTCAGTCAGTCTGGAAAGTCACACTGCCAGAGAACCAGGTAAACATTTCTTGACTTTGGCCTGGAGTTGCCTTCTGGTCCACACCCAGCCCACCCAGACTGAGGCTATGTGTCCCCTCCCTCCTTGGTGTCCCTGCCCCGTCCTCCCCATCCTTTCCATCGCCACCCCTCCCCAAGATCTGCTTTCAGGCCAGAGGGCACAGCCCAACTCCAGGCAGCTCGGGGCTGGGGGCTTCAGAGTAGGGAATCTACAAGACACACAGGCTTTTCCTGCTGCTGACAAGGACTGCTTCTTATAGCACAATTTCAAGATCTATTTACATGGACAAACCCTCTTCTCTAAATTTTACATGAAGCTTTCCATCCCCACCCAGAAGAGTAGGGCAGAAAGCTGGATGGGGGCCGAGGGAAGCCCCCAGCCGACCGCACATCTCAGGAGCCTGGGAGGACCCGCCCAGGACTGGAGAGGCCAGGGGCCAGGACAGCCCCTCCTCCAGACCCCTCCCCTGCATGCCATTTGTTTGGCCCCCAGGGGACAACAATGTCAGGCTGCACCAGCGGTGATGTCAGGCTGCTTCCATCAGGGTCATACCTGAGCTATGAAACAGTTAAGAAATATCTTGCCCCACTGGCTGCACGCTCATAAAGGGACGTGCACCTGTACTTCCCTGTGGCTCCAGAAAGGGCGGCTCTCTCTCCCTCTCTCTTGCTTGCTCATGCCCGGCGGGGAGAAAAGGGAGCGGCTGGCAGCACCACCCCCTGCCCATGCAGGCCGGCCTGGGGAGCGCAGCTGGGCCCCTCCCGCCTCTGCCTTCCCGGCGATGCTCCTGGGGAAGCTGTGGGGAACGTGCCGCCTTGGACGCTGTGCCTTCTTCTTCGGCCTGGCTCTCCTGCTCGACGTCGTGGGCCTGGTCCTTCTGCTCGTGGGCATCTTTGCCTCCCTTGACTTCTGGGACTTCTTGATCTACACGGGGTCCCTGATCCTGGCTTTCAGCCTGCTCTTCTGGATCGCCTGGTACACCCTCAACATGGAGGTGCCTCTTGAGAAACTGGACTTGTAGTCTGGCCGTGGGCAGAGGAGGAGGGAGGCAGGCTTCCTGGCAGGTGGAGGAGCGCAGGGCTACGCTGCCCGGCCAGGGACCAGGTGAGTGCCCCTCACTGGCCTGCAGGGCTGGGGGGAGGCTGGACCGAACAGGGGGGAGACAGAAGGGGCAGGTGGCCTGAGGACCACTCCCCGGCTAGGGACTCCGTCCACCTAGGTTCCAGCGGCAGGTGCTTCCCTCCCTGGGGACCACTTTTCCCATGGAAACTGGAAAGGGGGTCTCCACAGACACTATTGCTTTGGATCCACCGCAAGGGTCCTGCCGTGCAGAACAGGAAGTTATCCCTTTAGCTTAGAACGTGGAGCGAGGAGCCCACCTGGGCTCTCTGTTCAGGAGAATGCTGCTGGAGAGAACTTTGAGTGCTGCAGGACGATGGAAAGCTCCCTGATGGCCGTTTATGCTTTCACCTTGTGGGCTGCTTGCTGCAGAGGAAGCGGAGCAGAACCTTCCAGAATGGCCCTTCTCATTTCCCTCCTCCTGCATCTGCCCAGATGGGACATGCGGAAGGGGTCAGGACCTGCCTCCACGTCCCCTCTCAGCGCACCTGCCTCCTCTCTCAGTGGTGCCCCCACTCCCCGCTCCCAGGCAGCCCGTGCCCCACCTGCCCACCCCTGGCCAGCCTAAGAGACCGGGAAGCCGGGGGACGGTGACTGACCATTTCATCCCAGCTGGGCCAGCACTGGGTTGACCGTGTGTAACCAGGGAGGCGGATAATTGTAAGGTGTTTCACATGAACACGGAATGCAAAAGACAGAGCTGGTCCGGCCCCCACAACCCTGAACTAGAAGTGGGCAGATCTCCCCAGAGGACTGAAGTTGGGGTCCTGGTCAGTTTGGTCATCATCCCCTCCTCCAGGTGGGCTGGACCCTGCCCCCAGGCACAGCTGGGCACTCTCTTTTGATAGCTGCACGGGAAAGCAAAGGTCATCTTCGGGTTGGAAGGAGGCAATAATAATTGTGTCTTTTCTGGGGGATTCTACCTGACCCTTGGAAGCGGGGAGGGAACAGTGGTTTGGAGAGGTTTCAGAAGGGCAGGCTAAACTGTTTTCGGCAGGTGAAAGGACAGAGATGAGAAGTCAGAGCACCTGGGCCCTGCTCGAAGCAGCACCACCTGTTTGCTCAGGAGGCATCATGCCTCAGTATTCCCGATTTACAATTCCATCTGTAAACTGGGGATAATGGCCTGCCCTTGTTGCAACACAAGGATGCGTCAGGCACTGTGCAAGGAGCTGGGGATGCTGTGAAGAGTAAAACACATGAGCTCTTTATCCTCAGGGAATTCCCATCAGGTGAGAGAGAGACATGAGTCAGCCTCACCAACGAGGCATCAATACAATAATAGTCTGGTGAGGATTAGGAAGAAAAGGGATATTGCTCCTTGGGAATGTTCAGTAGAGAAACTGACCCAGAAGGTGGAGTCTTACAGAGGGAGGAGGTGGTTTGAGCAAAGACCTGGGGTAGCAGGAAAGAGAAGACAGCAGAGTGATTGAAGGACAGGCAGCAAGTGCAGGGGAGGTTCAGGGCCCCGCGGCAGAGGGAGGCCAGACCAGGCAGGGACTAAAATCCTTTTAGTCGTGATTTCAAGAACAAGAAGAAGTCATTCAAGAGATGTAGGAAGGGGTAGGCACTTGA
This sequence comes from Aepyceros melampus, assembly GCA_006408695.1. NCBI lineage: Eukaryota > Metazoa > Chordata > Mammalia > Artiodactyla > Bovidae > Aepyceros > Aepyceros melampus. The sequence goes on along the minus strand of SJXQ01003922.1, from coordinate 118,095 downwards.
CATAATTTGATCTGTTTCCAAAAGACCACCTTGGCCAAAGGCACAGATGGCAATGATGGTGACTCATCAGCCGCCCGCCTAAACAACACGCGGTCCCCGGTTCAGTCTCCTTGTCCTGCACATCCTCCCTTCACTGACTGAAAGTAGTTCAATAACCCAGGGACGAAGACCATGGGTCAAGACTCAGACTGTCTAGCTTGAATCCAGTCTTGTTTCTTACTAGCTACAAGACCCGGGGCAAGTTACAGACTAATTATAAACTAGTTATGACTCCGTGACCTAGTTTCCAAATCTGGAAAATGGAGAGGGTGCTAATAATAGCCTCTATTTCAGAGATGATGCTAATGATATCCCCACCCTCATAAGGGTGCTGCAGAGATTCAATTCATGTGCTCAGAGCACCACACAAGTGACAGCTGATGAAACAAGGGGCCCTCCAATAAACCTGTGTCCTGATGCGGGTAGCCAGCCCATTACAGCGGGGTGGGACCTTCCTCGGAGACAGACATCCCTGAAGCCTTCCCAACCAGTTCCTCAAGCAGCAGCATATGGTGTTAAGATTCCCCAGTGGATATGAGTGAAGGTCACCCCAAAACTCCAGACTTCTGTCTGGGCTCAAAGGGACGTCAAAAGTTGTGGGTCCACTGTGGTCTTACTGATCACAGTCAAGCAAATATCTCCTTCATCAGTTCAGTCCCCAAACTCTGAGTTCTACGGGACCCGAGAGTCAGCTGGACCTTCCATCCAGCTCAGCTTGGACCCTGCATTGCTGATGGTATCTGGAGCCGCCCAGAGTGACAGGTTACAGCCGGCATTCAGGGGCTGCTCACCACCCCGTGGAGACCTCGGGCAAGTCATCCGAAGGCCCTCTTGGAGCAGAAGGTTTGGTCCCCAGAAGAAGTTTCAGATTGTTTTCTGCAGAGGCCACTGGGGGCTGGGGCAGCAGTGGGCAGGCAGAATGCCCACAGCCCACTGTCCCACCACACACACACCAGAGCTGCGGGGTTTCCAGTATGAAGGTTCATACCAGACTTTCACATAAGACTTTATGTTGAACCCAAGTTTCGATGCTAAAAGATATTTCTGAAATGCCTCGACCCACCCACTTCCTTTCTGTGACCTATGTCCCTGAAGCTCTCTCCGACCATATTCGCGATTTATGGTCAGTTCATAACTGGCTCAGCCAGTTCCGCAGCCCTCTAAGTGGAGCAAAAGGGAGACTGTGTGCCCCAGAGGCTTGGGGGGGTGGTTGCCAGGACACACCCACCCTGCCCACCGGAGACCAGCAAGCAGGTTGCCCCCCAAGCAGCAGTCAGGATGGGGCAGGGCCACCGGCCTCTAAAACCTCCAAGACATTCCAGGAATTTTGAGATGAGCAGCTCATTTTTAATCCCTCGACTATGTACCAAGCGGTTTTATAATTCAGTCGCTCTATTTTCCAAAGCTTTGCTTGCTCCACGCTCTCCTGGTTGGACATCTTTTGTGGATAAAGTTCCCGCAAAGACAGGGGAGGACGCATCCTTTCATAAGAGGGGGTGAGTTTACACTCCCCCCAAAATGCACACACACACACCACACACATATACTCACGTCCCCGCCCTCTGCACACATTCCCAATGTACACCCCCTCTGCATCTCCTCATAAACATGCCCACAGGCACACTCTACGTGCACACCAACCTCTCCCATCACACACACCCAACTCGCACACAATCTATCCCCAATACACTCTCCCCACACACCCACACACACCCACATTCCTCACCTACACCTTCCATACACATCAAAACCCCATGCACGCACACATGTCACATGTCCCTCACCCACTGCACACACACATTCACATACACACATAAAAACCTCCAATCACAAGGCTTCCACATCCCATCTGCCCTGTTCACACACAAACAGGCCCTCACACCTGCCATGCACATGCCAGAAAGACACCCCCACAGCAACAAGCACTTCCTCCCCCAGCAACCATTGCAGAAAGGTGTGGAAAGGCGCCCAGCCCCGAGCCCTGGGAAGAGAACTTCTTCCTGCTCACAGGCTCTCCTCTCTGCCTCGGAGGGGCCAGTGAGGCTGCAGGGTCGGTTTGGAGCAGAGCCGGCTGGAAAGACCTGCCTACCGGCACGGTGCATGCTCTGGAGCTGCAAGAAGAGCTAAACTTTCTCCAAGTCCTGGAGGAACTGTTTGTTAGTCTAGGAGAAAGCAAGCAAGTACACAGGGCCTTGAAAATATACACGGAAGAAGCATGGTCTCACAGGGGCCTGAAAGCCCAGATGAGGAAGAGGGCTGGGGGAGAAGAGGGGTGATGGGTGGCTTCAGCTTCTGGGTCCCAAGCAACAGATAAGAGCGCGCCAGGCAGAGCCGGCACCTGGGAAGGCCCAGAGGGAAAGGAAGGGAAGAATGAGAAGGTGGCCCAGAAATCATATGCAGACGCCGGGGACCAGGTTTCAAGGTCCTCACTGCTGAACTTGGAGGACATTGAAAGCCAGATGAGGAACCTGGCACTTGGAAAGCAAGGAGGAACTTTTGATGACTCCGTGGTCTGGAGGGTGACTCGGCTAGACTCTGACTGAGGAAGAGCAACCTGGCGTCACTTGCAGCAGGGGCTGGGGAGGAGAGGCATGGAGACTGCAGAGGCAGGGTAGGGGGGCATTTGAAAGCAGGGGCAATAACAAGAAACTGAACCAAAGTGATGGCTGCAGGGAGGAGGGGAGAGGGACAGAGACCATGTGGGTGGACAACAGACGCCCAGGAGACATCCCAGGCTCCCTCAAGGGGGGGGGGGAGTGGTCGTGTCACAGGCTTCAGAAAACACTCCCACCGTGGAATCAGGAGAGCTCAGGGGAAGGCACGGGCTTGCTCAAAATCGGGTCTTTCCTCTGCACATGCAGAGCTGGGGTGTAGGGGATACTGATTAGCAGAACTGCCCAACAGGCCTAGAAGGTGCAGAATTTACACTCAGAAAGGGGCTCATACATGGAGTTGGAGGCAGGGGCTGAAGACAGGACTGTGGACGAGATTGAAGCAGGTGGGATGGCGGAGGAAAGGAAGGTGGGTCAGTGTTTATTGGGCTTGTCACTTACTTTCAAGACTTCATTTGATGCTACAACTCTATGGGTTTGGGGTTCAGATCCCCATTTTACAGGTGAGGAAACTGAGTCTCAAGGTAGTTTCAGGACTAGCTCTGAAACTGTCGAGAGCCAGCATTAGAATTCACACCCAAGTCCAGCAGACTCTGAGAACTGTGCTTGTTTCACCCTGTCCAGGCTTAAGTTGACAGGTTCAAGTCTCAGACTGATCTATTTCGTCTTCATTTATTCGGCCCAGGTGCCATCTGATGGAGAAACAGCGAACAGATGCCCTGTCTCTGCAGTACCTCCTGTAACAGAACCCACAGGAGCCAGGGGCTTTCGAAACACCTGCCAGGATGTCCAGGGATGGCTATGAGGGCCCGGCTCCATCAAGACACCCAAACCCCTGCCCCTGGCCGCTGGCTGACTGCTGCTGGTGCCCCAACTGTCTGTGAGGGTCTGGAGAGCCCCTAACATTTGCACAGTGGGGTTTTATGGCAATAACTCCACTGTGGGCTTGGGCAGTCAATGAGAAGTCCCATCCTCCAAGGCTCCTCTCATTAATGTCCCTTAAAAAAATATATAACGGAACCAAATATAGAAGTCCAAATGAGAGTTCTTCGAGCACGCATCATTTGGAATCGCTGCTCCTTCGGCTCTTCAGACAGACTGTGTGAGCCCCTGGATGCTCTACCTCACTCATCCTTCCGTATCGTCCAGTCAGCACATGGGTGTATATTTCAACTTGCCGGCTGACAAGGCAGATGCAGAGCCAGTGCTGAGGACAGGGGCCCCCTTCCTTGGCTCTGGACACCGGGAACCACCAAGCTGCCCCCGACTTGCACAGCTGGACCATGTTGGGGGGGACTCACGTCAAGCCTTCGGTCAAATGAAACCCTCTGGGGTTTTTCTGACAAGCAAGCTGGGCTCTGCTGCACTGTCCTTGAGCCACTCATTTCTTGATCCTAAGAGCAGTATTCTGTTTTTATCTTGATTCAGCTGCATCTAATTCAGTGCAACCCAACTGGTGTACCTGGATTCGGGGCGGGGGGCGGGGGGGTCAACCTTCACAAGCTCATCATCACTAATTTATATTTTCCATGGTCTAATTTTGTACTTTTTATTTATTTCTCACCCTAACTGTGTATGTGTTTCTTAGACGCTGCCTCATACGTTTTATGGTGTGAGGTAGTTACCTAAATAAAAGATTCAGCTGGCCTTTTGCTTTAACTCGACATTAACTGTTTCTGGGGCTTTCTGGGTGGCACTAGTGGTAAAGAACCTGCCTGCTAATACAGGCAACATAAGACACATGGGTTTGATCTCTGGGTCGGGAAGATGCCCTGGAGGAGGCCATGTCAACCTACTCCAAAATTCTTGCCTGGAGAATCCCACGGACAGAGGAACCTGGATGGCTACAGTCCATAGGGTCGCAAAGAGTCAGACATGACTGAAGCAACTTAGCATGCACACATACACACACAACCTGTTTCTGAGTCTATGTGGTTCCATAAAAATACCCAAACTCCCAGCTTTAGGGCAACTTCTCATTTGTTTCACCTGCCTCTGTGCAAATCCTGGAATCTCATATTCAGCTCAGCACCTCTTGGGAAGAAATGCATAGAACCGGCTGGATGGAGACAGTACATGGGTTATCCTAACACCATGGAAGCTTCTGGAAGCTCTGTGCTCAGCCACCAGCCTGGCTTCCCAGAATTAGGCTGGACTTAGGAACCTGAGGACTTCCCCTCAGACAGTGGCCCAGAAAGTAAACAATCTGCCTGCAGTGGTAGGAGAACCCAGGTTCGATCCCTGGGTCAGGAAGATCCCTTGGAGAAAGGCATAGCAACCACGTCAGTATTCTTGCCTGGGAGATCCCATGGACAGAGGAGCCTGGCGGGCTACAGTCCATAAAGTCACAAAGAGTCGGGCATGACTGAAGCAACTCAGCACGCATGCCCGCACCTGGGGATCCAGGTTAAGAGCCAGAACTGAGAAGGCACGCTTAGGCAATGTGTGTGCGATGTCGGGGTGCTCCCATGGGGCAAGGCTTGGTCTGCCACTGAGCATCTGCCAGGGCAGGACAGTATCTCAGGGATCCCTAATGGGCAGAAGTAGAGGCCACAAGCGCCACACTCCATCTCAGAGATGATGGGAGCAGCACCCTGCCAATGAGATGCAGATCCCCCGGGGGTCTCACTGAAAGAAGACTCCAGTTCAGGGAGGGCTTCCGTTTCTTACAGGCACCAGGCAGTACCACTGCTGCATTTAAAGCATCCTCAAGACACTTTGAAGAGTGAGGACCTTGAATAACTCTGTCCATTTAGAGAAGGGGACTCTGAAGCCTTCAGGTGACCTGAAGTTTCCCAAGTTCAAGCAGCTGAAGAGCGGCAGAGCCAGGACTGGGGCCCAGGTCTTCAGGCTGCCTGTCAAGCCCTCTCTGACCACCCTGCCCACCCCACCTTAAGCTGCTGACAGACTCTCCCGAGCCCTGCGGAGCACCAGGCAGGCGGAGCAAGCTGGGCAGCAGCCAGGGCAGGCGAGCACCTCACGCTGCAGGTGAGTCATGAACCAGCATGTCTCACGCTTCACCCCGGCTGTGCTGCGCGCCAGGAATGTGACCCTGACTGGGCTTCCACGCTGCTCTGTGTCACTGAGGATGACAGGGCCATGAGCCCGTGAGCACCCACCACCCAGGGCAAGCAGGGGGAGATCAGGAGGACAGGAAGGGCTGCGTTTCCACCAGACAGGGCCACACAGAGCTGGGCCAGGTCTGATCGGGGCTCATCCTCCCAGTCGGCTGGGCATGGGACACCTCCTACTGCCCTCATGGCCCTTCTTCCTATCTCTTCCCTTGAGAGACAAGCTGACCAGTCCACTCTGCCGCTTACAAGCTGAGTGACCTTACAGGTGATCCCGGCCTGTTAGGGGATAATATTATAACAATAATGACATCACAGTCACAGGGCCAGCTGTCATTCAGTGCTGGCTTTCTGAGACTCACAGCCTCCTGAATGTAAACACCTCACAGAGTATCATTTCCCCTTTTGTGGAAGTCAAAATAGAGCTATGAAGTTTAGGTCACCTCCTCAGATGCCTAATGACTCCAGGACTGCAGGGCTGGTCACCTGTAAAGCTTTTTACAGTCAAGACTGCCACTAATAAGCAAGTCTACACTTCACATAACCTTGTTTCCACACTTTACTGCAGACAGGACCCACAGGGACCCACAAAGGCAGGGCAGATGACAGATGACCAGGGGCTTGGCAGCCCACCCCCAATCAATAGCCTTAAAGCCCCTCTGAGTCAACTCATCTCTCAGTAAAATTATAGTGTCGTGGAGGAGGTAGATCAGAAGCTGAGCCTCTCAAGGTGGAGGCCGTTTCCAAAATGTATTTAGGTGAAGGACGAAAGAACTTTCCGGGTAATGACCTGATGGCTCAGACAGTAAAGAACCTGCCTGTAAGGCAGGAGACCCAGGTTCGATCACTGGGTTGGAAAGATCCCCTGAAGGAGGAAATGGCACCCCACTGCAGTATTCTTGCCTAGAGAATCCCATGGACAGAGGAACCTGGTGGGCTACAGTCCATGGGGTCACAAAGAGACAAGACTGAGCAATTAACACTAACACTAAGTAAGGGAAAAGAGAGTCAGGCAGCCACGTGTGGTTCAGCAACAACTGCTTCACTCAGGCATGCCCAGTGTCCTGCATTTCCCCACACCCCTGCTTGTTCTCAGGGAAGAAGGGCTGTAAGAAGGATTAGGCAAAGCTTGGGGTAAAGACCCGCATAAGATACTGAAAGGTGGTTGTTGAATCACAACGCCGGGATTCTTGGCCCCAGAGGAGAATCCAATCCGGAGCCAGAGACGAGGCTTGATCGCTCAGAGCTTTTTGTAACAAAGTTTTATTAAAGTATAAAGGAGATAGAGAAAGCTTCTGACATAGGCATCAGAAGGGGGTAGAAAGAGTACCTGCTTGCTAATGTTAGCAATGAATTTATATACTCTCCAGTGAATCCAAAGAATGTCTGGAGGTTGTAAAGACCTCACCAGACCTACTCCCATAATTTACATTTTAAGATAACAGAATTAGCCAGAAGGTTTAATCCAGAGACTGTCCTCAGGCAGAATACATTATTGTTATAATCCTAAGGAATGCAGAGAAGGAAAAAGGTTGTCCTTTCTTCCTCCTTGAGAATTCCAGACCCTTCTCTCCTTGGGGACCCCTAGACTTCTTATCAACCTGCCTAGAAAATGACTCTCTCAATACCAAGGCCCATACATTGTCACTCGGGCACATCCAGCGCAGACCTGGGTTGTGTTGCTTCCTGGTAAACAAAATGATATCTGGCAGAAAAGTGACACACAGAGATGCTAACGTTGTTTATTGTTCAGTCGTTCAGTTGTGTCTGATTCTTTGTGACTCCGCGGACTACAGCATGCCAGGCCTCCCTGTCCTCCACCATCTCCCAGAGTTTGCTCAGATTCATGTCCATTGAGTTGGTGATGCTATCCAACCATCTCATCCTCAGTCGCCCCGTTCTCTTTTTGCCCTTCTGAAGAGTCCAGGCTACTGCAGCCATTCTAGCCTCTGCTGTTGTCTGGAGCAATGAAGGGGGGCTCTCAAGGTACAGTCCTGGGACCAGCAGGTCAGCCTCACTGGGAATTTCTAAGAAGGGTGAGGGCGCCAGCCCTGGTTGGGTGACAAGGTCATCCCGGTTTTCCTGCACTGGGGATTCCATCCCAGACCTGAACTGAGAGGCCTCGGGGACAGGACCCTGCAGCCAGACTCTCCAAGCCCTGGGGATTCCAGTGCACACTCAAGTCCTGGGTCCTCTATGGGGAAGGAGCTCTGAAGCCCAGCTTGTGCTTGGAGGCTGCCCCCCAGCTGACCCCATCTCCTCCACTGCTGCCTGTCCACTGTCACATGGAGTCCTGGCCAGGCTGGACCAGCCCCGGTGGCTCTGTCAGCTCTGAGGGACCTCACATCCTGGCCAGCCCATGCTGTCCTGAGTCAGCTGCCACTATGTCCCTTGCCAGCCAGCGGTGGTTTTGCTTTCTTCTTGCTTCTTCTGCATTTCAGTTTTTAAGACAATTAAGTTTCTTGTTGTTCAGAAGAAAGTCAAGAGGGGGAAGCTGCTGGAGCAAATGGACAAAAAGGGAGGGAAGAGGCAGGAGAAAAGTCCAGAGGGAAAGGGTAGAAGGCACTTAGGGAGTGTGAGCAAGTGGGAAATTGGAGCGCTTCTCACGTGTGCTTCCTGGAGCAGCAGCAGCCTGGCCTGGGACCATGTTCTACATGGAAATTCTTGATCCCGCCCCAGACCTTTGCAACCAGGAACTCTGGGAGTTGGGCCCAGTTGTCTGTTTTTAAAAGTCTTCCCACCCTTTGCTGTTCGCCTGAAACTATCCCAGCATCATTAAATGGCTATGTGTGCACAGTCATGTCCGACTCTTTGCCACTCCGTGGACTGTAGCCCGCCAGGCTCCTCTGTCCATGAGATTTTTCCAGGCAAGAACGAACACTGGAGTAGGTTGCCATTTCCTCCTCCAGAGAATCTTCCCGACCCAGAGATAAAACCTGAGTTTCCTGAGTCTTCCTCCATTGCAGGTAGATTCTTTATCACTGAGCCACCAGGGAAGCCCTAATCAGCTATACTCCAATATGAAATTTTTTTAAAAAAGGAAGAGAAGGAAAAATAAAAAGTCTTCCTAGAAACTGTGATGCACATTACAGCTTGAGAACCACTGGGCTGAATAGCTCTGCTGGATTGGTCAAACGGTTCATTTAGGTTTTCCATAAGATAGTAGAGTAAAATCTGAACAAGCTTTCTGGCCAACCTAGTACTTAAGCAGGCAGACTTCACCTTGATCTTGAGTTTCAGTGTTTTTTTTTTTTTTTAATTTCTGCTTGGCGTATGGTGACTCAGTCCTGACGTGTTCTTATACATACCACCTCTTGGTCTAAAACCTCCTGATTTTGCAGAGTTGGGAAGAAATAGCTGTAACATGCCTTTCTCCTTCGTCACTCCCCCAGACCACTGGTACCACCAGCCTTGGGCAGTTCTAGACCGTGCAGCCTTTTTCTAGAAGGGTTTTGGGCCTGGAAATAACCCTACAGAGCCTCTGATCCTGTGTTACTTTCTGACCAATTCAATATTGAGACCCTGCTTTATTATTTTTCTTCCATTTCTCCCACATTGTCTTGATATAGGCTGTCTGCTGAAGAGACTAATCATTAAGGAATAATTAATTCATTTCCCCATTATTTATTAATCAAATGCATCCATAACTGGGTCTGCAAAAAGCAGAAAACAGATGTATTATGGTTTCCATTAGAGTTTTTGAAACATTTAAAACAATCCATTACAACCACCATGAACCCCTAGGGACCTGGGGAAGAAGAGATGAAATGAGAGATCCCAGACCTCGGCTGCCGGAGTGAAGAGAGGCAGGAGGAGGAAACAGTGAGGCAAATCAGCAACAGTCTGTAGGCTCCTGCTTCAGTCACTCAGGACTTTGCCCCCTGCGGGAACTTCACCCTACCCCACCCCACCCCTGTTTCTGGGTTTCTCCAAAGGGCATCTCACAGATTCATGAACAAGCCAGCCCTAATCCAGGGAGGCTTTTGGCCAGTGGCTACTGTCTCTGCTCCCTCCCACCCCCCATGGCAGACCCCAGACCCTCCTCCTGCAAACACTAGTCACCTTCAGTCTCCACCGTTAAACACACTGGAGCCCCTACAATAAGCCAGGCTAAGGGGACAGCTGTGGCCGAGCTCTGGAATAACTCTCTATTCCCCTCGGTCAGGTCATCTCTGAGCCCAGTTGCGTTTCTAGGTGATAAAGAAATGACTTCTCCCATTTCTGCCTATAGACCCCCTGTTCAGACGTGAATTCATGGGAGCCTGGAGATGAAGGCAAGTGATGGATCTCTCGTCCCCTCTGATGACTAAGGCTGTCTACTGCCTCAGGCTGGATGGGCCTGCCTCTCATCGCCTGGGACACTGGTCAGCTGAAGCATCTCAGGGCAGAGGTGAGCAAGCTGAGGTCCAGGATGCTAAGTGACTCAGCCAAGGCCATGCCACCAGCAACTGACAGAGCCTGGACCCACAAACCACTTTGAAAACTCACATAAGTCATGCATTAAGCAGAGTACTCAGAAGGCTTTTGCCTCAGTAGTGGAGAGCATTAGTTCTAGATTAAATGTTACTCTGATCTTGCATAACAAATTTACAAGCAAAACTCAATACATCAAATTATTTACTTTACCTGCTTGTAAAATACATGACAAAAATTGTATAAAGGCCAGGAGGAGACAAAATGTAATCATACTATACATGAAGTGGTATGTACTAATTGAAAATAGATTTTTATAATAGACTTTATAGCTAATAGCTGGAAAAGACACTGATGCTGGGAAAGATTGAGGGCAGTAGGAGAAGAGGATGACAGAAGATGAGATGGTTAGATGGCATCACTGACTCGATGGGCATGAGTGTGAGCAAGCTCTGGGAGTTGGTGATGGATAAGGAAGCCTGGTGAGCTACAGTCCATGGGGTCACAGAACTAACTATAGCTAATAAACCAGCAAAGAAAAGGTAAGTGGATAATAAAGTTATTCAATTTTCTGAAAAGAAGACAGAAAAAATAAAGCTGAAGAAAACAAATAGCAGATGGGTCAAACAGAAAACAAATCATAAGATGATAAACTTTACCATATCAACAATTAAATTAAACATAAGTGGTTGAAACACCCCCAAGGCAGAGATTGTCAGATTTTATTTAAAAAAGACCAAAATATGCCACCTAAAAGAAATGTACTTTAAGTATAAGGACACAAATTGTTAAGAGCAAAAAGGTTGGAAAAGATATTCCATGTTAACACTATTCAAAAGAAGATTGGAGTCGCTATAGTATGTCAGACAGAATAGATTTTAGAGCAAAGAATATGGCCAGAGATAAAAAAGGTCATTTCATAGTGAAAATGGATGGATTCATAACATAGCAATCCTAAACACATATGTACCTGATAATACAGGACTTCCCTGGTGGCTCAGACGGTAAAGCGTCTGCCTACAATGCAGGAGACCCAGGTTGGATTCCGGGTCGGGAAGATCCCCTGGAGAAAGGAATGGCAATCCACTCCAGTACTCTTGCCTGGAGAATTCCATGGACTTCTCTGTCCATGGGGTCGCAAAGAGTCGGACATGACTGAGCGACTTCACTTACTTACTTACCTGATAATAAAGTTTCAACATGTAGTAGATAAACACTAATAGAACTGCAACGAGAAATAGACAACTCCACAGTGATAGCTGCAAATCTCAACACCCATAATAGTTAATTAAAAAAATGTAGAGAGAAAAAAATCAGCAGGGAGATACAATACTAGAACATTACCAACCAGCTTGACCAACTGGCATTTATAGAACGATCCATCTAACAACAATAGTACATTCACCAAGACAAACCATATTCTGGGCCATAAAACAAGTGTCAATAAATTTTAAATGACTGAAATTATACAAAGCATATTATCTCACCACAGTAGGATTAAATTAGAAACCATTTACATAAAGATACGAAAAGAAATCTAGAAAATCTTCCAAATATTTGGAAACTAAGTAACACACTTATAAAGAGTCCATTACTCAAAGAGAAAATCAGAACATTTTTGAATTGAATAAAAAGCACATACAACTTAAAATTTGTGAGATACAGCTCAAGCAGAGCTCAGAGGGAATTTATAGTTTTAAATTCTTGTATTAGAAAAGAAAATCTCAGATTAGTTGCATATCATACAATGGAATAGTATGACTCAGCAATAATGAATTATTGACACAGCCAGCGATGAGGATGAATCTCCAGATTATAACACGGAGTGAAAGAAACCTGATGAACTTATAAAAAAGCACATTTTGTATGATTTCCTATGTATAATCTGAGACTATACATCTGAGACTTTGAGTCTCAGATACCTAAACTTTGTTTTTAAAATACTGATTAAATATACCTATGCACATATTCAGAGAACTAGAATTTAAAAGACCAACCTCACCAACCATTGGCCAGGATACAGAGTGACTGCAAGTCTTGCGCATTGCTGACAGGAATGTGAAATGGTACAACCACTTTGGAAAACAGTTGGCTGCTTCTTAAGTAAAACAACCCCCTATCATGTAATCCAGTCATTCTAGTTCTAGATATTTACTCAAGGGAAAAGAAAATCTGCCTCTGTACAAAGACTTGTACACAGATGACGACAGCAGCTTTATTTGTAATAGCCAAAACTGGAATAGTCATCAATCTTTCAACAGGTCAACAGAGAGACAAATTGTTGCATATCATACAACGGAATAGTATGACTCAGCAATAATGAATTATTGACACAGTGATGAGGATGAATCTCCAGATTATAACATGGAGTGAAAGAAACCTGATGAACTTATAAAAGAGCACATTTTGTATGATTTCCTCTGTATAAAACTCAAGAAAACTAAGCCACAGGAACAGAAAACAGATCATTGGAGGAAGGGCAGGAGGGGAGGGAGTTAGGGAGAGAGGGCTTTCAAATTTTTAGCACAGGAATTAAGAGAGTAATTACCTCCTTTACTCCCCATTCCAGAGTCCACAGCAGATATTGTCAATTGATCACAATGCTCTCCTGCAATTTACAGATATGTACAACACCCACCAACTTCATCCCAAGTCCTTCTTCTTGGTCCACCATCAGATAACTGATCACTTGGGTTTGTCTGTGCTTTTGATACTCGTTTCTTCATCCTCTCTGCCCAAAGTGTCAGTCCATCCCAAGTCCAGCTTGGGGTGTTCTGAGAAATATACCACTTCCCCATCTTGCCCACCTCCCCCTGCTATAGATACTATGGTATCTATGCTATAGATGGTATAGATGCTATGGTGCCAGCCTCCTGAAACAAGGATGCGACGGGGATGTGCTGGCAACAACTGACTACAGGAGTAACAAAGTTGATGGGTGGGCAAGGCAGACTGTGGGGGCTCTTTCTGGGAGGTGCAATACAGTTCCTTTGGTAAGCACCTTGATGGCAGGGATCTTTGTCTCTTTGACTCTTTGATATATTCCAAACACCTAGAACAATATTTGGCATACAGTAGATACTCAGTAGACCCCAGTTTGATTCCTGGGTCAGCAAGTTCCCCTGGAGAAGGGATAAGCTACCCACTCCAGCAATCTTGGGCTTCCCTGGTGGCTCAAACGGAAGAATCCGCCTGCAGTGTGGGAGATCTAGTTTCAATCCCTGGGTCGGGAAGATCCCCTGGAGGAGGGCATGGCAACCCACTTCAGTATTCTTGCCTGGAGAATCCCCATGGATAGAGGAGCCTGGAGGACGACAGTCCATGGGTTAACAGAGTCAGACACAACTGAGCGACTAAGCACAGCACAGATACTCAGCAAGTACTTACGGAAGGAATGAATGATAAACATTCTAAATAATTCTTCTTTTTCCCATCAAAAGACCATTTGTTTTCCATTGTTTATTAGCTGTTTTTCTACTGAGAGCAGAGTCAATCTAATGTCACGTGTTCACAGCCTCCTACTATTGTATTACAAATGATTTCAAATCAGGTAAACTGGAAGCCACTGGAGGTATCTTACCTATAACATTAGGTCATGGCAGTATGGAGTCTAGGGGAGACAAGAGTGGTTTAAACAGAAAGGACCAGACCTCTGGGTCCCAGGCAGGTCCAGGGACCCTGTGCACTGGCTTTTGGGGAGAAAGGTCTGTAGAGTGGTGTGTTTTTGTGATTATGATTATGTCTTGAAAATTAAACTGCATTAATATTTTTATAGATTTTGGAGAACAAAGGCAGGGAGGAAAATTTATGAAAACTCATTTTAGCTGAATGGTGTTAATTACCTTCTTACACGAGCTGCTTACCGTTAATGTGGGATTACTCAGCACATGACAAACTGCACACGCATTACACTCGTGTCAGCCGGATTCTGAGGTTTTATTTGATTACGACGCACTGTGAAGGATTTGGTCTCCTAAATGGCTTAAACATTTCCCATGACTTTAAGAGGCTTTGCTGCATGCATTTCAAACCTCAGCTGACATTAAAATCACTTGGGGAGGATTTTTTTTTTTTTTTAAGTCAGCGAAAAATAACATGATATTGGGGATTTTTTTTTAATGATCCAACACAAAAAACGGGGTGGGGGCAGAAAAGATGAAACAAGATGGATGAAATGCTGATAATCATCAGAACTGGGTTATCTCTATTTTGTGTATGTTTGAAAATGATGCTGATAGAAAGCTGTGTGGGGAATTTCTTTGCACGGCCATGAGAGGACAAAATACTCTGAAGCAGACGTGGGGGATATGGACGTTTCGGTTACTGGGTGCTTTTATCTCCGTTTGCACGTTTGCATTCTCTGCCACCAAAACAATTCTTACTTGAACAATTCTTGGTGGTTTTATCTACCTACTATCTATCACCTAGACCAACTGAATCAACCTCTGATGGGGGGTTGGGGTGGGGGTGTGGGCGGCATGTTCACACATATTCTAAACTATCCAGATGACTCTAATGTGTAGCCAGCGTTAAGAACTACCAGGAAGGGAAAGCTTCTGAGGGCAAACCTCAGGTGAGTTGTTTTTTAAAAAATAAAACCAGCTGCTTTGACACATCTCTGAAGGCCCAGACTACACACAGGGAGGCCTGGATGACATGAGGATAGATGCAAATATCCTCAATAAAATGTAAGCAGATTGATTTCAGCAATACAGAAGAACAATATATCACAACTAAGTCGTGTTTATCCCAGGAAAGCGAGGCCGGTTAGACAAAAACTCCTTAGACATGGCACCAACACGATGATCCATTCTTAAAAATTGATAAATTGGACCTCATCAAAATTATAATCCTTTCTTCTGCCTAAGACACTGTTAAACAAATGAAAAGAGAAGCTATAGACCGGGAAAAAAAGATTCTCAAATCACATATCCAACAAAACATTTGCATCCAGAATATATAAATAATTCTCAACATTCAGTAATAAGAAAACAACCTATCAACTTAAAAAAAATTCACAACTTGAGAGTCACAAGTTAAGTTTTATTTAGGGTAAAATGAGGGCTGCAGCCTAGGAGACAACATTTCAGACAGATCTGAGAAACTGCTCCAAAGAGGCATGGGGGAAGGTCAGGATACAGGTGATTTGGGGGAAGGGAGAGTGCCTGCAATCAAGCACACATTTTTTTTGCCCAAGGCTGTTGTGAGTCATGAGGAGCAGTTGTCACCATGAAGGATTTTTAATGCTTTTCGAGACATGAGGAGATACAAGAATTGAGTTCACAAAATAGGCTCCTGAATATATCTATCTGAAGACCTGTTCTGCCAGTTTCTCCCCCAGCACATGTCTGCTCTTCACCCTGAACTCCTGTCAGGGGTGTTGAAAATCCAGAGCTGCAGCAGCATCTGATTTAATCATTGTGGAGGCAGATGGCAAGCACCCATGGTACTTGTAGTTGACAAACCCAATTTGAAAATGGACAAGGAGTTAGCAGAAACTTCACCAAAGTTCACCATATGATAGTAAATATGTTCAACATCAATAGGCCTGAGAAAAGGGTAAATTAAATCCACTTCAAGGCTTCCCTGGTGGCTCATATGGTAAAGCGTCTGTCTACACTGTGGGAGACCTGGGTTCGAGCCCTGGGTTGGGAAGATCCACTGGAGAAGGAAATGGCAATCCACTCCAATACTATTGCCTGGAAAATCCCATAGACAGAGGAGCCTGGTAGGCTACAGTCTGTGGGGTGGAAAAGAGTCGGACACGACTGAGCGACTTCACTGTCACTTTCACTTTCAAGACATTACTACACACTTATTACTATGTGCTTAGTCAGTTGCATCTGACTCTTTGCAACCAGTTGGACTGTAGCCCATCAGGCTCCTCTGTCCATGGGATCTTTCAGGCAAAAAAGAAAAAAAACTAGAGTGGTTGTCATTTCCTTCCCAGGGGATCTTCTTGACCCAGGGATCAAACCTGCATCTCCCTCATCTCCTGCGTTGCAGGAGGATTCTCTACTTACTGTTGAGCCACCGGGGAACCCATTTTATATATAGTAGTGTCTATATGTTAATCCCATAATCCTAATTTATCCTCCCCACTCCCTTTCCCCTTTGGTAACCATAAGTTGTTTTCCACATTTGACAACCTCTTATATAGTTAAACACACACTTTCCAGATGACCTGTGAAACCTACTCCTGAATATCTACCCTACAAAAATGGAAAGTTATGTTCACACAAAACCACAAATATTTATAACAGCTCTACTCATAATCGTCCCAAACTGGTAGCCACTCACATGTCCTTTAAGGAGTGATTCAATAAGCAAACTGTGGTACAGCCATACATTGAAATACTATTCAGTAAAAAAAGAAACATGTTACAGATACAACCTGGCTAAATCTTAGAGGCGCTGTGATGAGTGAAAAAGGCCAGTCTCAAAGGTTACAGGCTGTGTGATTGTAGATAAGCATGAAAAGACAACCCCACTGTGATGGAGAAGAGACAGGTACTTATCAGGGTTAGGGTTGAGGTGGGTGTGATTTTAAAGGAATTTCAAAGGAGGGTTTCGGGTGATAGAACTGCTCTGTATCTTGATTGTCGTCGTTGCTGCTCAGTTGTGTTGGATTCTTCTTGACCCCACAGACTACCAGGCTCCTCTGTCCATGGGATTATCTAGGCAAGAATACTGAAGTGATTTGCCATTTCCTCCTCCAGGGGATCTTCTCAACCCAGGGACTGAACCCATGTCTCCTGCATCTACTGCATTGGCAGGCAGATTCTTTACCACTGAAGGGAAGGGAAACTGTTAGTCTCCCAGTCGTGTCCAATTCTTTGCGACCCCAAATTTTCCAGGCAAGAATACTGGAATGGGTTGCCATTCCCTTCTCTAGGCGATCTTCCCAAACCAGGGATTGAACCTGAGTCTCCTGCATTGCAGGCAGATTCTTTACCATCTGAGCCACTAGGGAAGCCCCTTTACCACTGAGGCACTTGGAAACCCCCCTGATTGTGGTGGTGGCTAACAAACCTATTCATGGGTTAAAAGTCATAGAATGTGCTCCAAACTTCCCCCTGCAGGTGCCAAGGGGGATCAGGGGAAGTGAGCTTCCCCTCAGTCTTTAGCATTGGCAGTAGACATGTCCAATGTCAAGTACAGTTTTATTTTCCCCATTTCCAATCATTCTGGCACCCCTAAGCTCTTCCCATATGGAAATAATGGAGCAGGCTATTGCCCCCAGGGTCTTCCCTGGTGGCTCAGTGGTAAAGAATCCACCTACCAATGCAGGAGATGTGGGTTCAATCCCTGGATCAGGAAGATCCCCTGGAGGAGAAAATGACAACCCGCTTCAATATTCTTGCCTGGAAAATCCCATGGACAGAGGAACCTGGTGGGCTACAATCCATGGGATTGCAAGAGTCTTACGTGACTTAGTGACTAAACAACTGCCCTCAGACCTCCCTTCCCTCCCTTTGCTTCCCAACTGGCCTTACAAAATTCAAAAGAAACCTTCTAGTAAGAGAGGACCTGCAATGACAGTGGGGAGAAAACGGGCTAGGCTAGCATCCTCCTTGGGTGATCAGAAGCAGGTAAAGTTTGGAAACCCACTTTAAAGTAACCGTGAATGTGAAAGTGAAAGGGTTAGTCATTCGACCATGTCTGACTGGTTTCAACCCCGTGGACTGTAGCCCATCAGGCTCCTTTGTCCATGCAATTCTTCAGGCTCGAATACTGGAATGGGCTGCCATTTCTTCCTCCAGGGGGTCCTCCTGATCCAGGGAAATGAACCCAGTTCTCCTGCATTGCAGGCAGATTCTTTACCCTTTGAGACTCCAGGGAAGCCCCATACTTACATCCAAATACATTATTTGAAATGGCCAAGTTGGGAAGCTGTAGACTTGATATTATCATGCCACTGCCATGGTCCAAAACATTTCTAGAATTTTTTTAATAGCCTCCAAGCCAGTATGGGCTGCACAAGGACTCCAACACTAACAATGAAGATTTGAGCCCTTTCTATGTATTAATGTATCATTTAATCCTCACAACAACTCTGTGAGGTAGGATCCCATTTTACTGGTGAGAAAAAGTAAGGCACAAAGTTTAAGCAACCTGATCAAGTTTGCAGGGCTAGCAGTGGCTGTGGTAGAGGCTGGCTTTGAACCCAAATGATAAAGATCATGACCCATGTTCTTAGTCATGAAGCTAGGCCATCTATTGGTACTTTCAATTTTTTTCTTTTGTACAAATTATTGGATTATTTTTTAACCTCAAGTTGTATCGATCCATTTTATTCCAATTGGATTTTAGTGATTCCTAAAAAGTAAGCTCTCCTCCAAAGAAAATCACCAACACAGAATAAACTCAGAAGAACTTGCTGCAGGCTCTGGAAGTAACTCCCAAGAAAGTTACCCAATTGCTTGGGTAACGGCAGTCTTCTGGGATGACGTATTCTACCTGAGGCCCCAGAGATGTACTATTGGAGCCAGTTTGTTGATTAACAATCACCCATCTCACTCCTTTGGAGTCACACCTCAAAGCAAGCAGACACCTTTTTTTAACCCAAGTTGTATCGATCCATTTTATTCCAATTGGATTTTAGTGATTCCTAAAAAGTAAGCTCTCCTCCAAAGAAAATCACCAACACAGAATAAACTCAGAAGAACTTGCTGCAGGCTCTGGAAGTAACTCCCAAGAAAGTTACCCAGTTGCTTGGGTAACGGCAGTCTTCTGGGATGACGTATTCTACCTGAGGCCCCAGAGATGTACTATTGGAGCCAGTTTGTTGATTAACAATCACCCATCTCACTCCTTTGGAGTCACACCTCAAAGCAAGCAGACACCTGGGTGGCAGGTGAGGGGTGCAGCTTCCAGAATCCTGCATTCCCTTCCTTCTCAAGGATGCTCAGTGAGCGTGAGAGGGTAAGTCAAATCCCTGACTCAGACATAGAAGTTTAACAACTTCTCCCCTACCCAGTTTACCCCAAACGAGGAATAATATTTCTGCCCAATGTGTTTGGCGAGCTCCAGGATTTGGAATGGGAGTAAGAAGGTGAGTGAAGAACAGCTCGGCTATCAGCACCCTCCTCACACCCTCAGTCTTCAGCTGTGCTCACCTGGAAGCCTTGCCCACTCCCAGCCCCACCCCCATCACTTGTTTCCAGGCAAAAGAAATGCCTTTCAGATCCAAGGCAACCCTAAAGAGACCCTTCCCTAGGACAGGGAACACTCAGGGTAGCTGGGATGAGGTTGGAAATGGCAACAGAGACAAGGTGGGGAAACAGCCAGGAAACCTGGGACTCCAGACAGAAGAATGTGAGCCCCTGGGGAGCTGTGAAAATACACAGACACCCAGATCCCACCTTGGACGTTATGGAATCCAAGCACTAAAGCGTATGAAAAGTCTCCAAGGTGATTTCAATGTGCAGTTAGGGCTAAGAAACTTCTCTAGGGCAGGGGTCAGCAAGCTTTTTCCAAAAAAGGCCAGATATGAAACATTTTAGGCTTTGCAGGCCGTATAGAATCTCATTTCCCCCTCCCACCTCCACCTCTTCCTCCCCTCCCTCTCCTCCTCCTATTTCTCTTTTCTCCTCCTCCTCTGACAACCCTCTAAAGGTGTAGAAACTGTCCCAGCCATGGGCAGCACAAAAGCAGGCAGCTGGCTGGATTTAGCCCACTGGCTGCGGTTGGCTGACCCTATCCTAGGTCAACGATTCTCAAACAGTCCTTGGACCAGAGAGGAGGAAGGTCAGTGACATGCTGGAAAGGCTCTCATAAACCAAAACCCCCTCACTGGCAGCCTTTGCCAATTCCACAGTGTAAATGCTCCTGCCATGCCCAGTCTCAGACCACCAAAGTGACATCACTGAACCAGAGTCCTGAGGAAATGTGCTCACCAGAGTCAGCGCTCACCAGGTGGGACCAGCCCATCACTTGATGGGCATCATCTGGGGAGCTGCTGAGCAAAGCACCCCTGGAAATTCTGGTGCCGCCAAGTGTGGGAAAAGCTGTCCTTGAGTCTCTGAGGAAATGATCTACTGACCCATTCATTCAACAAGGTTTAAACAAGGCCCTGTGCTAGACTTTGGGCAAGTCCCCACCCTCAAGAAGGCCAGAGTCTAGAGGAGCCTTCCCAAGCCGGTTTTACAATATGGCAGTGGACTGTGATAAGTGGGTCCAGGTGCTGTGACAACACAAGGAGGGGCCTCTGACCTAGACTGGTGCATCAGGGACTCACGTGTTTGGGGAAATTATCCATGACTTGGAATTTAAAGCGATGCTGGTATGTTAGTCCCTCAGTCGTGTCTGACTCTTTGCGACCCCATGGATTGTACCCCCCACCAAGCTCCTCTGTCCATGGGATTTCCCAGGCAAGAATACTGGAGTGGGTTGCCATTTCCTTCTTCCAGGGATCTTCCCAACCCACGGATTGAACCCACATCTCCAGCATTGCAGGCAGATTGTTTAACATTGGAGCATTCTCCATAAAGTCCGCTGGAGAGTCATCTGACCCTCTAAGAGAATGTATTTTTGACAAATTCTTGATTAGAACTTGTGCATAAAATTAGAAGTTACCTTTTATAAAACAGAGACACAATTTTTTTTTTCTGACCAGTAAATAAGTGCTGTGCTTAGTCACTCAGTCATGTCCAACTCTTTGCAACCCCATGGACTGTAGCCAGGTTCCTCTGGATTAGGGATTCTCCAGGCAAGAATACTGGAGAGGGTTGCCATTTCCTCCTCCAAGGGTTCTTCCCAACCCAGGGATTGAACCAAGGTCTCCCTCATTGCAGGTGGAGTATTTACCATCTGAGCCACCAGGGAAGTCACAACTGTGGAAATAAAAATCACTTATACTTTCTAATTCCAATGTGATCAAGCTCTTTATATACCACAGCTAGGAAGAAAATTAAATTGAAAAGAACAGGGTCACCTTGCCTACCTCTGGTTGCCTATACCGTAAAACCTTGTCTATTTCCCATAAACCTGCAACTCCTCCCTAACAATTTCCATTTACCCTTGATTTTTTTGCTATCCTGATATCTGAAGATATGCCATGACCTTTGGGATTATGATAATGATCAGAAAAAGTTGATGTTTTTCATCATGAAAAGGCTAATTTAAACTTGATAACCTTGGTGCTTTTACAGAGGTTTCTTCTTTCCTTTAAGGGCTCATTATGTTTTATATTTGGCAAGTCAGCCCTTCTGAAGTCTCTCTCCCTGACATCTTTGATGGTAAACTTTTTCTTTCATTTCCTAAACACTATCATCTCTGAGTCTCTGATGGAAGATAATGGGTGATGCTTTTATTGCCCGGTTGAATATTAACCAGTTTTACACTGAATTGCAAAAAGTGAATTGGTACTTTTCTTTCAGCAGTTTTTTTTTCCCCACTGACTGTATAAATCCCAGTTTCTCGTATCTTTTAGTGAACCAGCTATTTTTCTTTTTGTTAATCCCCTCATGTATCAGGTAGCTTCAACTGTGCAATAAAACTCCAAACTGAACGGCTTCAAACAAGAACAATTGATCTCACTCGTCATTTTGCACGTTGGCTGGGCGGTTCCTCTGATCTGGGGTGGATGAGTGGTCTCTGCTGGACGTGATTACGTGCTAGCAGTTAGCTGGCAGAACACCCTACAGTGTTGGCCTACCCTGAGTATGAGGCAGACGTGATAACCACTACACCACAGGAATGGGACCCGGCCCCTGAGTGATCTAAAACGTCCTTGCTTCCCCGACAGGCGACTGGCCGGCTGCTGACCACAGCAAGAGGGACAACCGTAACTGTGTCTCCAGTCACCCAGCAGAGTAACCCCAGCTTTTCATACAGTAGTTGCTGGATTCCAAGAGCAGCAAGTGAGGGCAAGCACTGCTAGGCACATACTTTTCCAGTCTCTGATGGTATTTCCTTTGCTATCATTGGTATGCGGCAGGGTGGGAAGTACAGATATGGGGAGGCGTGGATGAACTGGAGACCTTGTTGGAATGACTTACCACACCTCATTCATGAGTTGAATGAAAGTTTGGCACAGGCTAAGAAATAACTCTGTCAGAGTATGATGCTTCTATGGGATGAAGACATGCCAGGATGCCCAAAGGGATCCCTGTAAAAACGACAGGGGTCAGAAAAGTGAAGAGGCAGTGAAGGGAAGTGTGCTTCAGGCAGAGGGGAAAGTGCATGCCAAGTCCTGGAGGTGGAGCTGCAGAGCCCGCTGCCAGAGAGATGCCCACTGTGGCTGGAACAAAAGGCAAAGCTAGTGAATCTTGACTTTTTGGTTGTTCCATCACTAAGTTGTGTCCGACTCTTGGTGACCCCCATGGACTTGTGGGCTGACTCCTATTTTGTTCATATGTGCTGCTGCTAGGTCGCTTCAGTCGTGTCGGACTCTGTGCGACCCCATAGACGGCAACCCACCAGGCTCCCCCATCCCGGGGTCCTCCAGGCAAGAACACTGGAGTGGGTTGCCATTTCCTTCTCCAATGCATGAAAGTGAAAGGTGAAAGTGAAATCGCTCAGTCGTGTCCAACTCTTCGCGACCCCATGGACTACAGCCTACCGGGCTCCTCCGTCCATGGGATTTTCCAGGCAAGAGTACTGGAGTGGGGTGCCATTGCCTTCTCTGTATTCATATGTACTTCTGTTTAAATACATTAAGCACTTTTGTTAAGTACGTGGGAAAAGACCCTGATGCTGAGAAAGGTTGAAGGCAAAAGGAGAAGAGGGCAGCAGAGGATGAGATGGTTGGATGGCATCATTGACTCAATGGGATATGAACTTGGACAAACTCTGAGAGATAGTGAGGGATAGAGAGGCCTGGTGTGCTGCAGTCCAGGGGGTCTCCAAGAGCTGGACACGACTAGCGACTGAACAATGGCACTTTGTATTTAAACATGAAGAGGTTTCAATCACCAGTTTATCAATGGCCAGCTCACTGTAAGATGAAACTTTAATGCTTTTTTGCTTTGGCTCCTTATCTCTGCCTTCTGAGAAGACCTACGCTCCAGAGATCGGATCTTTCCTTGACTAAGGATCAGGTCTGATGGGCCTGATCCTTAGTCAAGAAAACAACTCGCCCTTTTGGAGACAGGAAGGATTCCTCACAGACTTCAAAGGAGGTTTGAGGAAGAAGAGAAGAGAGGCAGATGTAAAGAGGGGATTGGCAGGAACCTGGGCCAGATCCTGGGGAATTTGACCAAGACAGAGCCTGCATGTACTTGGGAAGAGCTGAGGGCGGGGAGAGAACCTGGCAAAGACTGTCGTGAAAGGTTTCGTGGAGTCCAGAGGTTACACAGGCTCCCTGCCTCCACCCAGGCTGTTCCTCTCACAGGTGCCAGCGAGGAATTCACTTTGACCGCACCCAGCAGTTTCCCAATGACCTCTCACCTCGGTCCCTGAGTTTCTCATCTGGAAGAAGCACACTCTATGCCTCCAAGCTCCCATAAGCCTAAGAGAGGATGACAGGGGACCTGGGCTGGGAGTGAGACAATGGATTAAGGGGTATCCTCTTCCTTCTGTTTTTATTTTTTTTACGGTCTGATGGAGTGAAGTAAGACTGCACTGAATCAGCCGAAGAACCCCCAAGCCTCCCTGTCATGGGAGATTTCACGAGGGAACACAGACTAGCTTGAACACATAGTCCCCTCCCCAGAGGCAGTCATTGTGAAAGGGAAAAGCGAAAGTGTTAGTTGCTCAGTTGTGTCTGGCTCTTTGTGACCCCCATGGACTCCTCTGGCTCCTGGAGCCAGGCTCCTCTGTCCAAGGGATTCTCCAGTCAAGAGTACTGGAGTGGGTAGCCATTCCTTTCTCTAGGGGAACTTCCTGACCAAGGGATTGAATCCGAGTCTCCCAATTCTTTACTGTCTGAGCCACCAGGGAAGCTTTAAGTGTGCTGTTCCAAAACTTTTGTGTTTTTACCCATGCCGAGCTATGTGTGACATCCACAAGTGTGGATTTCAGATGTGTTTTCAAACTGTTAAAGAAAGAGTGGAGGGGAGCCCAAACAACCTAGGTTCCTATAAGAAAGCTGGATGGAAGTCACTGGGTTGGCTGTCTGAAAAGACGGAGTGATTTTATGCAAAGTAACTGGTACCCAGAGGTCAGGCTCAAAGACAGCAGGGAGAATGGGAGATGTAGCTTCAGTTCCAAAGCTGCTCTTCCTTAACTTCAGGAAGAGGTGTCAGTCAGCTTCTACAATTACCACCTTGATACCTCCATCCCGCTCTCCTGATCACAGAGGGGAAAGGAAGCTAAAGTGACTTGCAAGGAACGGGACCCTGGGAGAAGAAATGAGATTCTCCCCCCTTGAATGCCAGCAGGGAGGGAGGAGCAGAGAAGGCCAGATTGACAGGGGAGCAGCTCAAGAGCTAATTAAGTCTCCACAGGAGCCAAAAGGGCCTCTCCCTGGGACACTGCCAGCAAGCAAAGCTTTTTGATGTAGCTCTGAAGTCTGGGCGGGCAGGCAGAGCTAACTCCAGCCCTGGAATGAGGGCCAGTGTTGCAGCTGCCAGAAGTTTCAGGAGAGGAGGAAAAGAAGAAGACACCTCTGGGCTGACTGAAGACCACCACCTGATTGTGCAGTGACAGTGTGAGAAGGGAATTCAAGCCCTTCTCCTGGTATGATTATGTCAGTAAATGTATTGTAATCAAAGGGGGCAAAACCCACCCCAAATGACACCCTCCCGGTTCACGTCATGGATCAGGCACCACCTAGTGTCAGCTCCTGGAATTACAAGCACAGATGTTAACTGGATTTGACTACTTGCAAGGCTTCCCTTGTGTGTGTGTGTGTGTGTGTGTGTGTGTGTGTATGTGTGTTAGCAGGTCAGTTGTGTCCGACTCTTTGAGACACGGCCTGCCCCTCCCATGAACTGTAGGCTCCCAGAGTCCTCTATCCATGGAATTCTCCAGGCAAGAATACTGGAGAGGATTGTCATTCCCTTCTCCAGGGCATCTTCCTGACCCAGGGATCAAACCTGAGTCTCCTGCATTGCAGGCAGATTCTTTACCATCTGAGACACCAGGGAAGCTTTGCAAGTAACCAAATCCAAGGCTCAATGTTGTGAAGTATCCGCCTGCCAGTGCAGAAGTCTCGGATACAATCCCTGGCTTAGGAAGATCCTCTGGAGAAGAAAATGGCGACCCACTCCAGTATTCTAGCCTGGGATATCCCTAGGACAGAAGAACCTGGTGGGCTACAGTCCATGGGGCTGCAAAAGAGTCAGACACGACTTAGCGACTAAACAACAACAGCAAAGCTAAATCATAGAGCAACCAGGGTGCATGCCCACAGCTTCTCTTTCACTATGGTCTCGCTGTAACTGCCCACCCACCTCTGGTCTCACTCTTCCATCTCTACAAAGGGCTAACACAAATAATGCTAACAATGTTTCCTGGCATTGGGGTGACCTTTCAGAATCTCAAAGCCCGTTCACATAAATGACCTCAAACCACAGAGAGGAGGCAGGCAGGAAGCTGTAATGATCCCTGTCTTACCAAGTGGAAAAACTAAGCAGAAAGACAAAATAGCCTAGATGGTTTCACGAGGGAACCAGCTCTGAAAGGTACCCGCCCTCCCCGTACCGGCTCCAAGTTCAAAGCTGTGTACCCCTGTCTCACTGAAGTCTCCTGACACACAGCTCTCCTGATTTCCTAGCAGGGGAGCCTGGCTGCAACTGGAGTGACCTGCGGAGTTTCAGGCACACAGCGGGGCCTAGGTCCTGTGTCCGGAAATTGTGATTTAACCAGTGTGGGGTGATACCCAGGGACTCGGTATTTTATACAGCTCTCCAGGTGAGGTGAGGTAACGTGCAGCCGGGATTGAGAAGCACGGTGTTAGAGGAATGACACAGCAGGAGAGAAAGCCATCAGGCTTCAGTCTCAGAGAGTTTATGGCCACTAGAACACCCGCCATACCAAAGGCTTCTGAACATCACAGAGGCCAGAGTCGGCCCTCTGAAGCCCTTCTCCTCAGCACATACAGGTACTTGCAGACAGACACACACTCAGGGATGCAGAGAGACACACGCCCAGACACACACAGGCACGGACACACACGTATGACGACTTGACACAATATAAGGGACATATTCTTGGGCAAACTCCAAGAGATTGTGAAGGACAGGGAAGCCTGGTGTGCTGCCATCCACGGGGCTGCAAAGAGTCAGATGTGACTTGGTGACTGAACAACAAAGGGACACATTAGTACCTGCCCTCTTTTCCAACTAACTCATACCCAAACCTAAACAGGAGAGTCCCAGCTTTCTACACCCCCTCCAGGATTATGGAACTCCTCTGCATTTACTGAAATCATTGCCGAAATCAGAACTCAGGAAACCTGCCAGACCCCAGCCCACTTCCTGCTCTCTCTGCTCAGAGAACTACCGCATCCAGAAAGGTCTCAGGTCAAGCCATTCACGGCACAAGGGAAGAGGTTGCCCCAGAGGTGTCCATACAGAAAGCTGGAACAACTAGACTTCTTGAACTTCAAGTGTCACCTGGTAAGCCACACAGCATTTTCTGGCTTGGTGGAGACTGGGTAAGAGTCAAGTCCCATCTCCCTCACCTGTCTGGCATCTTGCACACCTGTGTTGAAGCCGGTGATGTTGGGACTGGGGTAGCTGTGCGTTCAAACTCTACTCCCCTACCCAGGGCTAGGAGACAGCACCTTACAATGGGATTCCTGCAGAAAAGGAGGCTGGTACCACCTAGGCATGTAGCTTTCTCCCTGGCCTTCTCTAGGTTCAGCCAGAGAGCTCCTGTCTCACTCATCCCTGCCATGGCTGGGCCTGCACCATGCCCAAGGCACAGCCCGCCCAGACACAACATCCCCTGGACAAGGAAACCCCTGTTCTGGAAGGTCACCCTGGCAGTCCTGCAGCTGAGCCAAGGGGAGCGGAGGAAGCTAACAGGATTAGGTTAGTGAGGTCATGGCCAGGGTGTCCTGCCTGTGTCTTAGATGGCTGCATTTTCCAGCTGGTGATTAAGAGGCAGGCTCTGCAGGATTCAGGCTCATTACCATGTAATTGAATCTCCTCCCAGACGCCAGCTGAGGCATGGAGCATTTAAGTACATTTTCCAAGACCGCGAAGCCAGGCAGGCCACCATCAGAGCTCCGTGGGGACATTCCAGGGTGCTGGGAAGCGTCAGGCCCTCTGGGGACGGCACTTGAGCAGAGGACTCTTTCTGTCAACTGGTGGCAGCTTGGGCAGCTGCTCTGAGAAAGGATTTCAGATGAAATGCCACCCCCTTCTTCTTAGCAGCTACCTCATACTCAGCACTGCCCCCAGGCCTCAGGCTAAAAGCTCGGGGCTCCAGAGGAGTCACGGGAAGAACCCTGGAGGTAGGGTAGCTGGCCTGGGGTCCTTCAGCCCAGCAGCTTCAGGGTGGGGGCTTCGCGGTGGGGGAGGCAGCATGACTAAGTGATCACGCGGTCTTGTCTAGTCACTAAGTTGTGTCCAACTCTTTTGCAACCCCAAGGACTATAGCCCACAAGGCTCCTCTGTTGAATTTCCTAGGTAAGGATACTAGAGTGAGTTGCCATTCCTTCTCCAGGGGATCTTCCCAACCCAGGGATCGAGCCCATGTCTCCTGCATTGGCAAACAGATTCTTTACCGCTGATTATGGGCAAGCTATAAAAACCCAGCTCCACCATTCACTAGCTCAGTGACCTTCAGTTCAGTTCAGTTGCTCATTGGTGTCCGACTCTGCGACTCCATGGACTGCAGTATGCCAGGCCTCCCTGTCCATCACCAACTCCCAGAGCTTGCTCAAACTCATGTTCATCAAGTCAGTGATGCCATCAAACCATCTCATTCTCTGTCATCCCCTTCTCCTCCTGCCTTCAATCTTTCCCAGCATCAGGGTCTTTTCCAATGAGTCAGTTCTCCACATCAGGTGGCCAAAGTATTGGAGTTTCAGCTTCAGCATCAGTCCTTCCAATGAATATTCAGGACTGATTTCCTTTAGGATGGACTGGATGGATCTTGCAGTCCAAAGAACTCTCAAGAGTCTTCTCCAACACCACAGCTGAAAAGCAGCAATTTTTCAGCACTCAGCTTTCTTTATAGTCCAACTCTCACATCCATGTATGATTACTGGAAAAACCATAGCTCTGACTAGACAGACCTTTGTCGGCAAAGTAATGTCTCTGCTTTTTAATATGCTGTCTAGGGTGGTCATAGCTTTTCTTCCAAAGAGCAAATGTCTTTTAATTTCATGGCTGCAGTCACCATCTGCAGTGATTTTGGAGCCCAAGAAAATAAAGTCTGTCACTGTTTCCATTGTTTCCCCATCTAAGGACTCAGTGACCGTAGCCAGGGTACTAACCTCTGTGTGCCTCGGTTTCCTTATCTGGAAAAGGGTAATAATGAAATGACATATCTCACAGTTTACAGCAAAGATGTATAAAATAACACTGTGCAAGTGCTTGTAACTTGTCCCTCTTGGCTTCTGGGCTCCCAGGGGGCTGTGCCAGAGCACCAGCCTACAGGTTGCTTTTCTTGCCTTTCTCAGAACCAAGCACAAAGAGATCAGCAGCATTAGGTGCCCGTGGCTGGGACTCCAGGGGAGGTATAATAGGCATTCACTATATTCCAGATGGGGCTTCCCTGGAAGCTCAATGGTAAAGAATCCGCCTGTCAATGCAGGAGATGTGGATTTGGTACCTGCATCAGGAAGATCCCCTGGAGAAGGAAATGGCAACCCACTCCAGTATTCTTGCCTGGGAAGTCCCATGGACAGAGGAGCCTGGCGTGCCTACAGTCTGTGGGGTCACAAGCTTCAGATATGACTTAACGACTAAATACACACATACACATATTCTAGATACTGGGCCAGGCATCTACTTATAAAGTTGAAAGCGCACTTCATGGCATCCCAGGTTATGTTTTATGAAAACAGGCTCCGAGGCTCAGTGAAGAAAGGACCTTGCCCAGGGTCTCACACCCACAGCCAGCAAGTGAGGGGGTTAGGGTTTCGAACCCAGGTCTTCATGAAGAGCATCTACACAAAGGTGAAGAATGCATCTTTCACTGATGGAGGTTGTGAGTTCCTAGAGAGAACCAACAGGAGGGGAGGCTCTTATTCCTCCTTGTCGGGGGAACACAGAGGTCTCAAGACAGGAAAACCAACACTACACACTGCTGATGTGTTACTCGTGGCTGCACTGCTTTTTTTTTTCTCCTTTTCTCAGTATTGACCGAGGCATCTACATCCTTCATAACACTGTCTGCATCACTCTTCTGCAGGTAGAAAGTAACTCTATGGAGGCATTCCAGAGGGATCATCAGAGACTGTAAGGCAGGTTGTCGCTAACAAGTAACACTCTGCTTTGCAATGGAGTAAGTACTAAAAGCAAAAGGGATTTGCTAATTCTGCTGTTATTTAACATGAGGTTTTCCAGCCTCAGCACTATTGACATTTTGGGGCCAGTAACTTTTTTTGATGTGGGGGAATGTCCTCTGCACTGTAGTATGCTTGACACCATCCCTGGTTACCAGTTATTAGATGCCAGTGGCACACACTTTCCTCCCGACCACAAGTTGTAACAACCAAAAATGTCTCTACACGTTGCCAAGTGTCCCCTGGGAGGTAACATTGCTCAAGGTTGAGAACCACCACACCAAGTCATAACTCTGCAGCTACAATATATATAATGCAATGCAATTTATATAGTAGAAGTCTAGTAAGCCCTAGTCATTGCAATAAGATAATTAAATACAGTGAGTCAGTTATAGAAGGAAGTTAGTTCACCTCCTTATATAAGGTAACAAATTAAATTTCAAACAGACTAAAGAATTCAGATTTTTTAAAAATCAAAGAATTAAAACATATAGAAGAATGTTTATCTGATCCTATGGTCTAAAAGTTAACACTTTAAAAAAAGTAAAAAAAAAACACCATAAATAAAAGGTAAAATTCAATGTGACATATTCTATATGTATATTAATATATTAACAGTCTACATTCTATGTGACATATGAAGGATTAATATATTCCTACATTAAAAATAGATGTTATAAATAGAAAATAAAAGACCATTGCCTCAGTAGAGGAAAAATAAAAAGCAAAGAATATGAGCTGGATATGCACAAAAGAAGGAAAGTAAGTTAGTCAACAAACTTTAAAATGTCTGATATTTTCAGTAACTCAAAAAATGTAAATTAAAACAATTGCAATGTACTTTTGCATATACAATTGACAGAAATTGGCTTTAAGCAGTAACATCTAGTTGTGGGGAGAATGTGCAGAACCTGGCTTTGCATATGAGAATTTATGTGGTTTTATCTTCCCAAGGGAGTTTTGGTATCAAAATTGACATATTTTTGACCCAAACATTTCACTTGCAGAAATATATCCAGAAAAAAAAAAATCATGATTGTGTATAAAACGCATCATTAAGATTGCTTTTCACAGCGGGAGGCAGCTGGTTGCATCAATGATGCTATATCCATAAAAGTGAATCCCATGAAGTCTGTTAGAAGAATATGCAGACTGTGTTTTTCAAACTGGTCTTTCCCAGTTCCAAGGGGTTCCTTGCGCCACTACAGCAGTTGCCTCTGGTTGGTGGGGGTTGTATGGAGGGGACTATCAGCCAGGGAGGGGCAAGGGACAGGAACAGGTAAGACTGAGAGCTTCCCACTCCTATTCAGTATAGTCCTCTTCATTTTGTTTTACATATTAGGCTTACAGAAGAAGTCCTTTAAAGAATGCATTCCAGGGCTAAAGAAGTTTGCATGACGTTGTTGTAGAATAGCATACTGGCAGAAGTTTCAAACAGATCTAGTTACAGTCCTTGTTCTGCCATTAAACTAGTCTTGTGACCTTGGGCAAGATGCTTGATCCCTCTGTGCTTTGGTTTCCTCATCTGTAAATTAAAAACAATAATGATGCCTAACTTACAATCACTATTGTGAAAACAGAGATAATACATGTCAAGTGCACAGACCTCAGCTAATAATAAGCAGCAATCAAGGGTAGCTACCACTATATTATATATTATATATCTAATGAGATGCAAAAATGTCCACAAGCACACTGAACAAAGAAGATCGTCCACAGCAAAATCATACATGTCAACATATAATGGATCACGTGAGAGAAAATGTATATATAACACCAGTGCTAATGTTTGCTGGCAGGTAGAATTCCAGGTGGTTTAGAGTTATACCTTTTTGACTCCTCTCCCAGAAAGTGCTTTCATAGACTCCTAAGGCCCTGTATCTCTTTATGCGTAGGAGGGTCACATGATATGACTCACATTCCTTTTTACAATGTCCTGACAGTGCAGACATAGTTAGACTTCACCTTTAGCCTGTTTGATAGGTAAGATTTGTATCACTCAGGATTCATCTTGTCTGCTAATTCTGGGGCTTTAGGAGATGATACATTGGTGTCAATATGTGGAGATCATTAAATCCCACTGAGAATTGTCTCATGGGAGCTGGTGGAAGGATGCTGTGGATCACAGCAAGCCAGCATTTCATAAGCCCTGAAGACAAGTATCTGTGAAATGGGGCAGCATTGAGAGCCAGCCATTTCTTCTGCCTCTTTTGATATAAATGCTGCTGCTCGTTATGGGATGTCCTGGGTACTGCAATAAGAGAGGGCAGAACAGAAAAGGGATTTTAGATGTGAGAAAGGGCATGGCCTACATCAAGCTATCTCAAATTTATCTCTTATTTGAGTTGTGAAATTGAACAGTTCTATGAAGACCTACAAGACCTTCTAGAACTAACACCCAAAAAAGATGTCCTTTTCATTATAGGGGACTGGAATGCAAAAGTAGGAGGTCAAGAAACACCTAGAGTAACAGGCAAATTTGGCACTGGAGTACAGAATGAAGCAGGGCAAAGACTAACAGAGTTTTGCCAAGAGAACGCATTGGTCATAGCAAACACCCTCTTCCAACAATACAAGAGAAGATTCTACACATGGACGTCACCAGATGGTCGACATTGAAATCAGATTGATTATATTCTTTGCAGCCAAAGATGGAGAAGCTCTATACAGTCAGCAAAAACAAGACCAGGAGCTGACTGTGGCTCAGATCATGAGCTCCTTATTGCCAAAATCAGACTGAAATTGAAGAAAGTGGAGAAAACCACTAGACCATTCAAGTATGACCTAAATCAAATCCCTTATGATTATACAGAGGAAGTGAGAAATACATTTAAGGAGCTAAATCTGATAGATAGAGTGCCTGATGAACTATAGATGGAGGTTCGTGACATTGTGCAAGAGACAGGAATCAAGACCATCCCCAAGAAAAAGAAATGCAAAAAAGCAAAATGGCTGTCTGAGGAGGCCTTACAAAGAGCTGTGAAAAGAAGAGAAGTGAAAAGCAAAGGAGAAAAGGAAAGATATACCCATTTGAATGCAGAGTTCCAGAGAATAGCAAGGAGAGATAAGAAAGCCTTCCTCAATGATCAATGCAAAGAAATAGAGGAAAACAACAGAATAGGAAAGACTAGAGATCTCTTCAAGAAAATTAGAGATACCAAGGGAATATTTCATGCAAAGATGGGCTCCATAAAGGACAGAAATGGTATGGACCCAGTAGAAGCAGAAGATATTAAGAAGAGGTGGCAAGAATACACAGAAGAACTGTACAAAAAAGATCTTCACAACCCAGATAATCACGATGGTGTGATCACTCACCTAAAGCCAGACATCCTGGAATGTGAAGTCAAGTGGGCCTTAGGAAGCATCACTATGAACAAAGCTAGTGGAGGTGATGGAATTCCAGTTGAGCTATTTCAAATCCTGAAAGATGATGCTGTGAAAGTGCTGCACTCAATATGCCAGCAAATTTGGAAAACTCAGCAGTGGCCACAGGACTGGGAAAGGTCAGTTTTCATTCCAATCCCAAAGAAAGGCAATGCCAAAGAATGCTCAAACTACCACACAATTGCACTCATCTCACACACTAGTAAAGTAATGCTTGAAATTCTCCAAGCCAGGCTTCAGCAATACGTGAACTTCTAGATGTTCAAGCTGGCTTTAGAAAAGGCAGAGGAACTAGAGATCAAATTGCCAACATCTGCTGGATCATGGAAAAAGCAAGAGAGTTCAAGAAAAACATCTATTTCTGCTTTATTGACTATGCCAAAGCCTTTGACTGTGTGGATCACAACAAACTGTGGAAAATTCTGAGAGATGGGAATACCAGACCACCTGACCTGCCTCTTGAGCAACCTGTATGCAGGTCAGGAAGCAACAATTAGAAATGGACATGGACCAACAGACTGGTTCCAAATAGGAAAAGGAGTACGTCAAGGCTGTATATTGTCACCCTGCTTATTTAACTTCTATGCAGAGTACATCATGAGAAATGCTGGGCTGGAGGAAGCACAAGCTGGAATCAAGATTGCTGGGAAAAATATCAATAGCCTCAGATATACAGATGACACCCCCTTATGGCAGAAAGTGAAGAACTGAAGAGCCTCTTCATGAAAGTGAAAGAGGAGAGTGAAAAAGTTGCTTAAAGCTCAACATTCAGAAAAGTAAGATCATAGTATCCAGTCCCATCACTTCATGGCAAATAGATGGGGAAAGAGTGGAAACAGTGTCAGACTTTATTTTTCTGGGCTCCAAAATCACTGCAGATGGTGATTGCAGCCATGAAATTAAAAGATGCTTACTCCTTGGAAGGAAAGTTATGACCAACCTAGACAGCATATTAAAAAGCAGAGACATTACTTTGCCAACAAAGGTCCATCTAGTCAAGGCTATGGTTTTTCCAGTGGTCATGTATGGATGTGAGAGACTGTGAAGAAAGCTGAGCACCGAAGAACTGATGCTTTTGAAGTGTGGTGTGGGAGAAGACTCTTGAGAGTCCTTTGGACTGCAAGGAGATCCAACCAGTCCGTCCTAAAGGAGATCAGTCCTGGGTATTCATTGGAAGGACTGATGTTGAAGCTGAAACTCCAATAACTTTGGCTACCTGATGCGAAGAGTTGACTCATTTGAAAAGACACTGATGCTGGAAAAGATTGAGGGCAGGAGGAGAAGAGGACGACAGAGGATGAGATTGTTGAATGGCATCACCAACCGATGGACATGAGTTTGGGTGAACTCCAGGAGTTGGTGATGGACAGGGAGGCCTGGCATACTGCAGTTCATGGGGTCACAAAGAGTTGGACACAACTGAGTAACTGAACTGAACTGAGGCCACATTATCTGACAGCCATCAAAAGGGCAATGAAATGGCCTAAAAATTTTCAAATCAGTGTGACCCCTGTCATGTCTGCCCCAGGAATACATAGCTATTAAGAAGAGTGTGTGTATGTGTGTTGCAAGGGATTAGGCGGTTGAAAGAGTCTGGGTCACAGTGTCCAGGGCTTTGCCGAGCTCTCCAGCCAAACTTTCTGAGAGGATGCATGTGTTTCCCATCTGTGCTGTCCAATGTAGTAACTACTGGCCACATGTGGGTAGTGAGTCTTTGAAATGTGGCTCATGGGACTTTGTGAATTTTTCATGTTATTTAAGTTCAACTAATTTGTATTTAAACAGCCATGTGTAGCTACTGGCCACCTCACTGGACAACTCAATGTGGTGGTGAAGAACACAAAAGCTTGTTCAGATGGCCTGGATTTGAGCTGCAGCTACTCCCACACTGACTTTGGCTAAATTTCTTAGCCTCATTCTACTTATCCGTAAAATGGTGTGACCCTAGAATTTCTGAGAATTTCACGAGTTGCATACAGGCAACATGAATTGCTGTGTATGCTGTGTGCTCATAATGCTCGCAGGAAGTGACATGGAAGTTCCTGTGCTGGATTTCCTCCATCAGCTCCTCCTGACCCACTCTCCACTCTTTCTGCCCCACTCTGTCCTCCAGGAGTTTAGCCTTCGTGGACCACATCAATGGCTCCCTTGTCCTCCGGCTTCCAGTTGGCTTCAACCAATGAGAAGTGCTGACACGGAGCCGAAGGGTGGGAGCAGAGAGAGGGCAGGGTGTCTGGTGATCCCCCTCCGTCCTGCGTGGCCACCAAGCTGAGTCCCTCCATGTAAGGCCACGGCCCCTGTAGGCCTCTCCCATAATGCCCCTCTCCTATAATGCCCCTCTCCATCATGTCCCTCTCCCACAATGCCCCTCTCCATCAATGTCCCTCTCCCACAATGCTCCTCTCCAGTTTCTCGGGCCCAGGGGTCGTAGGGATGTGCTCCTGGGGGCTTCACTGACTCTCCCCACTGACTTCTCTTAATGCTGCCCACACCGTGGGAATTAGTCCCTGTAACAAGCCCCGCAGGTGATGTAATCATTTTCAGTCAGACCTGCAGGTACCGTCTTGTTACTCCCATTGTCATCGTGGTCTCACTGTCCTCCCACCACTACCTCAGGGAGTCTTTCTCGACTGTCGGGCTCTCTCTTTCTGTTGGACCCCTAAGCTTTATTCACTGCTCTCAGCTGGTCGGGCTGTGATCTCTGCAAGTGGGAAGATGATCGTCAGTGAGGAGAAAATGTGTTTTCTCTGCAAGAATCCCTGCCCCCAGAGGATAATCAGATCCACTCCGCTCACAAGCCAGAGCCAGAGAACACTCTAATTGCTGCTTTTCTGTGCTTTGCATGGGAATTTGAAAGCCTGAATCCATTATCCCCGTTCCAGGGGGAGGAGCACTCTC
Organism: Aepyceros melampus; assembly: GCA_006408695.1. Classification (NCBI taxonomy): domain Eukaryota; kingdom Metazoa; phylum Chordata; class Mammalia; order Artiodactyla; family Bovidae; genus Aepyceros; species Aepyceros melampus. The sequence goes on along the minus strand of SJXQ01003922.1, from coordinate 82,327 downwards.
CCCACCCCACCAGCCTGTCAGCTTGTCACACCCTTAACCACAGCCATCACTGAGGACAGGCTGGGATGAACCCTGTCTCCCCAGGAAAGACACACAAGCTCTGTCTCTGCCGACCTCAGGGCTCATTGGCTGGAAAGATGGCCAAGGTCAAGGGTTGGTCACTGAGTGCTCAGGGTGAGGACCAAGTATGGCCTTGAAAGAGACGAGGATGAAAGCTGGCATTGATCAGCAAATGTTTACTATTTGAGAGGCGCTGGTGCGTCTGTGAGGGTTTGTACACACAAGTGGCAAAAGAAGTCAATTCTGGTTGATTTAAGGAGAAAAGTAATTATTGAGGGGACATTGAGTGAAATGGCCATGAGCCTTGGAAGCCAGGTTCTGGGAATGGGCAGCTGCGAAGGAGGCTGAGTCAAAATCACGCCAAAGAGCAGGTCACATGACTTCTGTCCCCGGAAGCCTGGGCTCCCCAGTCGCTCTGCTTCACCACTGCCTCTACAGGTGCCACCACCCAAATGCATCCCCAACTCCGGCCCCCATGCCTGCTTCTTCGGGTCACCAGCTTCCGATTCAAATTACCAGGAGAGTGACACTGCTTGGCTGAGTCCGCATGCCCATGTCCCTGTGCCAGGGGGCTGGGAGGGCAGGACTGGGATCTTTCAAATTCTCTGGGGAAGTGGGCTTTGTCTTCTCTCAGGACAAGATGGCCAGGAATCCTCCAAATATAGGGAGGGGGAGGTGCTGGATGTCCATTTCCACAGGGTGTACATGAGTGAGCTGCAGAGCCTACAGCCTGGAGGAACTGACGGTCCCCAGACCAGAAAGTGTTGTCAAACATTAACGCCAATATGCATAAGAATCAACCCGGGTAATTAGGAAACAGTGCAGACAGGCCACGCTGCTCTGATCCAATCAGCCTATGATGGAGAACACGCATGATGCTGGGGCAGGTGGTTCCCATGCGGGCACCATGACCTTGTACCTGCAGGTGCAGGGGAGGTTCTGACTTAAACACACAGGGATGAGCTGAGGCTTGAATTACAAGGGCCGAGGGCAGGTGATGACAGGGAGGATGATGATACAGGCAGAGGGAATCGGGTGAAAAAAAGCACCAGAGTGAGGCCTAGCATGGGATGTACAAAGGAACTCAAAGAAATGGAGACCGGAGACTGACAAGAACCTGCAACAGGAGTGGGGAGAGGTGAGGCCCGGGAGCTGGGCAGGACCTGGGTCACTGCGGAGCCTTCTGGGCCATTCCCAGGGAACTCCGCTTGTTTCTTCCAGCCAGTGAATTTCAAACAGATCACGACTTACTAGTGGGCAGTGCAATCAGTTCAGTGGGTCTTGGCCAGAAGTTTTAAAAGTGATATAGGATGGCAACTCAGGTAAGTAATGACTCTTGAAAATATTGCTTCAGTTATACAAATAAGTGCATTGTAAAATCAGTTGCAATGTAAAATAAATTCCTTCCTGTAGGTCAAGGTCACAGAAATTTAAAGCTGTGCTTGTGGGCAGAAAGGCACTATTTGAAGCTTTATGAAGGAGAGGGTCTTCCCTGGTGGCTCATCAGTAAAGAATCCACCTGCAGTACAGGAGATGAGAGTTCAATCCCCGAGTCAGGAAGATTCTCTGGAGAAGGGAATGGCAACCCACTCCAGTATTTTCACCTGGAAAATCACATGGTGACCAGCAGTCAGACGCGACTGAAACGACTGAGCACAGCACGGCAAGGACAGGGGAGACAGGATCAGATCTGCGATATACAAAGATGGCTCTGCTGCTGGCTGCCCGTGGGAAAGACTCGAGGGCCGAGCCTTCGGGAGAAGGAAAGACGCTGTGGGCCTGCACTTCAGCAGTGCTCGTAGGAATGGAGAGGAGGGTCATGGGCAAACGAGGTGAAGTTGGCACCCTGCTGGAGGGAGGCCTGGAGGAGAAGAGGGAGGTCTCCCCTCTCCCAGTGTGAGCAGCCAGGAGGACAGAGGTACCAATACCTGGACTGGGAAAAGGCCGGGGGAGGATGCAGACCTGGCAAACTGGGGAAGGCTGGACACTGGACCTGGCTGGACACTGTGAGTCAGCCATGCATGTGGGCCTCATGGGGCCCTTTGTCCAGCACACGGCCTGAGACGTGGGGCACCTGCCCTCACTCAGCCCGTCAGACACCATCCCTGGAGTTGGAGCCTTGAGTAGAGGACACAGAGCCGTTCAAGCTATAGGGCTGCCCTGGAGAGAGCCCGCTCCTGCTCCGAAGGGTCCTTCTGGAGAGCTGGTCCTTCAGTTTTCCACTAAGTCAGTGAGCTCCCCTATTCTGTCCTTTCTGAGTCAATGAGCCAATGCCCTTTTCCACTGCTTGAAGGCAAAGTGAAAGCAGCTCAGTCATGTCTGACTCTATGCGACCCAATGGACTGTAGCCTACCAGGCTCCTCTGTCCACGGAATTCTCCAGGCAAGCATACTGGAGTTGGTTTCCATTTCCTACTCCAGGGGATCTTCCCAGCCCAGGGATAGAACCCAGGTCCCTGCATTGCAGGCAGATTCTTTATCATCTGAGCCACCAGGAAAGGCCTCGCATTGCTTACCACCTAAGAATTCTGAGAAATAACACCCACTCTACTGATCTCGCAACATCTGGGGGATTAAAGAGGTAAGGTTTCAAAGTGCACTGCAAACTGTAAGGTGCCAGTCAGTTGTAAAGAACAAGAACTGGACAACACCCGCTTCCTCAGGCCCTTCACATCCATCGTGTTAGGAGCCTACTCATTCCTTCACTTCTGAGACTTGCTGAGAACCTCAGGGAGGCACTGTGCAGGTGAGCCTGTAAAGAGTCCAGAGATGAAGGCTGCGTGGTCCTGAAACTGCAACCACATAAAACAGTCAACAAAAACCATTCCCAACCCCTACTACCGACACCCTTTACAGGTGAGGAAGCATTTGTGATGGCCTTGGGAAAGCTGATCTAGACTGAGATGAACCAGGAGAAAGGGAAGGAGGATCAGCCAGCAGGGGGCCTGGCAGAGGTGACATCACAGAATCTGCAACCCTGCCCCACCTGACTCAGTCACTGCAAGCAGCCTCGTGGTTTGTGCAACAGAAACAGGGGGAAGGCTGTGGGGATGTTACCAAACCAAATTTGGGTCCACTTGCTGGAAACGCGGCAAAACCAATGTCCTGGTACAGGGTTGCAGTGAAGGAAAACGCAGCGTGTATTGCAAGGTGCCGAGCAGGGGTACAGGCAGTCTGTGCTCAAAGATGGAACTGCCCTGAGGGTTTTCAGGAAAGGGCTTCTCAAGGCAAGGTGAAGGAGAGGGTTGAGGGTGCCTGATCACTCATGGACATTATCCCAAGAGACTGGTGGTGAGGTCACCACGGTGTATTTCAGGAGTCAACATGACCAACCTGGTTCCAACCGGGGTCTACATGCTGGTGGTCAGCTTGCAGTTAACTTCTTCTACCTGGTGTGGGTTTTAGTAGCTACGGAATCAAGGATATTAAGGTCCTTGGTTTTGTGTTTCAGCTAAACTATATGGTTTGGTTTTGTCTACTGTTTCCCTTTGTTTCTGCATTTTTTCACTTCTCTGATTAAATTTGCTCTTTGGAACTTGGGGAAGGCCTAAGAGGCTAAAACTTTTCTACAAAAGGCGAGGGACACAGAGGGTGGTCTGTCTCGAGGAATGCCCCACAGGTTCCTGATCAGTTTCAGGAGCAGAGGGCTTGGCTCATGGAGATATGAAGATCAGAGCATAGATTTGATGCCAGAGCATTTAGGGATGGATCTAAAGGTTTAAAGCACTTCTGTTAAAAGGAGGGGAACAGAGTAGATTCATGGTTTATGAACAGGGCTTAATGCCTTTTATCTGACCCACCCCAGGACAGGTTAAGTGCCTCTTCCAGGTTCAAATCACCCCTATGCTTCCCCAGGGTGATCACTCCTTCCTTGACAGTCACCCCAAAACTTGTCAGACTCAAGAGGGGAGGACAGTACCTTTACTGTGTCCTTTACGTGGGGCCAAGCACCCAGCAGGCACTCCACAAGTAAAGAATGCATGAATGAATGAGTGGGTGAGTGAATGAATGAGGGGTCCTTCCTCCTGCCAAGTAGCAACAATGCCTCCCTTTCTACTGAAGTATCAGAACTGAATGCTGTGTACACATGGCACTGTGTGACTTGTCAAACCTAGAACTGGCTATTTCAGCTCCTTCTTTAGGGGCTGTGTGCAGGGCTCTTGTTTAGCCGGGTAGATAAGCAGAGGCCATGGCTGGTCAAATAGAGCTGAACACAGCTGGGTCATGAAAGAGGCAGCAGTGGAAAATACCCAGCCCACCCAACCTGGATGCCCCACTGGGGGTAGGAACTCAGATCTCATGCTCCTTGTGCAGCAACATCTGCTGGATGGCAGGCAGTCCTCAGCCAGGAACCCCTCTTTGCTCCCACTCTTCCTCTTGGTGATGGAGTGGAGGGCACAGGTCTGGGACAGGCACAGGACAGTCCTTCATCACTGTCCACCAGACCCCTTCAGGCTCTGAAGAGGGGTTGGCAAAGCTTTTCTGTAAAGGTGTGTTAATTGCTTCAGTCATGTCTGACTCTTTGTGATCCTATGGACCGTAGCCTGCCAGACTCTTCCATCCATGGACCAGATAGTAAATATTTAGACATTGCAAACTGGACAGTCTCTGGAAAAGGAAATGGCTCCAGTATTCTTGCCTGGGAAATACCACGAACAGAGGAGCCTGGCAATCCCATAGGGTCGCAAAAGCGCTGGACGCAACCTACATCAAAACAACAACAATCCATCTTCTCCACAAATTCCCAAGCCTTGTTGCCTTTCCTCCTTCTGATAACAGCCATAATGACATGTGAAGTTCTGATTGGCATTTCTCTGATGATCAGTGAAAGAAATAGGGGGAAACAATAGAATGGGAAAGACTAGAGACCTTTTCAAGAAAATTAGATACCAAGGGAACATTTCATGCAAAGATGGACACAGAAAGGACACAAATGGTATGAACCTAACAGAAGCAGAAGATATTAAGAAGAGGTGGCAAGGATATACAGAAGAACTATACAAAAAAGATCTTAATGACCCAGATAACCATGATGGTGTGATCATTTACCTAGAGCCAAACATCCTGGAATGCGAAGTCAGGTGGGACTTAAGCAGCATCACAATGAACAAAGCTAGTGGAGGTGATGGAATTCCAGTTGAGCTATTTCAAAACTTAAAAGGTGATGCTGTGAAAGTGCTGCACTCAATATTCCAGCAAACTTGGAAAACTCAGCAGTGGCCACAGGACTGAAAAAGGACAGTTTTCATTCCAATCCTAGAGAAAGGCAATGCCAAAGAATGTTCAAACTACTGCAAAATTGCATCCATCTCACACGCTAGCAAAGTCATGTTCAAAATTCTCCAAGCCAGGCTTCAACAGTACATGAACTGTGAAATTCCAGATGTTTAAGCTGGATTTAGAAAAGGCAGAGGAACTAGAGATCAAATTGCCAACATCTGTTGTATCAGAGAAAAAGCAAGAGAGTTCCAGAAAAACATCTATTTCTGCTTTACTGACTATGCCCAAGCCTTAGACTGTGGGATCACAATAAACTGGAAAATTCTGAAAAAGATGGCAATACCAGACCACCTGACCTGCCTCTTGAGAAACCTATATGCAGGTCAGGAAACAACAGTTAGAACTGGACATGGACCAACAGACTGGTTCCAAATAGGAAAAGGAGTATGTCAAGGCTGTATATTGTCACCCTGCTTTTTTAACTTATATGCAGAGTACATCATGAGAATCGCTGGACTGGAAGAAACACAAGCTGGAATCAAGATTGCCAGGAGAAATATCAATAACCTCAGATACGCAGATGACACCACCCTTATGGAAGAAAGCAAAGAACTAAAAAGCCTCTTGATGAATGTGAAAGAGGAGAGTTAAAAAGCTGGCTTAAAACTCAACATTCAGAAAAGTAAGATCATGGCATCCAGTCCCATCACTTCATGGCAAACAGATGGGGAAACAATGGAAACAGTGGGAGACTTTATTTTTCTGGGCTCCAAAATCACTGCAGATGGTGACTGCAGCCATGAAATTAAAAGATGCTTGCTCCTTGGAAGAAAAGTTACAACCAATCTAGAGAGCATATTAAGAAGCAGAGATATTACTTTGCCAACAAAGGTCCATCCAATCAAAGCTATGCTTTTTCCAATAGTCATGTATGCATATGAGAGTTGGACTATGAAGAAAGCTGAGTGCCAAAGAATTGATGCTTTTGAAGTGTGGTGTTGGAGAAGACTCTTGAGAGTCCCTTGGACTACAAGGAGATCCAACCAGTCCATCCTAAAGGAAATTAGTCCTGAATAGTCATTGGAAGGACTGATGCTGAAGGTGAAGCTCCAATACTTTGGCTACCTGATGCAAAGAACTGACTCATAGGAAAAGACCCTGATGCTGGAAAATATTGAAGGCAGGAGGAGAAGGGGACGACAGAGGATGAGATGGTTAGATGGCATCACCGACTTGATGGACATGAGTTTGAGCAAGCTCTGGGAGTTGGTGATGGACAGGGAAGCCTGGCGTGCTGCAGTCTGTGGGGTTACAAAGAGTCGGCATGACTGAGAGACTGAACTGATGATCAGTGAATCTGAGCACCTTTTCATGTACCTGCTGGTCATCTGTGTGTCTTCTTTGGAGAAATGTCTATTCAGGTCCTTGGTCCATTTTAAAATCATGTTGTTTGCCGTCTTTGCTGTTGAAGTGTATGAGTTCCTTGTCTATTGTGGATATCAACCCCTTAGCAATTCTGGAAAGCTAATGTATAACATTGTGACTCTAGTTAACAAAACCGCACTGTATGCTGGAAACTTGATAAGAGGGTGCATGCATGCTCAGTCACTTCAGTAGTGTCTGACTCTTGGGGACCACATGGACTTTACCTGCCAGGCTTCTGTGTCCCTGAGATTTGCAAGGATACTGGAGTGGATTGCCATTTCTTTTTCCAAGGGATCTTCCCAACCCAGGGATCGAACCTATGTCTCCATTGTCTCCTGCATTGTAGGCAGATTCTTTTCCCACTGAAGCTACCTGGGAAGCCCAATAAGAGGGTAGGCCTTAAGTTTATTTTCACTACCAAAAGAACAAAGAAAAGGATGTGACTATGTGAGGAGATGGGTAAATTTACTAGCTTGACTGTGTTGACTGAGGGTAATTTCACAATGTATACTTATACCAAATCTAAATCGTACACCTTTAAATGTACACAATTTTTAATTGTCAGTTATACCCCAATAGAGCTCGTGGGGGAAACAACAGCAGACAAGCTTTCCAGGTCATTCTGACACACACGAAAATCTGAGAACCGCTGGGGAAAAGAGATCAAGAGAGGCTGGAGGAAAGGGAGGTGAGGAAGGGCAGGGTGGGCAGAGCTGGGAGCAGGGACATGCCAGGCTCTGTGCCGGGAGGGGTCTCAATGCGATGAGACAGAGGTCACACGACCCACAGAGACAAGGATCAAGATGGGAGCCCGTGGAGGTGGGGGTGGCAGCCTTGAGGATGCCAGTCCCGGAAGGAGGTGTGAGAAACAGGAACGTAGAGAAATCAACTTAGAGCCAAGGGTGGAGCAAGGTGTAACCAAGGGCATGGACAGATGAGGGAGAGGGGCAGAGTTCACCCATTCCCAGAAGCTGCTAGAGGAAGAGCAGAGCCCCTGATGGAAGAAGAGGATGAAGGGGAAGGGGGACACTGTGGACAGTCTTATTGCCTTCTCACAGCAACTCTGAAAGGTGCAGCTGATTATCAGCTCTGTTAGTGGATGAGGCTCAGCAAGGTTCAGTAACCTACTCAAGGTCACACAGCAGGGACATGGCAAAGTTGAGACTCCACGTCCTCAGGAAGGGGCCCATGCCCTCAGAGCACAGAAGTGACTGGAGATCAGGAGGGGACTCAGAGACTGGCTCTCTCCACAGGGCTCTGCACTGGAAGAGCTGACAGCCACCTATTTATCGCAGCAGTAGTAAGATCTCCAGCAGCCCCCTCCATTCAGGGCTTCCCCACCCCCTCCATATCTTAATTCCTATAATTTCTCCTTGAGAGGAGGATCAGCCAACTGAGACAAATAGCTATTCCAAGTTTCAAATAAACATAACCCTGGGAGGTGAGAATTCTTTTCTAGGCCATTTTTTGGTGAGAGGCTTGGCTGGGGCCACAAAGAT